>BSBN01000202.1:8870000-9367500 GCA_027924645.1 Cunninghamia lanceolata
AATGTTGTCTTTGGGTTCTGTTCTGTGCCCAGGTTGATCTCTGTAGAATCTTCCACTAGGAGAGTTGATTTCTCTTGGTACTTAGATGGTAAGGGAAGGTCAAATCCTCCATCCTCTGGTGCCACAGTTGGGTTTTCACCTTTGGATACGTCCTTTGTTTTTACTATTTTATGATCAGGAGGTGCCACAGTGTGGTTTTCACCTAGAGATCTTTCTTTATTTGCACTTTTGCGACTAGAGGATTTGGCATTCTCACCAAAATAAGCCGTGGGCTCTAGTTCCATTACAAAACTTGCCTTGTGATCGCCAAGAGGGATACCCTCCCGAAGTCCCATGAATTCAGCTAAAGCCTCGTCATTCTGAAACACATCTATAACGGGGGTCCCTTGTTGGTCCCAATCGATAAGTTCAGGGTAGACAAGCGTGACATTCTGGGTGCTGGTGGTGGAAGTTAAGGATACGGAGGATAGTGTAAAAATGGAGGATTCTGCGAATAGATTGGTCATGTGGAGGGAAGAGTCATCGATGATATCCTCTGTAGACGTCGAATCGGTGGGAAAAGTGTCAGCTACCTCGTCGAGGATATAATCGATGTCCGAGGCGCGTGGTACCTTCTTATCAAATCCTAATCCTTTCTTGTCTAGCTTCTTTGTTACCACAATGGGCTCCATAGTGCCTTGATTCTGTTTCCCAAGGCCACCTTTGCCTTTATAGCCCATGTTTTTCACTATCCTTAAGCCATTGCCATATTGCTTGACTGGTATCGTGACTGGTTCTTTCTCCTTGTAGAGCCAAGAAGAGATGTCCTCAATGGTTTCTTCTTCCAATAACTGTCCATGTTGGAATTGGGTTAGGAAAGTTGGGGGAAGAATAGTTGCCTTTTTGGTAACTTTGGCAATGGGTGGTTTGCCGTAAGATTTTGGAGATAAAGGCATCCGCCCTACACAACAAGATTCGGAGATATCATAAGTGCTAAAGCCTATATCTTAGACGCATGCTGTGATTTTGGGGAGGGGTGTAGGCTCACTTGTAGAGGCTTGCGTGAGAGTTTCAGGGTCAACATAAAGAGGGGATTCAAGGGCTTTGTCATTTTTAGGCACTTGGTTGCAATTCTTATAGCTTCCTTGCAAGACACGGCAGAATTCAAAAGGATTAGGATCTCCTGGGATGGTGATCTCCGTACCATTGTATGGGAACTTTAGGGACTGATGGTACGTGGAGGGAATAGCTTTCATTGCATGGATCCATGGGCGGCCAAGAATAATGTTATAAGGCAGCTCAATATCAAGGACTTGACACCTGGTTTCAAGCATAACGGGGCCCAGCTGTATAGGCAAGTGAATAACACCTTCTGAATGGCATTCTGCATCATCATACCCCTTGATTGTAATACTATGATCAGTGTTGACGTGATCCTCAGAGTATCCCAATTGCTTTAGTAACTTTAAAGAATAGATGTTGAGACCAGCATCACCATCTATGAGGATGCGTTTGATTTTGCGCTTATGGATGAGAACTTCAATATGGAGGGCATTATTGTCACAAGGATCATGGGAGGGGAGGTCTTTCTCAGAGAAGACCACGTTGTAAGGTGAAGCAATATTACCCACGATAGCTTGGAAATCTGCGACTGCTATGTTGTTAGGAACGGACGACTCTTGGAGGGCTTTTTCTAGCACCACTCTATGTGCAGGTGATGACCGTAGAAGGTCCAAAATAGAGATCTATGCTGGTGTTCTCCCTAGATGTTCGACAAGATTATAATTAGACTAAACCGGAAGCCTAGGTGTAGGTGCACGGATGGTGACATGACCTCGACGAGTAGTAACAGCACAATCCGTAGATTTGCCTTTGATGGTGAGGGTAGACACTCGACTCTCTTCAAAATGACCTACAATGGAATCGAAAGACATGGAAGCGTGATTGATACCTTTACCTCTATCCTGAGGAGGAGGTGGACCGTGATGAGGGAATGGTTCCTTGTACATATCGAGATCCTTGTTCGTGTGTTGTGCTGGTGATTCATCCTCAAAAGTAATTTGATTACCATTGATGAGGTTTTGGATGAGGTGCTTAAGCTTCATGCAAGACGCAGTTCGATGACCTTTGCTCCTATGGAACTCACAATACTCATTGTCTCTATAACGTGTAGATTTGTAGACAGGTTCTCCATATGGAGGAGTGTCTGGTAAGCTGATGAGCCCTTTTTGCAAAGCTTGTTGTAAGACCGATTCGATGGGCACTCCCAAGGGGGTGAATTGACATCACAGAGGGTAATCTTGTTGGGGCCGCTCTTGTTGTCGTTGCTGTTGGTTGGGATAAGGCTGCCTTTGTTGCTGCTGTTGTTGAGGTGGAGCTTGACTTGGTTTGGAGAGCTGCAGAGGTGTTTGCAACATTTGGACATGCTTAGTATCGACCACCCCATCGTTGACCACGTTTTTGTTCTTGTTCCAATATTTGGGTTTATCGTTCGACTGTTGATGAGAAGTGCTATCTTTCATCTCCTTAAAGATTTTGACCACACCCTTAGCAATGAGGGCCTTCTCAATGTTAATACCCTTGTATGTGATTTCATCGAAGGTTGTAGCACTAAGAATTTGCAAATGGAAACCTAACTCTTGGTTGAGGTTCTGCACAAATATGCTAACAAGCTGTTTCTCTGGAATCTTGAAAGGGAATTTACTAGCCATTTGTCTCCATTGTTGAAGGAAAGAAATGAAAGTTTCACCATTTTTCTGTTTATTGTTGCATAGGTCCGTCATGGAAATCTCATGCTCTGCGTTGTAAGAAAAATGGGTGGCAAACTTCTCTGCTAGCTCGTTGAAAGACTTGATACCCGTAGGTAAGTGTGAGAACCATTCTATTGCTTGACCTCCAAGACTGCGAGGAAAAAGACGCATAAGATATGTGTCGTTATGAGAGACCTCGAAGCAAGTGAGATAGAATTCCCTAAGATGGTCTTTTGGGTCACCTTTTCCTTTGTACTTATTGAACTTGGGAATAGTGAAATTTTGAGGAAAAGGGATCATTGGTAACGACCGATCAAAAGGATAAGGACACACTTCCTCTAAAGAGAAGGTCTTTTTGGTTTGGCCAAACGTAAGATCAGATAGCTGCTGTTGAACTTCTGCGATCTTTAGCTCCATAGTCGTGGGAGGGGTTGGTAACATCTCCTGTTGTCCAAAGAGTGGTTGGTGTTGCCCATATGGAAGATTATAGTGTAAGCCATGCGCACTGGTATTATAAGGGTCGTAAGATTGATTGGGATTGTATGAATTGTATGATTGGTTCAGATTGGGTTGGAATTGGAGGCCTTGATTAGGCAGAGGTGGAGGTGGTGCTAGGTAAGAATGTTGGCTTTGCGATAGTTGAAGAAAAGTATTGGGGGGAGGAAAGCTAAAGTGCATTTGATTAGGTTGTGATGGTGGCACATAGCTTTGGGAAACCTGATGTTGGGAATGTTGAAAGTGGCTAGGCAATGTATGAAAGAACTTGAGCGAGGATGAACGTTGTGGAGGAGGAACATAGTTAGAAGTGATTTGCGACGGTTGGGGTTGATTGAAGATGAGAGTAGAAGAATGTTGTGGTGGAGGAACATAGGTAGAAGTGATTTGCGACGGTTGGGGTTGCTTGAGGATGAGAGTAGAAGAATGTTGTGGTTGGGGCTGCGTGACTCCAATTGGTTGAGAGACATGCAGGTGTGATGATATAGGAGGTGGCATTTGTTGAGACCCTTGTTGCATGGCTACATAAGTGTTCCCCGGATTGTAATTAGGTGGGAAACCTATGCGTGATGGGGTAACCAAGATTCCACTTGCGCTTGGGGTGGACACTTTAGGAGGTGGTGGCACATTCGATCGAGCTAAGGTGGCTTGCTTAGCTAACTCTGCTTGACGTTGGAGAGTTTCTTGTTGGTTTTGATAGATCTCCATAGGAGTCAAAAGCGGTGATATGGGCCTCTCCTCTATTGGATTTTGGAAAAGGGGATTCCTATACTGTGAGCCTTGAGTAGGTAAGGGCGTAGTCACCGTGGACATGGTTTGCACCACTTGTACGGTTTCTTGGGTGTTGTTACTCTCCTTGAGAGTGGACACATCAAAATCCTGAGGTAACTTGGCGCCTTGGTTTGCAAGCAAGCAAAAGAAATGATCCTGGTTCTCACTAAGGATTTTATCAAAGGCAGCTATAGCTCTAGGATCTTGTATAAATTCATCAAGATCTTGCCCATCTTCTTGAGAGGATTGACCTATTTCAAAGTGTCGCTCTTCTTGAGATGGGGTTTGATCTACAATATAACCTTGTGGGACAAAATCTGGAGGCAAGCCTATGGTATACTGAGGTGCATTTATCAAAGGGGTTCTATCCTCATGAGGATTGCTTGGTTCATCTATGTGCGGCATGTTTGGAGAGCTGATCGGGTTTGCTGCAGGTGTACTAGGAGTCACCTTAGGAGTAATGTTGAGACGACCTAATTGTGGTGTGCGAGGGGGTGACTTGTGCTTCTTAGGGACAACTTGCCTAGACTTCATGGTTTGCTGTAGCCTAGTGGTGACCATGGGATACACTTAGGATACAATGTAATGCTGGGAATCTATGAGATGCTTTGAAGAAACGGACAAACTCTGATGCACAAAGTACTGTACCAAAGGCGCTATACTGTTTGACCAGAGGCGCAAGACTGTGCTACCAAAAGCGTGCTACTATGGACCAGAGGCGATGGACTGAGCTACCAATAGTGAGTTACTGCTATGCCAAAGGTGAGCTACAGTGACCAAAAGCAAGCTACTATTATACCAAGGGCACTGAAGTAGAGTTTTGCCAGAGGCGGGTTACTGCTGACCAAAGGCGATCTACTGTATTACCAAAGGTGAGCTGCTGTAATACCAGGGGCGCTGCAGTAGTGTCTGATGTTTTTCAAAGGCAAGATTTTTCTGTTTCTGATTGGATTGGTTTGGCAAGAGAAAACACAGCAAACAAGTGGTCAAAAAAGGCACAAGGACTGACACAACAGATAGTGTATGTTCAAGGCTCCAAACAAGCCCAATGTTTCCACAAGTCTAATACAGTTGCAATCATTAACAAGCACTTTTTATCCCTAGAGACAAGGTTTCATTGCAGTAGATCAGCTCAGCTTAATACTCCGTCGATAAAAATATCATTCCATAAAGGTGTCAGATATTTAGTATCTTTGCGAGAGACGATAGGTAGGGATATCTCACCCTCCCCTTGGAAAGCTCAAGTAGGTCACAAGATCTTTATGTCCAAGGGAATACTATCTCTTCTCAAGGGAGCCAATGGTGAGTATCTTAAGGGTTTAAATCGATTTCCCTTGCACTGATGATTACCGCAATGTTCGGAGGTAGGTCGGGTTGTCTCTATCTAAATTGGTTCTTAGTGACTTTGAGGGACCAACGCCTTACGAGCAATGTGACAAGCTACTAAAAGCTTTAACCAATCCTACTAAGAGTTTCAAACACTTTGCTCAATTTGAAAATCATTTCCACAAAGAGCTAGTACACCTCTTTTCAGTTTGGCACCACAAGGTAAGGCTGACGTCGGTTAGGACTTGGCTTTCGCCTTATCCCTCTTATATAGCAGTTCAAAGGAAAACTCTACTTAGGGTTGTCCCTTTTGGATGAAGCGCAATCCAAAAGCAGGCCCTTCTAAAGGAAGTACAAAAAAGTAAAAGCAAGCACGTCAAACAAAGGTTCAATTGTCATGTTATAAGAAAAATAAGGTGCCACTAAGCTATGGCACACACAGGATTGTAGTTGTAAATTGTCCCTTATGAAATGAAGTGTTTGGCATTCATGTCCATTGTCCTTTAGAAAATTGAGGTGTTTGTTCATACATGTCCATTGTCACTTAAGAAATGCAGTATATTCCTAAGACATAGATTGCAAGAAAAGATTTGTTCAATTATCCTTTTGAGCATGCAATGTGTTTCTAAGACTTAGTGAGATAAATCAAAAGAGGTCTTCAACGCTCGTCCTGCATGAACATATTAAGAAAACACCTATTGGCTCTGTGTGAGTAATAAGAAGCTGCAACAAGTGAGTTAGTTCCACCAAAAATTCACAAGTTAGCAAAAAACAAATCAACTTGAACCAAAAGCGCTGCACAATTTTACCAGAGGCGACGTACTGTATTCCAAGAGCGCTGTATAATATTACCAGAGGCGCAGCAAAATAACCGGAAGCGCTTCACTGTGTTTTCAAAGCGCTGTGATGCAGACCAGAAGCATACTATAATAATACCAGAAGCGCTGAAGAATAGCCGAAAGCATGGAACAGTGTTACCAAAAGCATGAGATAATATAACAAAAGTGCCACGCTGTCTCAGATCACAAAGAGGGGAACTTTTTCAAAATAATCAGATCTAAAGTAAAATTCCATGATTGATTCATTGTTCTGAGAAGTGGTAGCTAAGAGATCTGTGTTCTGCAATCTAAAAAGAACTCAAAAAGATGTAACAACACCAAGGATTAACACAAAAGTCGACGGTATTCCTAAATAAATCAGCTTAGGATGTCCAACAAGACAAACAGGTTTGTCTAACAAATACAACAGCTTGTCATACAAAGTAATAAGATAGATGCCGTGAAAATCCTGTAAAACAGTGAATAAGGTCAGAACCCTAATCTAGCCAAAAGCGCTGTGGAATACTACCGGGAGCGCCGTTCTGTCAAGCCAAAAGCGCTGCGCTGCGCTGCCGAAAGTGCCGCAAAACCTCCAAAAGCACCGGAGTGTGTTTGCAAAAGCACGCAAATATCCTGCCAGGAGCGCTATGGGGTGCCGTTTGCGCTGTGCCATACAGTAACTTCAAAAAAAAAAAATTCTCAAAGAAACAAAGGGATTAGTGGGTCCCACCAGGCATACCAGAATGTGTATGAGGAAAAAATGGATTAAATCTAAACTAAATAAAACCAAGAACCTAATGACATAAAGGAAACCAATCTAAGTAAAAGCCATAACAAATACTCAAAATCAAGACTTTTACCGAAATCTGTGTTGTTTCCTTTGGATTGAATGCGGATTGCTCAATGAAGTTGCAAAGCCATGGCTGCAACAAGCAAGTATGTGCTCAAGAGATCAATGTCAAAAGATCGTTATAGTGCTCAATCGACGCGTTTTGTATGCTCGAAGCTCTGTTAAGTATGCCTGAGAATAAGATCGAAGAGAGAGAGGTAATGAAGGAGATGAGGGGGGTTTATATAGGTTTCAAGGAAGATCGATCAATGGTCTAGATAATTCAGAAGAATCAACGGAGGAGATAAGTTAAGGAATGTGCAACGAATGAGAAGAAAACATGTGTCTTGCTTGCTTTTGCATGAGAGGAGTTATCAAGAATAGAAGAATGAGTTAACTAAAGAGATAAATCAATTAAAAGAATAAAGCAATCAGTTAAGTGATTAAAACAAGAAGAAGAGATTTGCATGAGAAAAGAAAATATTTTGCTTTATTAAATATAGAAATATTTAATTGATGAGCAAAAAAGCTTGAGTTATATTAGAGATAACTCAAATTAGAAGAAAAAACAATTTAAATAAATAATTGATTTATTTAAATTTAGAGAAGATATTTATGGAAGAAGTAATTAAATAATTGGAATTATTTAATTTAGAAGATTCGAAAGCAAATTAAATAAATAAATTTATTTAATTGTTGTGCATGATTTTGGAAGAATAAATTTGATTTAATTAAATAATTAAGAATTATTTAATTTTAGATAAGAGGGAATTTGTTGAATTAATTAAATAATTGGGTTTATTTAATCAATGTGGATTTGATTTTTGGAAAGAGGATAATGATCTAATTAAATAATTAACATTATTTAATTGTGGAAGAATATAGAGGAATTTAATTTAATTAATTAAATAAAGAGGATTTATTTAATTAATGTCGAATTTAGGAGATTTAGAAGAATTTGATGATAATTAATTAAATAATTAGATTATTTAATTAACGTTGTAATGCAGGTGATTAGACAGATAACAGAATGCAAGTGATGCGACGACTTGGCCATTTTAGGGTGTCTACACATTGAACATGAAAGGTTTAATACAATATTGATAGAAAATATTCATGATTTTGATCTACATAAGAATATGGCATTTCCTAACTTTTTCAATAATGAGGGTAATTGATGCAGGAGCATCCAAGGTGTAAGAGCAATCTTGCATCAACCAAAAAAACAAAAAAAATGTTGTTTCTTTTCAATAAGGGCTAAATTTGGCAGGGTTACTATTTTAAGTAAGTTTGCATTTGCCCACAGTTGGATAAAAAATCTTACACGGACCTCTAGAATGGTTAATTGAAGCTAATGGTGAAGAAATCACTTCAATATCATTTGTCATTTGTGAGATATTAAAATTTCAAATTCCAAAAATCCTATTGAAATATTCAAAGTCAAATTTGAGGCAATTAGAGGCTCCGGAAGGGTCCAAAATTTGGTGGGAAACCCAAGCAATCTACCTTTAGGTACTACTTGCACACAACTACCTTTTCAAGAGATTTATGAAAAGGTATTATAATTAAACATCTAACGATCGGATCGAAAGTTATGGCCCCGTGAAGTTGACCTATTTTTCGAGGGAGATGCAAATTTTGAAATTAAGTTGGTGGCCAAAAAAAAAAGTGCTATATATGACCATTTTTTGGAACCCTTGGGGTAGAAAAGTTAAGGGGGAAGGTGTAGAGTCAAGAAAAGGTAAGAAAATAGAAACCCTAGTTGATTTGGGGTTACAGAAGGCTGAGGATTCTAGAGTCTTGAGAGAGGGAGTTGTAATGTGTTGTAGCTTGTAGGAGATTCATCCTCTGATTGTATTTAAGCTTCTGTAATGTAATGTTTTGCCCATATTAATAAAATATCATTCTATTTTCTGTTTACAATTTTTGTTATTGTGTGTCTTATGATTTACCCATTTCATCAAGTGGTATCAGAGCAAGGGTTCCTGAGTGTGTAGATAGATCACTGACTGTGAGGTAGTTTGCACCAAGACCTGAGGTTGTGGGTTTGCTGCAGAGATCAAGATGCCTCCACGAAGAAACTGTGGTGGGAGGAATGCTTTGGTGGAAGAGGGTTTTAGAGCCCTGTAAAGACAAATAGATGCATTGCAAGAGGAGCTACGAAGAGAGTTCAAGCTGAGAAGGAGAGAGGAAAGTGAAGATGAAGTTGAAGAAGAGCTATCTGAGGAAGAACAAGAAGTTGTGGGAGATCCTGTGGAACTTAGGTTGTTGAGGGCCATTTCAAAGATCGGAAAGAGGGCCAAGATCAAAGTTTCTACCTATTCTAGAGATTTGAATCTAGAACAACTTATTGATTAGATCAATGATATGGAGGAGTATTTTGAGTATGAAGATATGGAAGACCCAGAACGAGTCAAGTTTGTAGAGGCCTGGAAAGCTTGTTTGGAACCTGTTACTTTGGATAGGACAAAATGGTTGGATTTCATAATCCAAGATGGCATGTTGTTTAGACAAAGCCAATTGTGCATTCTAAGGAGTTCCATGAGAGAGAACTTGATTAAGGAGAAGCATAGTGGAGGATTGGCTGGACACTTTGGTCGAGATAAAACCATTGCTATTATTGGTGAAAATTATTATTGGCCATAGATGCAGCAGGATGTGAGGAAATTTAAGCAGAGTTGCAGAGTGTGTCAGATGGAAAAAGGAACAAGTTAGAATATAGGGCTATATCAGCCATTACCTATACCAGAGAAGGCATGGGATGATGTCAGTATGGATTTTGTTCTTGGTTTACCAAGGACACAAAGAGGACATGATTCCATTTTGTGGTGGTGGACAGATTCTCAAAGATGGCACATTTCATTCTTTGCAGGAAGACTAATGATGATGTTCATATTGCTGAATTATTTTTCAGAGAGGTGGTGAGATTACAAGGTCTACCAAAGAGCATAGTTTCAAATTGAGATACCAAGTTTGTTGGTTATTTTTGGAGGACATAGTGGAAGAAGTTGAAGATAGATTTGAAGTTCAGTTCTGCACAACATCCACAGACTGATGGATAGACAGAATTGGTGAATAGGAGTTTGGGTAAACTGCTATGATGCTTGTTAGGAGATAAGCCTAAGGGATGGTATTTGATTTTACCACAGACAAAATTTTCTTACAACAATTATGTCAATAGGAGCACAGGTAAATCTCCATTCTAGGTTGTGTATGGGACTAGCCAAAGAACTGCTTCTGAATTGAGGAGGATGGATAAGGGGGAGAAGAGTAGTGTCGAAGCTAAAAAATTTTCTGAGCACATGAAGAATTTACACAAAGAGGTAAGAAAGCATATCCATAAGATGAATTCTCAGTATAAGGCTAAAGTAGATCAGAAGAAGAGACATAAGGAGTTTTAGGAGGGTGATGAAGTCATGGTTCTCTTGAGAAAAGAAAGATTCCTAGCTGGTACATCTAATAAGTTGAAGATGAGGAAGTTTGGACCATGTAGAATCCTAGAGAAGCATGACCTAGGAAATGCATTTGAGGTAGAGTTGGCTGACGACATCAATTCTTTCACCAGTGTTCAACATTTCAAATTTGACAAAGTATCATGATGATGGACTTGATAAAGGAACACAGTGGGACATTCTAGTACCTACTTCAGAGAAGGAGGAGATAGAGGGCATTCTGGATAGCCCTGTGGATAAGAGTACAAGAAACAGGTAGTATACAAAATACTTGGTAAAATGGAAATGAAGGCCTGTTGAAGATTCATCATGGTTATCTAAGACTAAGGTTAACCATTTTGGTTTTCCTCTAACTCATGAGAAGTGACAGGGTCACTTTTCAAATTCCCACGAGTGTCTGATGCAGGAGCATCCAGGGTGTAAGAGCAATCTTGCATCAACCAAAAAAAGAAAAAAAAATGTTGTTTCTTTTCAATAAGGGCTAAATTCGGCAGGGTTACTATTTTTAGTAAGTTTGCATTTGCGTAGGGTTGGTTACAAAATCTTACACAGACCTCTAGAATGGTGAGTTGAAGCTAATGGTGAAGAAATCACTTCAATATCATTTGTCATTTGTGAGATATTAAAGTTTCAAATTCCAAAAATCCTATTGAAATATTCAAAGTCAAATTTGAGGCACTTAGAGGCTTTGGATGGGCCCAAAATTTGGTGGTGTTGTGTGGTTACACAACACGCCCCATTTTGACTTGGCAAAATAAGGACCCAACTTTTTGTTTGGCTTGTTCTGTGCTTTCTGGCGGTCTGGTAAAAGTAAGTCATGCAGATCATCATGCAAGAAAGGCTGGGTAGGTCATCATCATGAGGTCAGATTGTCAAAGTTTGTATTTCACTCCAACAACCTCATATTTAGAAAGAGCATCAAATTTCATGCAGTTTTGCCTTTTACATCATCCTGATATTCATTAGGATGTGAAAGTTATGAATGGTCAAAGTTTGAGTCAAACCTGATATTTCCAGGGGGAGGATCATATTTCGTAACATCAGTCATATTTCAAAAGATCACCCCGATCTAATTTATCACCCGATAAATCATGTGCTCCAAATGTCCGAACATCAATTTTAGGTGATAGTAGCCTTTACCCATCAATAGCCTTATGCATTTCGCGAGGATCATATTTTTCAATGTAACCTGATATTTCTTAATATCCTCCTGCCGCGAAATATTTCCCTAAGCCATTATCCTGATCATGTCATTTGAGTTCAATAAACAAATAAACAAACATGATGATGACATCATCATCACATTTACCTCTCGATAGGATATTTCATAAACATGATCTTGTTCCCATAACATGACGATGACGTCATGATGCCTTGTCGATACAATAAATGAATATCTGGATGACGTCACCCTGATATTCCAAAAGGGAGAAGCATTAAGTTTATCTGGTCATCATCATCTTTGAAACATCACCCGATGTATCGAAATATCCTGCTGATGTGCTAAACATAACCAAAGGATGAGTTGATCACCTGATCTTATCACGATAGTTTTTCCTCTCGAAGAGGATGATCACATTAAACTCGAGATGATATTTGCGAATATCATCATGTTATTTGAATATCACCTTGATATTCATATATCACCCCGATATTCGAATATCACCCCGCTCCCATTGCCGCCATTAACATTTAATGCACGCAGACATGGTAGGTAGTTCCCGCTGACCATTAATGGTGAAATCCTGACTTTCCGTGCAAAAAATTAACGAACAAAATCCAATCTGTAGGGTTTACCCTAATTTCACCCTAAGCGCATGGTTAAAGGTGAATTCACTATCATTTCAGTTCTTACCTTGCGATAAAATTGTTTTTACAGGACACAAGCTTCCATATCCTCATACAGGCGATAGTCAGACAAATTGAGCTTATAAACGAGAGGAAGTGCGTGATCATTAGCAGAATTAAGGGCACTTTCAGAAGTCCACTAGTATAGAGGCAATTTGCATATCCAGGTAAGTAAATGAAACCCTCATCATGTTGTTTCTGTAATGGTCAGTTATAGCGTTGTTAGTCTGAAGTCCTGGTTGATACACCCCATGATAAGTTGATGTTGACTAAATACAGTGGGCATGATGGTTAGTAAAGGTAATTATTATCTACATGCATGTGAGTATCCATTGTAGGACAAGGTTTTGTTAATTGCAGGCATCCATGGCTGATAAGAGGTTGGTTAAGTGTGAGGCTGAATTCAGTAAGCCCATATTTTCATCTTAGAGGGGCATCCTGTTCAAATATGGTACAATTACAGATACCCATCAGGGGAATACTAGTTTGGAAACCTGGTCAGCTAGGCTAAATGATGAGAAGAATAGAAGTCCTATGTTGGATGTTGTAGTCATGTCCAGAATGTGGAATGCCGCCAGTTTCCCGTACTCCATGGAGTCTCCGGAGCTGGTTATCAAGTGTGCCCGAAACTACAACCCAGAGACCTGGCAGGTGATGAAGCATGGGAGGATATATGCAGACCTATCCATCAAGGGTCTCTCCCAAACATTTGGACTGCCATTGGGCAGGAAGGTCAATAGTGTGGACCTGAAGAAATTAGAGAAGGAGTATGAAAATAACAAGAAGCAAGCCAGGAAAAACATGTACTAATGGAGGGCTAAGAACAGCACATATCCTGCAACCGCCAAACTTCCTATGCACTTATTCAAATATGATTTTAGCGATGAGTACCAATACATGATTGGACTATTGAGTAGAGTCACAGGCCAGCATGATGCTGGTAGTTTTAAGGATTGGATGTATGGTGTGATCATGATGTGCATATATTCAAATATCAAGCCATTGTGGGGCCAACTAATAAGTGATGCTCTACATGAGCAGCTAATGAACCTAGGAGGTCCAAATTGTGCTTTCTATATGACATCATATATTGTCTACTCCTATGCTTACAAAAGCACATTTGATGCACTAGTTATAGATGGAAAAGTCACAGGCACAATTAATGCTGTACATATTTGAGATCATCATCCCCAGCTGCAAAGAGCTAATTACCTCCAAGATTATAAACTGGTAAATGATGCATTCTCTATGCATCTGGTCAGAACCAAGGAGGAGGAAAGAACAAAAAGATTGAGCATGGAGGCTCAAGAGATAATCTACAGGCATGGAGCCTAGTATATACAATTTGCCACTTTTTCCTACATGAGGATTGAGGGTTTTGAAGGAAATCCCCTCATGCTACCAAGGTATCCCACTGATGCAGTGATACTGATGGAATTTATAAGGCAGAGCTCCACAATATTGAAAACATATAAGGATGCCCGGAAGCTGCCACCAATTTTGTTTCCAATCACCATTGGCTGGTGCATGTGTCCTGATTCAGAGAACATCAAGAAGGTGATGGTCACCTTGAATAAAATGAAGTTGCAGCCTTTTCCACTGATAAGACCATATGATCCTTATGGCAGGATGCATAAAATAATAGGAAGGCCTATTCACCTAAGGCACCTAAAGGACTTCTGGGCTGACTGTGAAGATGAAGCAGAAGCAAGAAGAAGAATATATCAAAGGCTAACGCTGAATCAAGTCAGAACCTTCGACTGCATCCCCATCCCTCAACAATTGAAGAAAGATGACGGTAGGATAATTGAAGATGAATATGAGGAGAAGAAGATATATAATGATACCATCTCTGCACCGGACCTCACTATACAAGAGGACATATCCTTGGACCCCTTCATTGCCAGGACCATACAGCTAACCCAGGCCTGGGTTGATGAATAGATAGAGGCTTTGAAGAAGAAAGGTGTTGCCATTACTGTGGACAACAAAAAGAAGGGGCAGGATATTCCTGATGGGGAGTATGATGACTTCATAAATGAGAAAAGAAAGTCTAAGGGAGATAGACTCCCTCCACAACAACAATAGAGCAAAAGACCCCCAAGGGGCAAGAAAATAGATAATGAACCCAAAGGGGTTATTATTAAACGGGCAGTGTTCATAGCTGAGGAGGTAGCAGCATCAGGATCAGGATCAAGATCTGCATCACCTCCATGCACAAGAAAACAAAAGTCCAAGAAAGAAAAGACAACACAGGCTGGAATTACTGAGACCTAAGAAGAGGGTCAATCCTCAAGAAAACTAGATGAAGAGGATATCCTCATGGAGGAGGAGCCTGAGGAAGAAGAGGCCCCTTTGTTATTTAAAAAGGAAGAGAAGAGCTCCACAAGTGGTGGTGTCTACCCCACCGAAGAGACCAAGAACCTCCATGAGAGGTGAAATAAGGCAACCCCCTACGTTCTTACAAGGGGCAGGTAGTGAAGTGCATAAGGAACTTCAGCACAATGTTCCACTTTCTACCATCATCAAGTTCAAGACTAAGTTGGCAGAAGACCAGATGAAAGAGACTTCCCAGGCATAGGTAGAAGGTCACATTTCGCTGGAGGAGACAATAAATTTGTCCGATGATGAAGTTGTGAAGGAAGTGGCTTCACAAAAGATGGAAACCCTTGTTGCAGGTACACACATGACCCCTTACAAGACTCCACCAGTTCAAACTGTACTGGAGGAGATAAAGCAAGTTGAAACAAAAAAAGAAAAAAGCCCAGAGAAGATAGCCCAAGAAATAGGGCTAGATACATTAATTGCATAGGTGACAAGTCCTATAGTGGTAGACTTGACAGAGAAACAGGATGTGAATCCTTAACATCCAGCAGGATCACCTAATAAAGGGCAACCTATAGAAGAAGTGGATATGGCAGAATTAAAGGGCCACACTTCAAAGATAAGTCAATAGGATACATCAGCAGAGCCTACTATAGTAGAAGTTCAAGAAAAGAAGGCTGATGAGGAAGAGATAATAAAAGATCCTGTTTCTATAGTTTAAGAAATAAGTAGTATAGGTGCAGAACAAATTGTGGTTACAGAACTAGCACCAGCACTAAAAGAGACTTCCCAAGTATCCACTACTATGAATGTTCCTTAGTAAGAGGAAAATTTGAAAGTGGATGAGGTGATGATAGAAAAGGATCATGATCATCATGATCAACATATAGATACATCACAAGATCCTCCACCTCAGGGAGAAGCTCCTCCAGAGAAAGAAGTTTCTCAACAGGAGGATGTGCCACAGGATCAACATCAAAGTGAGCATCATGAAGAACTAAGGAAATCACCTTCTCCATCACACCTGCTAACAGAAACAGGAGATAAAGGTGAACATCATGATGATGCAGAGAAACATGATCAAGTACCTTCGTGGTTGGAGAAAGAGGTAAATACAGAGGTAGAATTTGAAATTCAAGAATTTGATGTATCTACCTTATTTTCTAAGAATATAATAAAACCTAAGAGGAAGGCCAGAATGACTTCAGCTATTAAGAGGGATCCAACAACTGGGAGAAGGACTGCACAAATTACAGTACCTATTGTAGAGAGAGAAAAAGGTAAAATTACCTTAGATGAGTTTCAGACCAGCACAGTGGACTTAGGATTTGCCAATGAAGACCAAGAGGGTTAAGAAAGCAATGATATTATTGATTCTTTAATTCAGAAGGTGAAAAGAGAGAAGGAGAAAAATAAGCAACACAAAGAGCACATTGCTCAGTTGCATGCCTACATAGGAAGGCTGACCAATACTGAAGATACTTCGATTGAACATGCAGTCCCATTGACTGCTATTTCTCAAGAGGAGGTGAATAAATTAGATCTCATGAAACATGAGGCATCTGTACTAAGGAAATGAATGTTATCCACATTGGATAATGCGGAGGAAGTGGTAAAGGCCTCTTTGAAGAGGTGGAATACTCTTAGTGACTCCAAGTCAAAGGTAGATAAATTACAGATGCTGACAGGCAAAAGGTCTTACAGATTAGAAAAGATACTAGACATCCTGGGAGAAATAAGGAGGATAAATCCTTAGTTGTTTATCAACAAGTAGGTATTGAAAAATAATACTGCCTTGTTGGTTGATATATGGTATAAGGACATTCAATTTGAATGTGGAGTACTTAGAAGATGCAATAATAAACTGAGAGATATCAGCATGAAGTTGCATGATTTAATGTCTGTTGAGGCAGAAATGTTGGAAACACTAGAAGGAAAAGTGGAAGGGAAAGTTGAAAATCAAGATGAAGAGTTTGCCATCAAAGCTTTACATGGTAACTTCCAATCAGTAGTTGATGATCCACTTGTTCACTTGACGGAAAAAGTCATAGACAAAATGATGAGAATCAAAGTCAAGATGGAAAATTACAATGAGACACTACAAAACAGGAAAGACAAATTGGATAGTAGTAGACATAAATACGAGGCACACAAGCATGCCATCATCAAAGCAAAGACTCAAGATGGTGGAGAAATAGATAGAATTGTGCAGTTATATGAGCAGATCTGGAGCAGCATGTAGCCTCATATGCGAAGTCATCATCATCAGGATGATGAAAGTTCAGGGAGTGATGCACATGATGATGATACACATGAATCAGATAAGGTAGATGATGATGCAGCATAAAGTAAATATCAGCATTGGATACTTAGAGAAAATAAGTTTTTTAGATGGTTTCCAGCTAGCAACTTGTGCCATTTTGTAAGGTTGACATAGTCAAAGGGAAATATAGACCGTGGATATGCATAGATAAATCAAGATTGTTGATCTTTTGTAATGGATTCCTCACCTTATTCTATAAAAGGTGCAAGAATGCCTCTTTTCTATTATTCGAAACTTAATTGAAATTTGTCTGCTGAAGTATTCAGGGCTCATTTCAAAGCTTTTTGTATACATCTATATCTTTGCATACTTAATGAATGAGAAGACTTGTTTGATTACAATTCATAGTAAATCTTGAGTAATTAGTGTGTGAATTCTAGATATATGCTATGATTTGCTGCGTCCCTTGGAGTGCATGTCTACTTGCATATGTTGCTTTCATACAAATTCCTTTGAAGTTAGCATCAACTGTATCTAGCTGTGGAATGTCCTAGTGAACATATGGTTTGGTTTTCTTCTCCTCATGACTATATCTGATGTGCATGTGGTTCAAAAGCTAAAGGTTCAACATTAATTTGAAGCATTTCTTTCAATTTCTTTTAAATTTCAGAGCATTTCACTATCATAATTGCAAATAATTGATAATCTCAAGCAAATAACATAAAATATGTAGACATCTCATAGATAATTGCAAATATTTAGCATATTTGAAGCTAAAGCATGTATAATTGGTAAATATCATGCAATGATTTGAATACAACTACATTATTTGATCAAGCTACTGTGTAAAATGACCTCTCTGTGAAGAATCTTTGCAGAAGCAGTGTCATGATGATGAACTTTATGTAAGGCCCCAAAATGGAAACAGCAACACACATCAACCTCTGAGTAACGTCAGAAGATTAAGACCTAATCACCAGAGACTTGGGATAATGAATTCTCTGAATTCATCGTATCTTTCAAGATGAATAAAGGTTAATGTGTACTTTTATTCTATGCTTGTTTATGACCAACATCATGATCAACATAAATTGGTGCTAGAAGGAGGGCCTGATCTAAAAGAATATGGTCATCATCATTATTTTCAGGTATGATGATGCAAAGAGTAAGGTAACCCCAGTGCATTCATGAATTTCAAATATTGCTCAAATATTTACTATAATAAGCTTGTAAATGCTCATTCTGTGTAAAGTTCCTGAAATTAGTCATAAATATTGCAAGCTTTATAGTAGACTATCATGAATTCATAAATATCAGCCAATGTTAAGTAAATTTGTTTAGGGTTTAAAGAATTTTGGCCTTAGATACTTGATATCTCATGCTAAGAGTCATTATATCTCAAATATCCTCTTGTATTTGCACTATCTTTGCAAATACTTCATAAATATCCAGTCCGATCATTCATCCGACCGCAAATATCACCTCAACCGGTGAAATCTAGCCAATATTTGCTAAGTTTCAGCCAATTTGGCTCAAAATTGAGAAATCCTGGCTCACAGAATAAATTCTAGGTCTAGATCTAGTGGAATCTTTGAAGAATTGCCTGTTAGAGGTTTCAGACCTAGAACTGTAGACATCCATCATACTCCTGAGTCCAGTGCATCAGGAGCTTCACTAGAACCTCCTCCTGTAACTCTTGTTGGTTTGCAAATACCTTCTGGGATATCTATGACACCTCCTATTCAACCTCAACCCCAGGTCCAACCTCAGCCAGCTGTACCATAGGCTCAACCTCCTCCGGTTGCAATGTCTTTCTTTGCAGCAGAGTCACCTTTGACCTTCAATGCATATCATGAGTTACCAAAGAATCCGAACAAACTTTGTCCAAAATATCATCCTTATCAGGATGCTGATGATCATATTAGAACCTTTAAAGAGGATTGTTGTAGGGCCAGAATAGAACATCAAGATGTTGTATGTAGATTATTTCCTTTTTCCTTAGGGGAAGAGGCTTATAATTGGTTTATTAGTCTTGGTCAGGGTTCTATTGGTTCATGGGCTGTCCTAGAGAAAGATTTCATAGATAGGTTCAAGGTACCAATTGATCCTTCAATGAACTATCACTTATTTGCCACTATCAAGAGGTTTGAAGGTGAACCTTTTGCCAACTTTAATGCTAGGTTCCAGAAAATGCTATCCAAGTTAGTTGCTCCTTATGTAGTAGGAGATGCTGCTGCTAGGAGTATTTATTACTCAGCTCTGGATCCATTGACTTCCATGTTCATCAGGAGAACACATCCTAAGACCATTACCTTGACAGGAGCTTTTCAAGAAGCTATCAAGGTGAATCAACAGTTAGTTCCTACTCCAACACCAAACGTTGCATTCCCTACATTGCCTGGCATGTATCCATCATATCCTACATCATATCCTGCATCATATCCAGTACAACAATATCCTAATGGAGCTATGATACCTCCACCAGTCATGCCTACACCTTTGCAAGTACCTCCATTAAGTATCATGCCACCTCCTAATGGGAATGGCCAAACTCCACAATATCCTGCACAAACTCAGACACCTCAAGGTGCGGATCAAAACAATAACCATGGATCCTTTTTCTTCAAGCCTCAAAGTGAAAATGTAGTAGCTAAAGCTCAAGAAGAGAAGGAGGAAATCAAAGAAATCTTTGCTCAACTGAGAAAACTCACTACAGAAGTGACACATTTGAGAAATCAAAGTTTCTATTTCCAGTCAAGTTAGAACAGGAGTTATTCTAATGACAGACCAAATTATCCAAACAGAGGATACAATAACAACAGTAATTTCAATAATAGTGGTGGAAATAACAATAATCCTTAGAGACAGCCTAGAGTATGGAACTCTAGGCCAAATAATGGTTCATTACCATCACCCTTAGATAATCAACCACCTGGTGAAGCTAAACAGACTACTAGAGTCAATCTTGCTAAAGTAGCTCTCACCAACTAGTGCAGGATACACAACACAAATGCTCATGCAGAGTTAGACTGTCCACAATTCAGAATTGCTACTAGCATTTTCCAGACAGAAGTATCTAATACTTCTAGACATCCACCTCAGGTGGAAGGTAATGAAATAGTTCCTTGTGGATATGATTCATCCCTAGTGCTAGAGAGCTATACTGATCATCATCATCAGCAGGATGTGCCCACCCACCAGCATTGTTCACAAGTATGTGAAGAATCTACTTTAGCCTTTGAATCAAACTATGTCTTCCCCTTTGAAGATGAAAATGAACCATCCACTGAACATGAGGAGGTGCATGCATACCAACAGCAATATCTTAGCAAGCATAACTATAACTTGAGAAGTAGCTCCAATAGACCTACTGGTCCATTGACCTCATCTCTACCTCCAAACAATTTCAACACACCTCCTGATCCCAAAGCTAGCAATAATCTTGGGTTCCCCAAGGTAAATGCCCAATATCTGTCACCACAGAATACAACATCAAAAGCTGTTGCCTTACCTCAGGAGTCTGATAAACTTGTCACATACTTGGCAGATGAAATGAAAAAGATAAAGATCAGCCTATCTTTGTCAAAATTGTTAAAAACTCTTACAATTAAGAAAGCTTTTATGAAGTCACTGGATGATCCTGCTCCTAAAGAGGACATTCATTCTCCAGGTCATCTTAGCAATAAAGATCATGCTGCTAGAGATAATAATATCAAGCCTAAGGTGCCCGCTACTATCCAAGCTACTGAAACATCACATATGACATTATACAGATATAAGAGTGAGTCACCACCTTTCCTCCTTACCATAAGGATGTTTGGAAAGAATTTACACAACTATTTAGGAGATTTGGGTGCATCTACAAATGTGATGCCCTTGTCTATATGCAATGCTTTAAGACTGCATCCTGCTAAATCCCTAAAAAAAGTGACACAGTTAGATAAAACAGAAGTGAGTGTAATAGGAGAACTAACTCATATACACATGCAGCTAGCATCTGATCCCAAGATCCAATATTACATTGATATCCAAGTAGTTGACATACCTGATACATATGGGATGCTGCTTAGCAGAGACTAGTCAAAAACTTTGAATGGATATATGTCCACTAACTTCAGTCACATGTGGTTACCTTGGAAAGGCATACCAAACTAGATAAGAATAGATGCTGAACCCAGAATGAAGCACATGATAACCGAGTATAATAAAACGAATGAGATCATGTATGTCGACATTGAGCCTGGAGTTTATGCTGTTAGACCATAGACTATCAGGATAGAAGAGATCCCGATGCTTGATTTTCATCATCAGCATGATGATGATCATCAGGAGGACATGTTGGTTGTAAAACTTGATAGTAATTTTGAGAACGAGAGTGAAGTAGATCGCTTTAGCAATTTTGAGATGCATCTATCCAAACAAGTAAAGCATTGTCAATTGTTGAATATACCTGCTAATGATCATTTGATTGATGGATGGTGCAGATTACATAACGAGCCACATTTAGAAAAGACTTGTGAAACATGCTTAGACATGATGATGCTAGAGCAGACATGCAGTGAGGCATCATCATCATATTCTGAAGTAAGTTCTACATTTGGTGATGATGACGATACTGATTCTTGTTTATCTTCTATAGGAACCACAGAAAAGGTGGTAGATCATGATGAAGGTCATGTACAGAGAACCGAAGAAATTCTGGTGTACGATCAGATAAATGTTAAGAAAGAAGAAAAGATCACCCCTGGAAGTGATTGTCTGATGGAGTCAGACTATGAACTGTCTGATGAAGACAGAGGCAGTAACCTGACCAGATTTGAAGAGTTCTTATCAGGAGAAATTAAGAAGATGATAAGACAAAAGAAACATCCACAAGATGCACTAACTGAAGGCTGGTGTAGGCTGCATGAGGTACCTCATTTGGAGATTGCCTATTCGCTGTGTCTGCATATTTTGAAGAAACATACAGAGCTTGATCCAAAAGATCATCCTCCTGATGATGGAAAACAAGAAGAAAAATCAGCTTCTCAGAAGGAAGAAAAGATGAAGTCTGAGAAAGCTAACATTCCTAAGTTAAAATGGATATTAGGTGGAGCAGCTACCAGAGCTGCAAAGAAAAATAAAGGTTCAGCTAAACCTCATGCTGAAGATAAGTCTTGGATCCTTAGATTTGATGGATCCAAATCCAAGCAAGAAGACAGAGTAGGGATTGATCTCATTGATCCATTAGGAAAATCCTACTTAACTGCATATAGATTATAGTTCCCCTGTACTAATAATGTGACAGAGTATGAAGCTTTGATTCATGGGATACTGTTTGCCCTCAAAAAAAAAGTAAAGATTCTGCATGTCTTTAGAGACTCCAAATTAGTTGTCAGATAGGTAAGAGGAATATACTCATGCAATTATAAAAGATTGTCAAATTATAGACATAGAGTGTGTGATTTGATTGAAGACTTTGATGCATTTAAGCTCACCCACATTCCTAGAGAACAGAACCATAGGGCAGATGCACTTGCCCAGGCTGCCAGTACACTTGAGCCACTATCTATATCAGGTCTGAAGAGATTTTTAGTAGAACTGGTATCTGTACCATCAGTACTTGATAATGTTACTAATCTTCAGGTCTTTGATGATGATCAGCACATTCTTGATTTCATCTCTAATAAGGATATATTTGATGCTCAGATCATAGATGAGAATAACATGGAAGATCATGTCTGGGAAGAAGATGAAATATTAGAGTTACCTAGCAATAGGATTCCCAAAGGCATGATTGAATTAGAAAGAGCCTTTGATTTGGATAATATGCTAAAGCAGAAGGATCTTCCCAAGGTTGATGGACGTCAGTATTCACAAGTGAATATTGGACATGATGAAAGCAAGAAAAATGTCTTGATAGGTAAAGTTTGCACACCAGAAGAGTTAGAAGGAATAACTCAGGCCCTTAAGGATTACATCCATGTGATTACCTGGACTTATGATGAGCTAAAGACATATGATACATCAATCATAACTCATACTATACCTCTCAAGCTAGATGCTAAACCTTTTAGACAGAAGCAAAGGACAGTCAACGCTTTGCTTGAACCAATCATATTTGAAGAAGTCAAGAAATTGTTAAATACTAGGATTATCTTTCCTATGAGGCACTCCACTTGGGTGGCAAATCTAGTGCCAGTAAGGAAGAAGAATGGAGACATTAGGCTATGTGTAGACTTTAGGAACCTGAACAGAGCATCAAAGAAGGATAATTATCCTTTACCCTCATTAGATGAAGTTCTACAGATTGTAAATGGAGCCAAAATGATGTCCTTCCTGGATGGCTTTTTAGGATACAACCAAGTGATGGTTGACAAGATTGATAGGCTGAAAACTACCTTCACCACCAAGTGGGGGATATTTGCATATAGACGTATGCCATTTGGAATTATAAATGCTAGAGCTACATTCCAGTGAGCAATGGACATAGCCTTCAAAGGCTTAGTTGGAAAGTGTATAGTCATCTACATGGATGACTTGACAGTATTCTCCAAAGAAAGGGGAAACCATGTAGCAGATCTCAGAAGTGTGTTGAAGAAATGTGAAGAGTACGGAATATCTTTGAACCCCAAGAAATGCATATTCAGGGTAACAACAGGCAAATTATTAGGCCATCTGATAACTGGAGATGGAATCATCATTGATCCTGACAGGGTAGAGTCTATCATGAAAATACAACTCCCTGGAAGCAAAAAAAAACTTAAGTCTTACTTTGGTAAGATTAACTTTGTAAGAAAATTCATCACTGGTTTTATAGAAATAGTCAGACCACTAAATGCTATGCTGAAAAAAGATGCCAAGATTGAGTTGATAGCAGAAGCTAAAGCTGCTTTTGAGGACATAAAGAAAGCAATATCAGATGCTTCTGTCCTCATCAATCCAGACTACACAAAAGATTTCTACATCTATTCATTTGCTCAGATCATACCTCTGCAGTAGTGTTGACTCAAAGGAACAAGGAAAAAGAAGAGAAACCAATAGCCTTCATGAGCTGTCCCTTCAAGGATGCTGAGCTGAGATATGTAGATGTTGAAAGACAAGCACTTGCATTGGTCAGGGTAGTAAAAAAATTCAGGCATTATATACTAAGAAGCAAAGTGATTGCAGTAGTGCCTGATGTAGCAGTAAAGATGTTGCTAATGCAGTGTGAACCTGGTGAGAAAAGAGCCAAGTGGATTACTATATTACAAGAGTATGATATGGAGATTACACCAATGAAACTGGTAAGAGGACAAGCCTTAAGCTAGATGATATCTGAAATTGACCCAAACATCACAAGTCAGTAGTATGTTATCAATGATAAGAATAATAAAGAGTGGTATTCAGATATCAAGCACATCATGATTACTGGAAGATGTCTTCCAAGATTGCAGGCTTCACAAAGAAGAGCCTTGAAGATAAGGTCACAAAAATATATGATGAAGGGAGGAACCTTATTCAAGAAGAATTATGAAGGAATATACCTGAGGTGCTTAGAAAAGCTAGAAACAAATAAGGTTTTATCAGAACTACATGACAAGTTCAGAACTGTACACGGATCAGCCTTGGCCACAACACATGCAATCCTTAGAGCAGGATATTACTGGCCTACAGTTTTTAAAGATACAGTTGATCATGTTAAATGTTGTCATGTATGTCAGGTTGTTGCCAATAGAGAGAAATATGCTGCACAACCCTTGCAGCCAGTGATGGAAGAGCGCCCATTTGCACAATGGGGCATGGACTTCATAGGACCAATCAATCCTTCATCATCCTCAGGCCATAGGTATGTCTTAACAATTACTAATTATTGTACCAGATGGACTGAGGCTGCCAGTAGCAAGACTTGTATTGCAGATGATGTCATTAAATTTCTAGAGAGCAACATTGTTACCAGGTATGGAACTCCTTATGCTTTGGTAAGTGATAATGGTTCTGCCTTCACTTCAACTAAATTGTCAAGTTGGGCTTTTGATCATGGGATCATACTCAAGTTTTCATCCAACTACTATCCCCAAGGGAATGGATTAGCAGAATCCACCAACAAGAATTTGTTGAATATCATAAGAAAATTAATAGAGAAGAACCCTAGGGAATGGAACTCATTTCTGAAATATGCCTTATGGGTAGATAGAACTAGAATGAAAACTGCATTAGGAAACTCACCTTTCCAACTAGTATATGGGGTGGATCCTATCCTCCCTGTAAACTTGAAAATTCCTACTTTGTAGTTTGCCCAAGAGTACCTAGGCATTGATAATAAACAAGAGGTCAGGTTGCTTTAGTTGATGCACCTGGAAGAGAAAAAGAGTCAAGCAATTGACCAATTTGCAAAACATCAGGTTGTTGTCAAATGCTGGTTTGACAAGAGAGCTAGAGTTAAAGCTTTCAGGATATCTGACTTAGTCCTGATGTGGGATAAAGCCCATGAGAGGAAAGGTGACCATGGCAAATTTGATAGATTATGGATAGGTCCCTTTCAAATTTTTCAGATACTAGGAGACATCACTTATAGGCTTAAGAACCTGACAGGTGAAGATGTTCCATTGCTAGCCAATGGACAATTCCTCAAACATTATTTCCAGGCCCGAGTGACTTCATGATAGTCATGTGTATCATATTCTACATTTGTATAGTTATTTGTACAGCTGCGTTTGTCTTGTTTTGTTTTGTTTTGGTTGAGCTTCTGTTTTGGTTAGTCAAGATGATGCACCTCATCAGCACAGAAAAGGACAAATTGTTAGGATTCAAGTGATGAGATCAAATTTAGACATAGGTTGTAATTCATTCTAAGAGGTATTCATGATTAGGTCTGTGGTATCCTTTCATTAGGGTGCCTTTTCTTGATCAAAGTGAATCAACCACAATGAAACACCTAACAGCCTTGGGTTTGTTGAACACACAAGTATAGGTGTTAAGTGAAAAATCTAAAGGGACTCCCTTGCTACCAATACAATCTCCAACCTAAAGCTGCAAGTGATTGTACCTTGTATAAATGAGCTGACATGATGATACAAATTTTAAAGAGAAAAATTAGAAAAGAAATAAAATTAGGCCATCTAAGTAACTCTACCAGGGCTATAGATGCCTGCTGGCAGTGGGGCTCTACTTAGGGAGATTGTATAGATAACCTTGCCGGGGCTATAGACGCCTGCTGGTAGCAAGGCTCTATCTAGGTTGGCTATAAGGGATGATCTCCAACTATGTAGTTTAACACCAGTTACTTATGTTTTCAACTTGCTTTCAAGATGAGGATAATTAATCATTTGCACACACATGATCCTTTGTTAGCATTGTTATCACGAGGAAATTTTATCATTCAGAAGATCATGATGCTTATGCCTAGAAAGAATTAGAGTACTATGGATGAATATGATCACATCACTTGAATCATTGGAATTTGTTTATTTTCTTTGGTGGCAAGTTGTTGTGTAGTTACACAACACGCCTCATTTTGACTTGGCAAAACAGCGACCCAACTTTTTGTTTGGCTTGTTCTGTGCTTTCTGGCGGTCTGGTAAAAGTAATTCATGCAGATCATCATGTAAGAAAGGCTGGGCAGGTCATCATCATGAGGTCAGATTGTCAAAGTTTGTATTTCACTCCAACAACCTCATATTTAGAAAGAGCATCAAATTTCATGTAGGTTTGCCTTTTACATCATCCTGATATTCATTAGGATGTGAAAGTTATGAATGGTCAAAGTTTGAGTCAATCCTGATATTTCCAGGGGGAGGATCATATTTCGTAACATCAGTCATATTTCAAAAGATCACCCCGATCTAATTTATCACCCAATAAATCATGCGCTCTGAATGTCTGGACATCAATTTTAGGTGATAGTAGCCTTTACCCGTCAATAGCCTTATGCATTTCGCGAGGATCATATTTTTCAATGTAACCCAATATTTCTTAATATCCTCCTGCCGCGAAATATTTCCCTAAGCCATTATCCTGATGATGTCATTTCAGTTCGATAAACAAATAAACAAACATGATGATGACATCATCATCACATTTACCTCTCGATAGGATATTTCATAAACATGATCCTATTCCCATAACATGACAATGACGTCATGATGCCTTGTCGATACAATAAACGAATATCTGGATGACTCACCCCGATATTCCAAAAGGGAGAAGCATTAAGTTTATCTAGTCATCATCATCTTTGAAACATCACCCAATGTATCGAAATATCCTCCTGATGTGATAAACATAACCAAAGGATGAGTTGATCACCCGATCTTATCACGATAGTTTTTCCTCTTGAAGAGGATGATCACATTAAACTCAAGATGATATTTGTGAATATCATCTTGTTATTTGAATATCACCCTGATATTCATATATCACCCCAATATTCAAATATCGCCCCGCTCCCGTTGCCGCCATTAACATTTAATGCGCACAGACATGGTAGGTAGTTCCCACCGACCATTAAACCTAATCGAACAGCTAGCGAAATCCTGACTTTTTGTGTAGAAAATTAATGAACAAAATCTAATCTGTCAGAGTTTGCCCTAATTTCACCCTAAGCGCATGGTTAAAGGTGAATTCACCGTCATTTCAGTTCTTACCTTGCAATAAAATTATTTTTATAGGGCACTAGCTTACATATCCTCATACAGGCGATAGTCAGACAAACTGAGCTTATAAACGAGAGGAAGTGTGTGATCATCAATAGAATTAAGGGCACTTTCAGAAGTCCACTGGTATAAAGGCAATTTGCATATCCAGGTAAGTAAATGAAACCCTCATCATGTTGTTTCTGTAATGGTCAGGTATAACATTGTTAATCTGAAGTCCTGGTTTATCCAGCCCATGATAAGTTGATGTTGAATAAATACAGTGGGCATGATGGTTAGTAAAGGTAATTGTTATCTACATGCATGTGAGTATCCATTGTAAGACAAGGTTTTGTTAATTGCAAGCATCCATGGTTGATAAGAGGTTGGCTAAGTGTGAGGTTGAATTCAGTAAGAACATGTTTTCATCTCAGAGGGGCGTCCTGTTCAAATATGGTACAATTATAGATACCCATCAGGGGAATACTAGTTTGGAAGCCTGGTCAGCTAGGCTGAATGATGAGAAGAATAGAAGTCCTGTGCTGGATGTCGTATTCGTGTCTAGAATGTGGAATGCCACCGGTTTCCCATACTCCATGGAGTCTCTGGAGCTGGTTATCGAGTGTACCCGGAACTACAACCCAGAGACCCGGCAGGTGATGAAGCATGGGAGGATATATGCAGACCTATCCATCAAGGGTCTCTCCCAGACATTTGGACTACCATTAGGTAGGAAGGTCAACAGTGTGGACCTGAAGAAATCACAGAAGCAGTATGAAAATAATAAGAAGTAAGCGAGGAAAAACAAGTACCAATGGAGGGCTGAGAACAGCACATATCCTGCAGCCGTGTTGTGTGGTTACACAACATGCCCTATTTTGACTTGGCAAAACAGGGACCCAACTTTTTGGCTTGGCTTGTGTTGTCTGCTTTTTGGCGGTTTGGTAAAAAGTAAGTCAGGTGCATCATCATGTGAAGTCAGGATGAGGTAAGTCACCATTATGAGGTCAGTTTGTCAAGATTCGTATTTCATTTCTGTGACCTCATAGTTTGAAAGAGTATTAAAATTCATGCAGATTTGCTTTTTACATCATCCTGATATTCCTCAGGATGTGAAAGTTATGAACAGTCAAAGTTTTGGTCAAACCTAATATTCGCAAGAGGAAGATCATATTTTATAACCTCAGTCATGTTGTCTCGTCATCATCATATTTGAAACATCCCCCAATATGTCATGCAGCCCAAATATCCGGACGTCAACTTTAAGTGGTAGTAAATCTTCCCCGTCAAACAGTCTTTTGTATCGCGAGCGTCATGTTTTCGAATGTAACCCGATATTTCTTAATATCCTCATGACGCGAAATATCACCCTTAGCAAATATCCTGATGACGTCATCCAAACCAGACAAACGAAGAAACAAACATGACAATGACATCATCATCACATTTACATTTCAGCAGGATATTTTCTAAAGCATGATCATGTTCGCATAATATGACGATGACGTCATGATACATTTCTGATACAAAGAACGAATATCAGGATGACGTCATCCTAATATTCCAAAGGAGAGTCATGTAAGTTTGTCTCGTCATCATCATATTTAAAACATCACCTGATACACCGAAATATCCTCCTGATGTACTAAATGTAACCAAAAGGTGCTTTTGTCACCCGATTCTTGTCGCGATAGCAATTCCAATATAAGGGAGGAGGATGATATTGAAACTCGACCTGTTATTTGTGAATATCATCCTACCTTCATGATATCCTATCATATGGATGTCCCCCGCTCCCGTTGCCGCCATTATCGTTTAATGCGCGCAGACATGGTAGGTGGTTCCCACCGACCCCGGAACCCAATGAAACACCTGGCGAGATCCTGCGTTTTCGCATGAATAATCAGGGAATGCAATCTAAGTTGTTAGAGTTGCCCTAAATGTACCCTAACTGTGAGGTTAAAAGGTAATTCAACCGCCATTTTCACATTTACCCTGCGATAAAATTGTTTTACAGAGCACCAGCTTTTGCATCCTCATACAGGTGATTGTTGCATAATTTGAGCTTACAGACAAAAGGAAGGAGGTGATCATCAGATGAATTCAGAGCGTCTTGGCAATCTACTGGTATAAAAGAGAAATCTGCATAACCAGGTAAGTGAATGAAACCCTCATCATGAGTTTTTCTTCAGGTATGATGATGCAAGTTCTGGTTTATGCATCCATATGATTAAGTAATGCCGAACAGATATAGTAGGCTTAGTGATTTATGAAGTTAATTGCAATATGTATGCATGTATATACCTGTGTGAGATGGGATTTTTGTTAATTGCAGGTATCCATGGCTAACAAACAGTTTGTTAAGTGTCAAGAGGAATTCAGTAAGCCCATGTTCTCTTCTCAGAGGGGAGTCATGTTTAAATAATGGGCAATTACAGATACCCATCAAGGAAGCACCAATCTGGAGGCCTGGTTAGCTAAGCTGAATGATGGGCATGACAAGAGTCTGGTGTTGGATGCAATGTTCGTATCAGGGATGTGGAACGCTGCCAGTTTTCCATACTCCATGGAATCTCCAGAGCTAGTCATAGAATGTGCCTGGAATTATAATCCTCAGACAAGGCAAGTGGTGAAGCATGGAAGGATATATGTAGATCTCTCCATCAAGGGTCTCTCCCAGACATTTGGACTACCATTGGGCAGTAAAGTTAAGAGTGTGGACCTGAAGAAGGCAGAAAAAGAGTATGAGGCCAACAAGAAATTAGCCAAGAAGAACATGTATCAATGGCGAGCTGAGAACAACACATATCCTGCAGCAGCCAAACTTCCTGTGCACATGTTCAAGTATGATTTTAGTGAGGAGTACCAATACATGATTGCACTCCTGAATAGGGTAACAGGCCAGCCTGATGCTGGTAGTTTCAAGGATTGGATGTACAGAATAATAATGATGTGTCTGTATTCAGACATCAAGCCACTATGGGGGTAGATAATAAGTGATGCTCTGCATGAGCAGCTGATGAACCTGGGAGGTTCAAATTGTGCATTTTATATGACATCTTACATTGTCTATTCTTGTGCTTATAAGGGCACTTTTAGTGCTTTAGTTACAAATGGAAAGCTCATAGGCACAAATGCTGCATATATCTGGGATCATCATCCCCAACTGCAGAGAACCAACTACCTCAAAGATTACAAACTGGTCAATGATGCATTCTCTATGCATCTAGTAAGGACCATGGAAGAGGATAAAACAAAAAGATTGAGCATGGAAGCCCAAGAAGTAGTCTACAGGCATGGGGCCTGGTACATACAGTTTGCAACCTTTTCTTACATAAGGGTTGAGGGTTTTGAGGAACATCCCTTCATGCTGCCAAGGTATCCTACTGATGCAGTAGTACTAATGGAGTTTATCGAGCAGGGCTCCGTAATGATAAAAATGTACAAGGATGCCAAGAAGCTGCCACCAATTTTGTTCCCAGTCAGCATTGGTAACTATATGTGCCCTGATTCTAACAATATAAAGAAGGTGATGGTCACCCTAAATAAAATGAATCTGTAGCCTTTCCCGCTAACAAGACCATATGATCCTTACGGCAGGATACAGAAGATACTAGGAAAGCCTATTCATCAGAGGCACCTAGAAGATTTTTGGGCTGACTGTGAAGATGAGGCAGAAGCCAGGAGAAGAAGGTATCAAAGGTTGACTCTGAACCAAATTAAAACTTTTGATTGTATCTCCCTTCCCCAACAATTGAAGAAGGATGATGGCGGGACAATGGCAGATGAGTATGAACAAAAGAAGATATACAATGACACCATCTCTGCACCTAACCTCACCATGCAGGAGGACATATCCTTGGACCCATTCATTGCAAGGACCATACAACTAACTCAAGCTTGGGTTGATGAGCAGGTAGAGGCATTGAAAAAGAAAGGTGTTGCCATTACGGTGGACAACAAAAAGAAGGGACAGGATATTCCTGGGGATGAATATGATGACTTCCTGATGGAGAAGAGGAAGACCAAGGGAGATAGAATCCCTCCACCACAACAATAGAGCAAAAGACCCCCAAGGGGCAAGAAGGTGGATAAAGGACCAAAAGGGATTATAATTGAAAGGGTAGTATTTGCAATTAAGGAGGCAGCCGGATCAGGATCAGGGTCAGGATCAGAATCAGAATCCCCTCCGAAGAAAGAAAAGCCCAAGAAGAGTAAGACAGCAGAGGATGGAATTACTGAGACCCTAGAAGTGGGTCAATCCTCAAAGAAACCTGGAGAAGAGGATATCCTCATGGAGGAGGAGCCTGAAGAAGAAGAGGCTCCATTAATAATAAAGAAGAAGAGGAGAGCTCCATAGGTGTTGGTGTCCACCACACCTAAGAAACAAAGAGCCTCCATGAGAGGTGGAATAACCCAACCCCCTACACTATTACAAGGGGCAGGTAGTGAAGTGCCAAAGGAACTTCAGCATAATGTTCCACTTCCTACCATAGTCAAGTTCAAAACTAAACTTACAGAAGAACAAATGAAAGAAACCTCCCAGACACAAGCAGAAGGATATGTCTCACTTGATGTGACAATAAATTTGTCTGATGATGAGGTGGTGCCAGATGTGGCTGCACAGAAGATGGAAACACTTGCTGCTGATATAAGTATGACTCCTCACAAGCCTCCACCAGTTCAAACTGTGCTTGAGGAGATGAAACAAGCAGAAGAAGAGGAAAAAAAGAGCCTAGAGTAGGTAGCTCAAGAAATAGGGCTAGATACATTGATTACAGAGGTGACAAGCCCTGTAGTGGTAGACCTGACAGAGAAACAAGATGCAAGTCCTGAACAGCCAGCAGGATCACCTGACAAAGGGCACTCGGCAGAAGAGATAGAGATGGCAGAGTCAGAGGGCCATGTTCTTGAATTAGGCCAACAAAGCCCATAGGATACATCAGCGGAACCTGCTATAGTAGAGGTTCAAGAAATAAAGGCTGATGAAAAGAAGGAAGCACTAGAGGATCCAGCTGCTAAGACATAGGAGGTTGACAGTGCAGGCCAGGAACAAATAATGGCCGTAGAGCAAATGCCAGCACCTCAAGTAGAATCCCCAGTATCTAGTGCATTAGATGAACAACAAGGGGAAGAAATAAAATAGATGAAATAATGATAGAGAAAGATCATGATCATCATGATCAACATATAGATGCACCGCAAGGTTCCCCACACCAAAAAGATGCTCCTCCAGAGAAGGAGATTCCTCAACAGGAGGAGGTGCCACAAGATCAACAACAAAGCGAGCATCAGGAGGAAGAAAGGAGAAAATTGCCATCTCCATCACATCTGTTGATAGAAACGAGAGATATGGGTGAACATCATCATGATGCTGAAAAACATGATCAGGTGCCTCCATGGTTAGCAAAAGAAGTAAATATTGAGGAAGAGCTTGAAATTCAGAAATTCAATGTCTCCACCTTGTTCTCCATGGATATAATGAAACCCAGGAGGAAGGCCAGAATGACATCAGCCATCAAGAGAGATCCGGCAACTGGGAGAAGGACCACACAAATTGCCATACCTACGGTGGAGAAAGAAAAAGGTAAAATCACTGTAGATGAATTTCAAATCAGCACAGTAGATTTGGGCTTTGCCAATGAGGACCAAGAAGGTCAGGAGGGCAAAGATATTATTGACTCTCTAATTCAAAAGGTGAAAAGAGAGAAGGAGAAGAATAAGAAACACAAAGAGCACATTGCTCAGTTGCATGCCTACATCAAAGGGCTAACTAATCCTGATGATACCACAACTAAACATGCAGTCCCATTGACTGCCATTTCTCAGGAGGAGGTAAATAAATTGGACCTCATGAAGCATGAGGCATCAGTAATAATAAAATGGATGTCTTCCGCATTGGATGATGCTATAGAAATAATGAAGGCCTCTTTGAAGAGGTGGAGCATTCTAAGTGACTCCAAGACCAAGGTAGATAAATTGCAAATGCAGACCGGAAAAAGGTCTTATAAATTGGAAAGGGTCTTGAGCCTTTTGGGAGAAATAAAAGGGATAAATCCTCAACTGCTTATTAGTAAGTAGGTATTGAACAGTAATACTGCATTATTGATAGATATCTGGTATAAGGACACTCAGTTTGAATGCGGAGTCCTCAAAAGATGCAATAATAAGCTGAGGGATATCAGCATGAGGCTACGTGATTTAATGGCTGAAGAGGCAGTGATATTAGAAACATTGGAGGGCAAGGTGGAAGGTAAAATAGAAAATCAAGATTAAGAGTCTGCCATCAAAGCTATGCACCGTAATTTCCAATTAGAGGCAGATGGTCTACCTGTCCACTTGACAGAAGAACTTATAGATAAAATAATGAGGATCAAGGTCCAGATGGAGAAATATAAAGAAACACTACAGGATAGGAAAAATAAGCTAGATAATAGCAGAGACAAATATGAAGCACATAAGCATGCCATCATCAAAGCAAAAACTCAAGATGGTGGAGGAATAGATCAGGTTGTGTATTCATATGAATAGATCTGGAGTAGTATGCAGCCCCATATGCAGCATCATCATCATCAGGATAGCGAAAGTTCAGGTAGCGACGCACATGATGATGATCCACATGAATCAACTGAGGAGCATGATGAAGACACATCATGAAGGGGATTAAGCATAAATAATATAGATAGTTGCCAGCTGGCAACTTGTGCCATTTTGTAAAGGTTGATAAAGTCAAGTGAATCATGACCGTAGATTTGTATTGATAAATCAAGATTGTAGATCTTTTTGTAGCGGATTCCTCACCTTATTCTATAAAAGGTGGTGGAATGCCTTTTTGTAAACATTCGAAACTTAATTGAAATCTGTTTGCTGAAGTATTCAGGGCTCATTTCAAAGCTATTGTATATGTACATGTCTTTTTGCATACTTAATAAAGGAGAAGAGTATTTCGATTACAAATCTTAGTAAATCTTGAGTAATCTATGTCTGAATTCTAGATATGTGCTTTGATTTGTTGCGTCCCTTGGAGTGCTCATCATGTTGCATGTATTGTTTTCAATCATCATCCTCTGAAGTTTGCATCAACTATATCTAGCTGTGGAATATCCTGGTGAACATATGGTTTGATTTCTTCTCCTCATGACAGTATCGAGTATGTATGCGGATCAATAGCTAAAGGTTCAACTTTAAATTGTAGTATTCATTCTAGTCTCTTTCAATTTCAAAGCATTTCACTATCAAAATTGCAAACAATTGATAATCCTAAGCAAATAACACAAAATATGTAGACATCTCGTAGGTAATCGCAAATATTTAGCATATTTGAACCCAAAGCATGCACAATTAAAAAGATCATGCAAAGTTTGAGGTATTTCTACATCTTCTCACCAAATAACTACATAATATGACTTCTCTGTAAAGAATTTCCGCAGGAATGACATGATGATCATAAATTTCCACGTAAGGCCCCAAAATGGAAACAGTAACTCACCTTAACCTCTGAGTGACTTCAAACGATTAAGACCTAATCACCGGAGACTTGGGATCATGAATTCTTTGAATTCATAGTATCTTTCAAGATGAATAAAGGTTAATGTGTACTTTTATTCTATGTTTGTTTGTGACTAACATCATGACCAACATAAAATGGCACTAGAAGGAGGGCCTGATCTGGAATACCACGCTCATCATCATTATTTTCAGGTTCGATGATGCCAAGAGTAAGGTAACCTTGAATCATCTGTGAATTTCAAATATTATGCAAATATTTACTGTAAAAGGCTCGTATATGCTCATTCTGTGTAAAGATTTCCAGATCTCACATAAATATTGCAAGCTTTACAGTAGATCATTCTGAATTCATAAATATCGGCCAAAGATACCTAAATTTGTTCTGGCTTTGAAGAATATAGGCCCTAGAAACTTAAGATCTCGTGCTAAGGGTCAAGATACCCCAAATACCCTTTCATGTTTGCACTATCTTTGCAAATATTTCGTAAATATCCAGTCTGATCAGCCATCTGACCGCAAATATCACCTCATCCGGTGAAATCCAGCCAATATTTGCAAAGTTTCAGCCAAATTGTCTCAAAATTGAGAAGTCCTGGCTCACAAGATAAATACCAGGTCTAGACCTAGTGGAATTTTTGAAGAATTGCCTGTTAGAGGTTTCAGACCTAAGACTGTAGACATTCATCATACTCCAGGGTCTAGTGCATCAAGAGCTTCACCAGAACCGCCTCCTGTAACTCCTGTTGGTTTACAAATACCTTCTGGGATATCTGTGACACCTCCAGTTCAGCCTCAGGGTGTACCTTTAGTTCAACCCCAGCCAGCTGCACCACCAGCTCAACCTCCTTAGGTTGCAATGTCTTTCTTTGCAGTAGAGTCACCTTTGACCTTTACTGCATATCATGAGTTACTAAAGAATCTGGACAAACTTTGTCCAAAATATCATCCTTATCAAGATGCTGATGATCATATCAGGACATTTAAGGAAGCTTGCTGCAGAGCCAGAATAGATCATCAAGATGTGGTGTGTAGATTATTTCCTTTTTCCTTAGGGGAAGAGGCTTATAATTGGTTTATTAGTCTTGGCCAAGCCTTTGTTGGTTCATGGGCTATCTTAGAGAAAGCCTTTCTGGACAGGTTCAAGGTCCCTATTGATCCATCTATGAATTACCATATGTTTGCTACAATCAAAATATTTGAGAATGAACCTATTGCTAATTTCAATGCTAGGTTCCAGAGAATGTTGTCCAAGTTAGTTGCCCCATATGTAGTATTTGATGCTTCTGCCAGGAGTATCTATTATTCAGCCCTGGATCCATTAACTTCCATGTTCATTAGGAGAACACATCCTGAGATCACTACATTAACAAGAGCTTTTCAAGAAGCTATTAAAGTAAATCAGCAGTTGATACTTGCTCCTACTCCAAATATAGTATTCCCTACCTTGCCTGGCATGTATTCACAATATCCTTCATCATATTCTACACAATATACTACACAATATCCTAACGGAGTAGTGGTACCCCCAGTAGTCATGCCTGCACCTTTACAAGTACCTCCATTGAGCATTATGCCCCCTCCTAATGGAAATGGCCAACTACCACAATATCTTGCACAAGCTCAGACACCTCAGGGTACGGATTTGTCTAATAATAACCATGGAATCACCGGAGACTTGGGATCATGAATTCTTTGAATTCATAGTATCTTTCAAGATGAATAAAGGTTAATGTGTACTTTTATTCTATGTTTGTTTGTGACTAACATCATGACCAACATAAAATGGCGCTAGAAGGAGGGCAAAGATATTATTGACTCTCTAATTCGAAAGGTGAAAAGAGAGAAGGAGAAGAATAAGAAACACAAAGAGCACATTGCTCAGTTGCATGCCTACATCAAAGGGCTGACTAATCCTGATGATACCACAACTGAACATGCAGTCCCATTGACTGCCATTTCTCAGGAGGAGGTAAATAAATTAGACCTCATGAAGCATGAGGCATCAGTAATAAGAAAATGGATGTCATCCACATTGGATGATGCTGTAGAAATAATGAAGGCCTCTTTGAAGAGGTGGAACATTCTAAGTGACTCCAAGACCAAGGTAGATAAATTGTAAATGCAAACCGAAAAAAGGTCTTATAAATTGGAAAGGGTCTTGAGCCTTTTGGGAGAAATAAAAGGGATAAATCCTCAACTGCTTATTAGTAAGCAGGTATTGAACAGTAATACTGCATTATTGATAGATATCTGGTATAAGGACACTCAGTTTGAATGCAGAGTCCTCAAAAGATGCAATAATAAGCTAAGGGATATCAGCATGAGGCTACGTGATTTAATGGCTGAAGAGGCAGTGATATTAGAAACATTGGAGGGCAAGGTGGAAGGTAAAATAGAAAATCAAGATGAAGAGTCTGCCATCAAAGCTGTGCACCGTAATTTCCAATTAGAGGGAGATGGTCTACCTGTCCACTTGACAGAAGAACTTATAGATAAAATAATGAGGATCAAGGTCCAAATGGAGAAATATAAAGAAACACTACAGGATAGGAAAAATAAGCTAGATAACAGCAGAGACAAATATGAAGCACATAAGCACGCCATCATCAAAGCAAAAACTCAAGATGGCAGAGGAATAGATCAGGTTGTGCATTCATATGAATAGATCCGGAGTAGTATGCAACCCCATATGCAGCATCATCATCATCAGGATAGCGAAAGTTCAGGAAGCGATGCACATGACGATGATCCACATGAATCAGCTGAGGAGCATGATGAAGACAAATCATGAAGGGGATATAAGCATAAATAATATAGATAGTTGCCAGCTGGCAACTTGTGCCATTTTGTAAAGGTTGATAAAGTCAAGTGAATCATGACTGTAGATTTGTATTGATAAATCAAGATTGTAGATCTATTTGTAGCGGATTCCTCACCTTATTCTATAAAAGGTGGTGGAATGCCTTTTTGTAAACATTCGAAACTTAATTGAAATCTATTTGCTGAAGTATTCAGGGCTCATTTCAAAGCTATTGTATATGTACATGTCTTTTTGCATACTTGATAAAGGAGAAGAGTATTTCGATTACAAATCTTAGTAAATCTTGAGTAATCTGTGTCTGAATTCTGGATATGTGCTTTGATTTGCTGCATCCCTCAGAGTGCTCATCATGTTGCATGTATTGTTTTCATTCATCATCCTTTGTAGAGGCCTGGAAAGCTTGTTTGGAACATGTTACTTTGGACATGACAAAATGGTTGGATTTCATAATCCAAGATGGCATGTTGTTTAGAGGAAGCCAGTTGTGCATTCCAAGGAGTTCCATGAGAGAGAACTTGATTAAGGAGAAGCATAGTGGAGGATTGGCTGGACACTTTGGTCGAGATAAAACCATTTCTATTGTTGGTGAAAATTATTATTGGCCACAGTTGCAGCAGGATGTGAGGAAATTTGTGGAGAGTTGCAAATTGTGTCAGATGGCAAAAGGAACAAGTCAGAATATAGCGCTATATCAGCCATTACCTTTACCAGAGAAGCCATGGGATGATATTAGTATGGATTTTGTTCTTTGTTTACCAAGGACATGGAGAGGACATGATTCCATTTTATGGTGGTGGATGGATTCTCGAAGATGGCACATTTCATTCCTTGCAAGAAGACTAATGATGCTGTTCATATTGCTGAATTATTTTTCAAAGAGGTGGTGAGATTATACAGTCTACCAAAGAGCATAGTTTCAGATCGAGATACCAAGTTTGTTGGTTATTTCTGGAGGACATTGTGGAAGAAGTTGAAGATAGATTTAAAGTTCAGTTCTGCACACCATCCACAGACTGATGGACAGATATAAGTGGTGAATAGAAGTTTGGGTAACCTGCTACAATGCTTGGTAGGAGATAAGCCCAAGGGATGGGACTTGATTTTACCACAGGCAAAATCTACTTACAACAATTATGTCAATAAGAGCACAAGTAAATCTCCATTCCAGGTTGTGTATGGGAGTAGCCCAAGAACTGTTTCCAAATTGAGGATGGATAAGGGGGAGAAGAGTAGTGCCGAAGCTAAAAATTTTGCTGAGCACATGAAGAATTTGCACGAAGAGGTAAGAAAGCATATCCATAAGATGAATTCTCAGTATAAGGCTAAAGTAGATCAGAAGAAGAGACATAAAAAGTTTCAGGAGGGTGATGAAGTCATGGTTCACTTGAGAAAAGAAATATTTCCAGTTGGTACATATAATAAGCTGAAGATGAGGAAGTTTGGACCATGTAGAATCTTGAAGAAGCATGATTTAGGAAATGCATTTGAGGTAGAGTTGCCTGATGACATCAATATTTCACCAGTGTTCAACATTTCAGATTTGACAGAGTATCATGATGATGGGCTTGATAAAGGAATAGAGTGGGACATTCTAGCACCTACTTCAGAGGAGGAGATAGAGGGCATTCTAGATAGCCCTATGGGTAAGAATACAAGAAACAGGTAGTATACAGAATACTTGGTGAAATGGAAATGAAGGCTTGTTGAAGATTCATCATGGTTATCTGAGACTGAGGTTAAAACTATTTTGGTTTCCCTCTAACTCATTAGAAGTGATAGGGTCACTTTACAAATTACCACGAGTGTCTGATGCAGGAGAACCTAGAGTGTAAGAGCAATCTTGCATCAACCCCAAAAAAAAATGTTGTTTCTTTTCAATAAGGGCTAAATTTGGTAGGGTTACTATTTTTAGTAAGTTTGTATTTGTGCACAGTTGGATACAAAATCTTACACAGACCTGCAGAATGGTGAATTGAAGCTAATGGTGAAGAAATCACTTCAATATCATTTGTCATTTGTGAGATATTAAAATTTCAAATTCTAAAAATCCTATTGAAATATTCAAAGTCAAATTTGAGGCACTTAGAGGCTCTGGATGGGCCTAAAATTTGGTGGAAAACCCAAGCAGTCTACCTTTAGGTCCTGCTTGCGCATAGCTGTCTTTTTGAGAGCTTTCTGAAAAGGTATTATAATTGAACATCTAACCATCAGATCGAAAGTTTTGGCCCCGCGAAGTTGACCTATTTTTGGGGGGAGATGCAAATTTTAAAATTAAGCTGGTGGCCCCCAAAAAAGGGCTATATATGACTATTTTTGGGAACCCTTGGGGTAGCAGAGTTAAGGGGGAAGGTGTAGAGTCAAGAAAGGGTAGAAAAATAGAAACCCTAGTTGATTTGGGGTTACAGAAGGTTAAGGTGTCATGCCCACATTTCCCATGCTGTCACGACACGCAACACACATGTCATGTCCACATTTGTCATGTGGTCATGACACGAAATATCAAAAACTTTTCCACGTGTCCCTAGAAACCCCCTCGCATGCATCAGTGTGCTCGGTGGCAATACGCATAAGGCATAAACATGTCAATTAGATTCAGGGAAGAACATTTACCAATGTAATCCCCTACATGATGATAATCGACTAGAGGGTTATGCAATGCAATGAGCGCCGCTACTAGGGTTAGAATCAATTTAATTCAAAACCCTAAGTTTCCTAAGTGAGTTAAATGATTTCAACAGAATCAAAATCAAACCCTAATTCTAATACACAAATAAAATTGAATATAATAACGCATCCATGATATGATGGTCACATGGTGAAATGGGATGGTAAAAATAATATCACAAAAAAACCATAAAAATAAAACCCTATAATCTGGGAAAAATTTGACAGCATAACATGTTTTCAACAATTCAAATAAATATTTTAAAAGGAATTCCCAAGAAAATAATTAATGCAAAAACTTAAATAAATAAAGTGGAAGAATAAATTAACTAAATTCAAGGTCAAATTAAAAATTACCACTTGTTGAAATATAAAAATTTGAATTTAAATAAAGGAATAAAAGACCAAATTAAAACCAATATTTAAGCCATTTAATAAATATCATCGCGACATTTATATTTATTAAATTGCCCAAGTAAAAAGGTTAAAAGTGAGGAAGAAATTAAACATCCCTCTTCAATATAAAAGTCAATAAAATTAAAAATAAATAAAATCACAAGTTTTTCCCAATAAAGTTAATTTAAAAACCACTAGATAAAATAATAAGGAAGACCAATAATTAAAAGGCAAAGGGAAAAAAAATTCAATAAAAATTAAAATCACATCCCCACTAGAATAAATTCCCCATGGAAATAAAAATCCAAACCCCAAAAAGAAAATTAAATCAACTAAAATTAAAACACAAGGGAAAATCAAATAATTCAAAAGGCCAAAAAGGAAAATGAGAGGGAAACTTAATTTCCCGTGCACATGGAAAATGAAGGAAATACTTAAAATAATATATTTAATTCCTACTCATCCTCCATCAAAGCCCTAATCAAATATTATATTGTTTTCCTAAAAGGAGAGCCTTAACCCTAGAATCTCTATCTAATTCTTTTTCTTTGCTCCTCTTTTGTTTTGTTTTCCATTTGCCTCTCTATCATTTTTGTTTACTCCTTTGCAAGTAGGGTTTTTTTGCTCACCCATGGCTTCCAAAAAAAAAACATAGAGGTATTTTTTTTTGAATATACACCGTAGGGTTTCCCCCTTTCTTTGATATATATATACATACATACATACATACATACATACATACATACATACATACATATATACATACATATATACATACATACATATATATATACATACATACATATGGTTTATATCTGATAGTGTAAATGAACTTTTTTTTTGAAAAGAATACAAAATGAAATATATATATATATATTTGATTCTGTAATCTTTTCAAATATATATATATATATGTGTGTGTGTGTGTGTGTGTGTATTTTTATACAGTTAAATATCATACAGGACTGGATGTCTAAACAAAATCTGGCAGAGTCGAGAGAAGGGAGGTCTCACGTTAGGTGAGGGCCGACAGCCCATATTACATCTGCCATTGCTGCGGTTTTGAGTCAAAGGCGAGGTTGGAGGGGGGTGTGGGTGGAGGCACGACCTCCTCCCCACACCCCTCAATACCAAGTATGAAAGGTAGTAGGTGGCGGCCATGGCCATCGTTCACTGCGTATCTCTTTTTTTTCTATATTAAAACCCTAACTCCTGCCGCCTACCCCCTTACGAGTTTGGCTAACACAAAACTCAGCTCATTTCATATTTTTTTCTTTTTGTCCAATATAAAAATAATGATAATATTTGGTTTAAAAGATATTTAAAAATCAATTTTGTTTATATACACACACACACACACACAGAGTTGAATATACATCATTTTCCCGTGTTAAAATAGAAGATAAAAAAATACATTTGGCAGAATTATATATATGTGTGTGTGTGTGTATTATAAAATGTATATATTCACAGACTAATCCATTTCTATATGAAGGAAAACAATAAATGTAGATTTCTAAAATAATATATGTATATGTATGCATATATATATTCACCAATATATATATATATATATATATATATATATGTTATACTCATCTTTTTACAACTAATAGTAATGTAAAAAAGGACTTAAAATATACAACTAGGAATTTTTAGATACTATCTCCTTACAGTAGCAAGTAGATATAACAGATTTCTTCATTTTTCCTCCTTCTTTCAAACAGTAACAAAAAAATAAACATGGGTAAATCTAAGCCTTATATATTTTTTGTTTTCTAAGAATCATAACAACAACAATGAGTTACTTTCTTTTCCACTTAGCACACAACTAACAATTTCAACAACATTATTGTTTTCTTTTCTATTTAACATTTAACCATTTCAAACTGAAACAAATATAAATTTCATAGATGCAAGTAAAATAAATAGCAAGCTATATTTTTCTTGTCTCAACTTTCTAATAACAAAAGCACAACAATAAGAATAGTAAACCATTTTTTTTTCTGAATAAAATATTAAGGAATACTCCCAATAATTTTCCTTACAACAACCAACACATGGGATAAAATGATTTGGACTATCATTTACAACAAGGCCTCTAAGGCCATGGCTTAAATCAGCCAACTACAATACAACAAATGAGGCAAAAATGATCTACTCCAACTTCATTTTCTCCCAAGAACACCTGCATTAAATACACAACAATGGGGAACCAAGCCACGAAGGAAAGCCCTCTTCCCTACCATAGACCCGCAAGTGGGTCACCCCTGAGCTAGGGAGGTAGGATTCACATGATTGCACACACACACCACACAAATAAAATTTTCCAAACACACAAAAGTATTCAACTCCCATGGATTTGTACAATACTAAACTCAAGAAAATGAGTTTGATGGGGGTAGGGGAGTGGACCACTCAACTCAAGAGGTCACTCCATGATCCCAAAAATAACCAAGTCTTAAGGCCTCAAGCCACAACCACATAATACATATCTCCAAATAACTCACAAAAAACTATCATGGCACTCTTACCATCAAAAATACTCTCAACACAATAGAAAAGCCCTCAAGGCTATAAGTAGCACAATAATAAGGAAGTGACCTTGAGGAGGTTCACTCTCCTCCACCCCATACAAGTTGAGCCTTATCTCCAAATGGAGTTGCTCTCACCAAAATCCCAACCCACACAAAATGAAAACAACCATCAACATAAAATCACGAACACAACATAAATGAAATATACAAGGGAAAATGGCCATAGCCATGGAGCTTATCTTCAAAAGCCCTAACAATAGAAGCACGTTTGGTGAAGAGATCCAAGTTTCTCTAAGTCTCCCAATCTCCAAATTTCTCTAACTTGCCAAAAGAAACTCCAAGAATAGAAAGAAAAATGCAAAATGCAAGAACCCCACACTCCTCTTCAAGAGGAAGTAATATAGGCCTTCCAATTTGGCCTTGAGGAATGAGAAGGTGACACTTGTCACCTTCTCCTTCCTCATCCCATGCCACTTACAAGTGAGAGGAAGTGTGAGGGTGACAAGTGTCACCCTCTAATTCCATTCCAACCCTCACCTTATCTACTTGTGCTTTCACACACGTGTGAGAGACGTGAGAGACCAAGTGGTGATGTGGCAATTCCCTTCAAGCCTCCATGAGGATAAGGGATGCCATATGGCATCCTCTTATTCTCCAAGAGAGCCATCTCCCTCCAAGATTCTCTCACACATGTGTAGGAGGCTTGGAGGGAGATCCCACACACTTGGGAGTCTTGAAGACCACACAAGTCTTCTTGGTGAAGGGATCCCCAAACTTTGGGAAGGGAGATGGGTCTTTCCCAAAGCATGACTCATCTCCCACCCTTAGCCATTTCAAAATTCTTCACTTTGACTAAACCTCAGTTTAGAGTGACCAAAAGTGAGTTACCCCAAGTTTTAGTTAGTCAAAATTGACCCTAGACCCAAAGGTAACCACCTAGGGTAAGTTTTGGGACACTAAGGTACACCTAGGGAGTCATAAATTCACTTTAAATGGCCCATAAATGAAAACAATACCAAGTGGTGTAAAACAATATAAATATACAACACATGATATAAATTAATTTAACAAAAAGAGGTACTAGGCCAAAATAATAAATCAAACAAGTACTCAAACAACATCCGATCAAACGTTATCCTCATCCCTCTTGGGAATGGATCGGTTTCACAAGGAATAACATATGTGTGAACACTACCTCAAATTTCCCATGGCTTGGGAATATAATCCTACACAATTAGATCAAGTGTCAATCACATCATGTATAATCATAGCCGAAGCAACTAAAATTAAATTCATGTCATTGCATACAACATTAATCATTCACAACATAATTCAAGATTAAACTGTATTTTCTATCTAATGTCACATAATCATCATCAATTGATGAATCCACATAATGAACTAGAAATCACATCAATAATCATCATCTAATATATCTCACATGTCTAGTCTCAACATAGCATCAAAATATGATCAAATCGAATCACCATATGTCTAATCAATGTTAAACCAGAAATCAAGAGATATAATCTAATCTGCATAATGGAACAATAGTCTCTAAAAGTCTAATAATGTCATCAATTAAAATGTAAATGATCAAAATAGGGAAGTGAAAATAATCAGCCTTACATCCTCCCCCCTAGGACTAAACATCCCCCTGGAAGTCATCAAAAAGGTGAGGATAGAGTGCCCTCAAACTAGCTGCATCCTCCCAAGTCGATGTAACCTCATCATAACAATCCCACTGGACCCTAACCTAGTCTAGCTCTCAACTTTGAAGGTCTAGTGTCCCACGGGCCAATATACGAATTAGCTCCAAAGCCAATTGCTCGTCCGCCTCTACCTGAAGAGCACTCCAATCCAATACATGAGATAAATTAGATATATATCATCTCAATACAGATATATTAAAGACATCATTGATACATGACAGGCTAGGTGGCAAAGCTAGATAGTAGGCAATAGTCCTATCTACTCCAAGATCTCAAAAGGTCCTACAAATCATGGTACGAGCTTAGAGCCCTTTCCATAATGGATTGGACTCATGTGTGGCTGCACTCTAAGGAATACTCTATCCCCAACTAAGAAGCTCCGATCAAGTCTCTCAGCATCGGCATACTTCTTTTGTCTATCTTGTGCCTCCTAAAGTCTCTGTCTAATCAATGTGACCTGCCGCTCCATATCCTAAACCAACTCTGGACCAATGGCAACCCTATCCTCTATCCGGTCCCAATTCAATGGTGTCCTGTATGGTCTACCATATAAAGCTTGAAAAGGAGGCATACCCAACGAGCTATGATGCCCATTATTGTAGGTAAATTCAACCAGATATAGATACTCCTCCCATCTAGACTGATGGTCCATCACATACATACGAAGAATATCCTCCAACACCTGATTCACCCGCTCTATCTGTCCATCTATCTCGGGGTGATATGCAGAACTAAAGTTGCGCTGTGCCCAACGCCTACTGCAAAGCTCTCTAAAAGGCTGAAGTGAACACTGAATCCCTATTAGAAATGATGCGTAGAGGTACCCCATATAATCTCACAATATCATCCAAGAATACTCTCTCCACTGTTGGTGCATTGTACCTCGTTCATACAGGTGAGAAATGGGACACCTTGGTCAAATTGTTGATTGTCACCATGATGGCATCATGGCGACGTGAAGGCATAGGAAGACCAACAATGAAATCCATGAAAATGGTGTCCCATTTCCACTTAGGTATATTGTGAGGGTATAAAAGACCTGCTGGATGCTAATGCTCGACCTTGACCCTCTAGCACTCAAGGCATCAAGCAACAAACTCTGCAATATCCCGTCTCATACCTGCCCAATGGTACAACTATCATAGGTTGGCATGCATCTTCTTCACCCCCAGATGTGTCGCATATGGTGCTCTATAAGCCTCTAGTAACACTACAGTATGTAGGTCATCTGCATAGGGTACATAGATGCGCTGTCGATGATGAAGTAACCCATATGCCTCAAGTGAGTACCCTGCAAACTTACCCACAAGGGCCCTCTATGAATGGATCTCCTACTGCACCTCAAGAAACCACTCATCCTCAAGAAGATGCTGAATAATGCGTCCTCTCCAGTCCACACTCAGAGTCAAGGTCAAGATCTTGTGGTGCCTCCAACTCAATGCATCAGCAACCATGTTCTCCTTCCCTTTGATGTAGTGGATATCAAAGTCGTACTCGCAAAGAAACTCCATCCAATGCTACTGAAGAGCATTTAGATTCGGCTACCTGAATATGTATTGAAGGCTGTGATGATCTAAATGAAGCTCAAAGTGAGACCCAATAAGAAATGTCTCCAACAAACTAAAGCATGAACCATTGCTACAAGCTCCAAATCATGAGTGGGGTAGTTCAGCTCATGGGTCTTGAGCTTTCGTGATTCATACATGATCGTTCTACCACCCTGCATAAGTATGGCTCCCAAACCCTCAAGTGATGCATCTGTGCAAACCATAAAATCTACTACTAGATCAAGAACTGCTAAAATGGGAGTGCTGGTAAGATGCTCCTTAAGGACCCCAAAGGCCCTCTCACACTGCTCAGTCCATAGAAAACTCTTCGCTTTCCACTAAAGGGAAGTGATGGGGTGCACTATTTGAGAAAACCCTCAACAAATCTACGGTAATAACCAGCTAACCCCATAAAAATCTTGACCTCTGTCACACTGGTGGGTGCTGGCCAATCTCTAATAGCCTTGATCTTTGATGGATCTACTAAGATTCCATCACCAGATAGGACGTATCCCAAATACTGTACCTCTTTCCTGAAAAATGACACTTCACCAAGTTCCCATAAAGATTTTGCTCCCTCAAACACTGTAGAACCTGACATAGGTGCTCCTCATGTTCCTCCTTGGTCTACGAATAGATCGATATGTCATTGAGGAAAATAATCACGAATTGATCCAAGTAGGTATGAAACACCCTGTTCATGAGACTCATGAACATTGTAGGGGCATTTGTCAAACTAAAGGGGACCATAGTGAACTCATAGTGGCCATATCAAGTCCGAAAGGTAGTCTTATGGATATCCACCTCTGTGATATGCAACTGATGGTAACTGGACTTCAGGTCAATCTTAGAGAACACCCTGGCTCCCTACATCTGATCGAAGAGATCGTCAATCCTGGGTAGAGGATAACGGTTCTTCACCGTCACCTTATTCAACTGCCTATAATCCATGAATAATCAAAGAGACCCATCCTTGTTCTTCACAAAGATGACAGGAGCTCCCCAAGGTGAAATGCTCAGTTAGATGTACCCCTTCTTAAGCAAGTCATCAAGCTACAACTTGAGCTCTATGAGCTCATGAGTGGTCATCTTGTAGGGTGTACAAGACACTGGCTCGGTACCCGGTACTAAGTCAACATGAAAGTCTACCTCATGACTGGGTGACATCCCCAGCAACTCTATTGGAAACACATCGGCAAACTCTCTCAGGATGGGATGGTCATCCAAAGATGCCTCAGGCTTGTCATCTGATTTGTCACTCACTATAATAATGAACATCTGGCATCCCTTCCGCATACAACTCTTAAGCTATTGAGCGGATATCATATGCACTGTTGTGGGCTTCTGAATGCCCACTATCTCAACTGATGTACCGTGATCATCTAAATAGCTAATTACCTTTCAATGACAATCTAGCTTGGCTCGATGAGCCACAAGCTAGTCCATACCCAAAACCACATTGTAGGATCCTAATGTCATAACTCTAAGGTCACATACTATGGAAAAGGGTCCCAAAGATATCTCATAGTCGTGGACTAAGGCATCTACTGTCATCTTGGCCCTTGAGGCCAACTCAATCACCCACCTATCATCTTGCCTAGAGACCACCAACCTGCAATGCTCCACTAACAATGGAGATATGAAAGAGTCAGTAGCACCAAATTTAAAGAGAATAGAAATGGGGACACCCCCTATCATACCCGATGTCTTAATCATTGATGCTTAAAAATTAGCTTGGCGGTTATCAACTGTTGCAAACATATGGTGGGATCTACCCACATCTCCAACCCTCTACTCTGATCCTCCTGAACGAGGTTGCCCCCTACTGTAAAGCCCTGTGGACTCTCTCTGGCTAGATGTCCCACTCCACCACACACATAACATCGGTCCCTAGCCTATACCTATCTAGTTTGAGTCCTACTCGACTATTGTTGTTCAAATCTACCTGTGGACCCCTGTGAACCCCTGTATGATTGTTATGACCTCATAGGTCTCGCAGGTGGTCCCTACTAGCTCTGATCTCTGTATAGGCCCTACTTCTGCTAACTTCAATTATGCCCCCCATGTGCCCTCTGTTGTGGCCAGGATCTCTACTACTGCTACTGTGGGGGCCTAGGAGGTAAGGATGCGAAGCTAAATCCTCCTCTCTGAGGTGGCGGTGGTGGTCTATGGTAACTCTGCTAATGTTATTGCTGCCCACGATCTAGAAATTGAGGGTGTGAACTCTGCCCTCATCCTTGTATCTCCTCTGCTATGTATGCCTTCTTGGCAGTATCACTCAATGTCTGGGGGTCTTCCATGCATACAGGCCCTGCTATGCTATGGTTCAATCCTCTGATAAACTTATGAACCATGAGTTTCTCGTAATGGAGATACTTCGCGTAATGAGACAACTTAGTGAATCTACCCTCATATTGAGAAACGGTAAGCCCTTTCTACTGAAGGTCATGAAAATCATTTATGCAACGCTGCTTGTAGTGATCTGATAAATATCACGCATTGAAGCGCTAAATGAAAGTCTCCCATGTGAGTGTGTCCAATGATAGATGGTGCTTGCACTCCTCAGTGCGCCACCAAGTAGCTGCTACATCTCGCAACAGGTGGACTGCCACATGTGCCTTTGTGTTTTCCTTGTAAGGATGCAACGTGAAGAACTATCTAAGCTGATGAGACAGGCCTCTACCTCAACTCCCTCTATGGTCTTGATGAATGTAGGAGGATTTAGCCTCAACAAATCTATGATGGGATCTCCTTGATCTCTATGCCCTCTGATAGGCTCATCAGCATAGTAATCATAAGGCCTGTGAACAATCTTCTCCACTCACACTACCTCCTCACACCTAGCATGACGTGGAGAGCTCCTTCTATGGGCCATGTTAGCTAATCCAACCTCCTCTACTGTGTATCTGGTATCTCAACAAATGGCTCCACACGTGGTGCCTCTCGTAGCTCAATGCAAGGATCCACACGTGGCTCAACATGTGACTCTACTCATGGCTCCACGTGTGGCTCCTCTCGTGGATCAATGTGGGGCTCAACACATGGCTCTATGCGTGGCTCAACTGCGACTGATGGTAGCCTATCTAACATTACCTATAGAGCTTGCAATATCTGTGGCCCAATATCTGGGATAGGTAGGGCCAATGGTGCCTACGGTACCTGTGGGGCCGACGGTGCCTGTGGGGCTGGCGGTGCTTGTCCCTCAGCTGAAGAATCACTATGAACCTCTATGGACTCCATGCAGCGTGAACGCGCTCATCAAACTCGTCGGGGAGGCATCCTACAAAAATGAGGTAACCACAAATTAATCAAAGTTACGAAATAATAATGTGCCCTAAATAAGCCCAGTGTTTAAATTTGGGCTCTGATACCAAATGTCATGCCCACATTTCCCATGCAGTCACGACATGCAACACATGTGTCATGTACACATTTGTCTTGTGGTCATGACACGAAATATCAAAAACTTTTCCATGTGTCCCTAGAAACCCCCTCAGACACATTAGCGTGCTCAGTGGCAATACACATAAGGCGTAAACATATCAATCAGATTCAGGGAAGAATGTTTACTGATGCAATCCCCTGTGTGATGATAACTAACTAGGGGGTTATGCAACGCGATGAGCACTGCTACTAGGGTTAGAATCAATTTAATTCAAAACCCTAAGTTTCCTAGGTGAGTGAAATAATTTTGACATAATTGAAATCAAACCCTAATTCTAATACACAAATAAAATTGAATATAATAACGCATCCATGATATGATGGTCGCATGGTGAAATGGGATGGTAAAATTAATATCACAAAAAAAACCATAAAAATAAAACCCTAAAATCTAGGAAAAAATTGATAGCATAACGCGTTTTCAACAATTGAAATAAATATTTTAAAAGGAATTCCCATGAAAATAATTAATGCAAAAACTTAAATAAATAAAGTGGAAGATTAAATTAACTAAATTCAAGGTCAAATTAAAAATTACCACTTGTTGAAATATAAAAATTTGAATTTAAATAAAGGAATAAAAGACCAAATTAAAATCAATATTTAAGCCATTTAATAAATATCATCACGACATTTATATTTATTAAATCACCCAAGTAAAAAGGTTAAAAGTGGGGAAGAAATTAAACATCCCTCTTCAATATAAAAGTCGATAAAATTAAAAATAAATAAAATCACAAGTTTTTCCCAATAAAGTTAATTTAAAAACCACTAGATAAAATAATAAGACCAATAATTAAAAGGCAAAGGGAAAAAAAATTTCAATAAAAATCAAAATCCCATCCCCACTAGAATAAATTTACCATGGAAATAAAAATCCAAACCCCAAAAAGAAAATTAAATCAACTAAAATTAAAACACAAGGGAAAATCAAACAATTCAAGAGACCAAAAAGGCAAATGAGAGGGAAACTTAATTTCCCGTGCACATGGAAAATGAAGGAAATACTTAAAATAACATATTTAATTCCTACTCATCCTCCATCAAAGCCCTAATCAAATATTATATTGTTTTCCTAAAAGGAGAGACCTAACCCTAGAATCTCTATCTAATTCTTTTTCTTTGCTCCTCTTTTGTTTTGTTTTCCATTTGCCTCTCTATCATTTTTGTTTACTCCTTTGTAGGTAGGGTTTTTTTTTCTCACCCATGGCTACCAAAGAAACACACAGAGGTATATTTTTTTTTAATATACACCATAGGATTTCTCCCTTTCTTTGATATATATAATACTATATATGTATATATATTTATATATATACATTTTGTATATATATATAAATATATATACATATGGTTTATATTTGAGAGTGTAAATGAACTTTTTTTTAAAAGAATACAGAATGAAATATATAAATAAGTGTATTTTTATACAGTTAAATATCATACACAACTATAGGTCTAAACAGAATCTGGCAGAGCTGAGAGAAGGGAGGTCTCACATTGGGTGAGGGCTGACGGCCCATACTACATCTGTTGTTGCTACAGTTTTGAGTCTAAGGCGAGGGTGGAGGGGTGTGGGGAGGAGGCCATGCCTCCATCCACACCCAAGGGTGGGGGTGGAGGCACGGCCTTATACCCACACCCCACAATACCAAGTATGAAAGGCAGTGGGTGGCAGCCATGGCCACCACTCACTGCGTATCTTTTTTTTTTTCTATATTAAAACTCTAACACTTGCCGCCTACCCCCTTACAGGTTCAGCTAACACAAAACTCAGTTCATTTCATATTTTTTTCTTTATGTCCAATGTAAAAATAATGATAATATTTGGTTTAAAAGATATTTAAAAATTAGTTTCATTTATTATATATATACACACAACAGAATAGACATCATTTTGCCATGCTAAAATAGAAGATAATAAAAAATACATTTGGCAAAATTAGATATACACTTATATATATGTATATCTATATATATGTATATATATACATATATATGTATGTATATATACATATGTATGTATATATATATACATACATATGTATCTCTATATATATACATACATATGTATATATACATACATATATATGTATATATATATATGTATATATATATATGTATATATATATATGTATATATATATATGTATATATATATATTTCTATATATATATGTATATATTATAAAATGTATATATACACAGACTAATCCATTTCTATATGAAGGAAAATAGTAAATGTAGATTTCTAAAATAATATATGTATATGTATGCATATATATATTCACCAATATATATATATATATATGTATATATGCTATACTCATCTTTTTACAACTAACAATAATGTTAAAAAGGACTTAAAATATACAACTAGGAATTTTTAGATACTATCTCCTTATAGCAGCAAGTAGATAAAACATATTTCTTCATTTTTTCTCTTTCTTTCAAACAATAACAAAAAAATAAACATGGGTAAATCCAAGCCTTATATATTTTTTTTTTCTAAGAATCATAACAACAACAATGAGTTATTTTCTTTTCCACTTAGCACACAACTAACAATTTCAACAACATTACTGTTTTCTTTTCTATTTAACATTCAACCATTTCAAACTACAACAAATATAAATTTCATAGATGCAAGTAAAATAAACAACAAGCTATATTTTTCTTGTCTCAACTTTCCAATAACAAAATCACAACAGTAAGAATAGTAAACCATTTTTTTTCTTCTGGATAAAACATTAAAGAATACTCCCAATAATTTTCCTTACAACAACCAACACATGGGATAAAATGATTTGGACTATCATTTACAACAAGTCCTCTAAGGCCATGGCTCAAATAACTATAATACAACAAATGAAGAAAAAATGATCTACTCCAACTTCATTTTCTCCCAAGAACACCTGCATTAAATACACAACAATGGGGAACCAAGCCACGAAGGAAAACCCTCCTCCCTACCATAGACCCGCAAGTGGGTCACCCCTGATTTAGGGAGGTAGGATTCACTCGGTTGTACACACACACGACACAAATAAAATTTTCCAAACACACAAAAGAACTCAACTCCCATGGATTTGCACAATACTAAACTCATGAAAATGAGTTTGATGGGGGTAGGGGAGTGGACCCCTCAACTCAAGAGGTCACTCCATGATCTCAAAAATCACCAAGTCTCAAGACCTCAAGCCACAACCACATAATAAATATCTCCAAATAACTCACAAAAAAACTACCATGGCACTCTTGCCATAAAAAATGCTCTCAACACCATAGAAAAGCCCTCAAGGCTATGAGTAGCACAATAATAAGCAAGTGACCTCGAGGAGGTTCACTCTCCCCCACCCCATACAAGTTGAGCCTTACCTCCAAATGGAGTTGCTCTCACCAAACTCCCAACCCACACAAAATGAAAACAACCATCAACATAAAATCATAAACACAATATAAATAAAATATACAAGGGAAAACAGCCATAGCCATGGAGCTTACTGTTGTGTGGTTACACAACATGCCCTATTTTGACTTGGTAAAACAGGGACCCAACTTTTTTGGGCTTGGCTTGTGTTGTCGGCTTTCTGGCGGTTTGGTAAAAGTAAGTCATGTGCACCATCATGTAGAACCAGGATGAGGTAAGTCATCATCATAAGGTCAGTTTGTTAAAATCTATATTCCATTTCTGTGACCTCATATTTGGAAAGATAGTTAAATTCCATGCAGGTTTGCCTTTTACATCACCCTAATATTCCTCAGGATGTGAAAGTTATGAACAGTCAAAGTTTTGGTCAAACCTAATATTCGTAAGAGGAGGATCATATTTTTATAACCTCAGTCATGTTGTCGAAGATCATCCTGATCTTGGTACATCACCTGATAAGTCATGCGGTCTAGATATCCGGACGTCAATTTTAAATGGTAATAAATCTTTCCCGTCAAACAGTGATATATCGCGAGCGTCATATTTCCAAGTGTAACCCAATATTTCTTAATATCCTCCTGCCGCGAAATATCACCCTAAGCCAATATCCTGATGACGTCATCTGAATCTGATAAACGAAGAAATAAACATGATGATGACATCATCATCACATTTACATTTTGACAGGATATTTTCTAAACATGATCATGTTTGCCTAATATGACGATGACATCATGATGCCCTCCTATACAAAGAATGAATATCAGGATGACGTCATCTCAATATTCCAAAAGAGAGACATGTAAGTTTGTCTCGTCATCATCATATTTGAAACATCACCCGATACATCGAACTATCCTCCTGATGTACTAAACATAACCAAAAGATGCTTTTGTCACCTGAATCTTGTCGCAATAACCATTCAAATTTGATGGAGGAGGATGACATTGAAACTTGACCCGATATTTGTGAATATCATCTTGCCTTCATGATATCCTGTCATATGGATATCCCCCCGCTCCCGTTACCGCCATTATCATTTAATGCGCGCAGACATGGTAGGTGGTTCCCGCTGACCCCGGAACCCAATGAAACACCTAGCAAGATCCTGTGTTTTCACGCAGATAATCAATGAATATAATCTAATCTGTCAGAGTTGCCCTAAATTTACCCTAATTGCAAGGTTAAAAGGTAATTCAACCATCATTTTTACATTTACCTTGCGATAAAATTGTTTTTATAGAGCACCAGCTTCCGTATCCTCATATAGGCGATTGTTGCACGATTTGAGCTCACAGACAGAAGGAAGGAAGTGATCATCAGCTGAATTAAGAGCGTCATTAGTAGTTCACTGGTATAAAAAAGGTCTGCATAACCAGGTATGTAAATGAAACCCTCATCCTATTGTGTCTGTAATAGCCAAGTATGGGTGGCCAAGCTGAAGTTTTGGTTTATGCATCCATATGATTAAGTAATGTTGAATAGATATAGTAGGCATGGTGATTTATAAAGTTAATTGCAATATGCATACATGTGTATACCTGTTGTGAGATAGGATTTTGTTAATTGCAGGTACTCATGGCTGACAAGCGGTTAGTTAAGTGTCAAGAGGAATTCAGTAAGCCCATGTTCTCTTCTTAGAGGGGGGTCCTGTTTAAATACGGGACAATTACAGATACCCATCAGGGGAGCACCAATTTGGAAACCTGGTCAGCTAGGCTGAATGATGGGAATGACAAAAGTCCTGTGCTGGACACAGTGTTTGTATCTGGAATGTGGAACGCCACAGGTTTTCCATACTACATGGAATCTCTGGAGCTCGTCATCGAGTGTGCCTAGAATTATAACCCTGAGACAAGGCAAGTGATGAAACATGGGAGGATATATGCAGACCTCTCCATCAAGGGTCTCTCCCAGACATTTGGATTGCCACTAGGAAGTAAAGTTAAGAGTGTAGACCTGAAGAAGTCTGAAAAGGAGTATGAAGCCAACAAGAAATCAGCCAGGAAGAACATGTATCAATGGTGGGCTGAGAACAGCACATATCCTGTGGCAGCCAAACTTCCTATGCACCTGTTCAAATATGATTTCAGTGAGGAATACCAATACATGATTGCACTCCTGAATAGAGTAACAGGCTAGCCTGATGCTAGTAGTTTCAGGGATTGGATGTATGGAATAATAATGATGTGTCTATATTCAGATAGCAAGCCACTCTGGGGCCAGATAATAAGTGATGCTCTGTATGAGCAGCTGATGAACCTAGGAGGTTCAAATTGTGTATTCTATATGTCATCTTACATTATTTATTCTTGTGGTTACAAAGGCACTTTTGATGCTTTAGTTACAGATGGAAAGCTTACAGGCACAAATGCTGTGTATATCTGGGATCATCATCCCCAGCTACAGAGAGCTAATTACCTCAAAGATTACAAGCTGGTCAATGATGCATTTTCTATGCATCTGGTGAGAACCATGGAAGAGGACAGAACAAAGAGATTGAGCATGGAGGCTCAAGAGATAGTTTACAGGCATGGAGCCTGGTATATACAGTTCACCAACTTCTCTTACATAAGGATTGAGGGTTTTGAGGGACATCCTCTAATGCTGCCGAGGTATCCCACTGATGCAATAATACTAATGGAATTTATCTGGCAAGGCTCCACAATGATAAAAATGTATAAGGATGCCAAGAAGCTACCACCAATTTTGTTTCCAGTCAGCATTGGTTGCTATATGTGCCCTGATTTAGATAATATAAAGAAGGTGATGGTCACCCTAAATAAAATGAATCTGCAGCCTTTTCCACTAACAAGACCATATGATCCTTACGGCAGAATGCAGAAAATACTAGGAAAGCCTATTCATCAGAGGCACCTAGAGGATTTTTGGGCCAACTGCGAAGATAAGGCAAAGGCAAGAAGAAGGTATCAAAGGTTAACTTTGAACCAAATTAGAACCTTTCATTGCATCTCCATCCCCCAACAATTGAAGAAGGATGATGGCAGGATAATTGCAGATGAATATGAGCAGAAGAAGATATATAATGACACCATCTATGCACCTGACCTCACCATGCAGGAAGATCTATCCTTGGACCCTTTCATTGCTAGGACAATACAACTAACTCAAGCTTGGGTTGATGAGCAGGTAGAGGCATTGAAGAAGAAAGGTGTTGCCATTACAGTGGACAACAAGAAGAAGGGACCGAATACTCCTGGGGATGAATATGATGACTTCTTGAATGAGAAGAGGAAGACCAAGGGAGATAGAATCCCTCCACCACAACAATAGAGCAAAAGACCACCAAGGAGCAATAAGGTAGATAAAGAACCCAAAGGGGTTATTATTGAGAGTGTAGTGTTTGTAGCTGAGGAGGCAGCAACATCAGTATCTAGATCAGAATTAGCATCCCCTCCAAGGACAAAGAAGGAAAAGTCCAAGAAGAGTCAGACAGCAGAGGCTGGAATCACTGAGACCCTAGAAGAGGGTCAGTCCTCAAGGAAACATGATAAAGAGGATATCCTCATGGAGGAAGACCCTGAAGAAGAAGAGGCTCCATTGATAATAAGGAGGAAAAGAAAAGCTCCATAGGTGCTAGTGTCCACCCCACCTAAGAAACAAAGAACCTCTATGAGAGGTGAAATAAAACACCCCCCTACACTATTACAAGGGGTAGGTAGTGAAGTACCTAAGGAAATTTAGCATAATGTTCCACTTCCTACCATCGTCAAGTTCAAAATTGAACTTGCAGAAGAACAAACAAAAAAATACCTAGACACAAGCAGAAGGTCATGTCTCGCTAGACGAGACAATAAACTTGTCTGATGATGAGGTTGTGTAGGATGTGGCTGCACAAAAGATGGAAACACTTGCTGCTAGTACAAGCATGACACCTCACAAGCCTCCACCAGTTCAAACTGTACTTGAGGAGATGAAGCAAGTGGAAGAAGAACAAGAAAAGAGCCCAGAGCAGGTAGCTCAGGAAATAGGGCTAGAAACATTAATTGTAGAGGTGACAAGTCCTGTAGTGGTGGATCTGACAGTGAAACAGGATGCAAGTCCTAGACATCTAGCAGGATCACCTGACAAAGGGCACCCAACAGAAGAAATAGAGATGGCAGAATCGGAAGGTCATACTCTGGAATTAGGACAACAAAGTCCACATGATACATCAGCGAAACCTGCTATAGTAGAGGTTCGGGAAACGAAGGCTGGTGAAAAGGAGAAAATCATAGAGGATCCTTCTGGCAAAACACAAGAAGTTGATAGTGCAGGCCTGGAACAAATAATGGCTACAGAATAAACGCCAGCACCTTAGGCAGAATCCACAGTATCTAGTGCGGTGGACATACAACAAGAAATAGAAAAGCCAAAAGAGGATGATAAACCTCAACAAGGGGAAGAGTTGAGAATAGATGAAGTAATGATAGAGAAAGATCATGATCATCATGATCAACATACAGATGCACCACAGGATTCCCCACACCAAGAAGATGCTCCTCCAGAGAAAGAAATCCCTCAACAGGAGGATGTGCCGCAGGATCAACAACAAAGTGAGCATCAGGGAGAAGAAATAAGAAAATCACCATCTCCACCACATCTGCTAACAGAAATAGGAGACATGGGTGAACATCATGAGGATGCGGAAAAACATGATTAGGTGCCTCCGTGGTTGGCGAAAGAGATAAATATAGAGTAAGAACTTGAAATTTAGGAATTTGATGTCTCCACCTTGTTCTCTGTGGATATAATGAAGCCTAGGAGGAAGGCCAGAATGACATCGGCCATCAAGAGAGATCCAGCTACCGGGAGGAGGACCACACAAATTGCCATACCTGCGGTGGAGAAAAGAAAAGGTAAAATTACCTTAGATGAATTCCAAATCAGCACAGTGGATCTGGGTCTTGCCAATGAGGACCAAGAAGGTCAAGAGGGCAAGGACATTATTGATTCTTTGATCCAAAAGGTGAAAAGAGAGAAGGAGAAGAATAAGCAACAAAAAGAGCACATTGCTCAGTTGCATGCCCACATAAGGAGGCTGATTAATCCTAACGATACTACAACTGAACATGTAGTCCCATTGACTGTTATTTCTCAGGAGGAGGAAAATAAGTTAGACCTCATGAAACATGAGGCATCTGTGATAAGAAAATGGATAACATCCACATTGGATGATGCTGAGGAGATGGTAAAGGCCTCCTTGAAGAGGTGGAGCATTCTCAGCGACTCCAAGACCAAAGTGGACAAATTGCAAATGTAGACAGGGAAAAGGTCTTATAAATTAGACAAAGTCCTGGACATCCTAGGAGAAATAAAGAGGATAAATCCTCAGCTGCTTATTAATAAATAGGTATTGAATAGTAATACCACATTGTTAGTTGACATCTGGTATAACGATATTCAATTTGAATGTGGAGTGATCAGGAGATGTAATAATAAGCTAAGAGAGGTTAACATGAAGTTGCACGATTTAATGGCTATTGAGGCAGATATATTAGAAACATTGGAAGGGAAAGTAAAAGGAAAAATAGAAAATCAAGATGAAGAGTTTGCTATCAAAGCTTTTCACAGCAACTTCCAAACAGAGGCAGATGGTCCACTGGTCCACTTGATAGAAGAAGTTATAGATAAAATAATGAGGATCAAGGTCAAGATGGAAAAATACAATGAGACACTGTAGGACAGGAAAGACAAACTAGATAGCAATAGGAATAAATATGAGGCACACAAGCACACCATCATCAAAGCAAAAACTTAGGATGGTGGAGGAATAGATCAAGTCGTGCAGTCATATGAGCAGATCCAGAGCAGCATGCAGCCACATGTGCGGCGTCATCATCATCAGGATAGTGAAAATTTAGAAAGTGATGCACATGATGATGATCCACATGAATCGGATGAGGAGCATGATGAAGACACATCATAAAGTAGGACTGTGTAAATAATCTAGATGGTTGCCAACTGGCAACTTGTGCCATTTTGTAAAGATTGACAAACTCAAAGAGATTGTGATGGTAGATGTGTATTGGTAAATCAAGATCGTGGATCTTTTTGTAACAGATTCCTCACCTTATTCTATAAAAGGTGGTGGAATGCCTTATTGTAAACATTTGAAACTTAATTGAAATCCGTCTACTGAAACATTCAGAGCTCATTTCAAAGTTTTTGTATACATTTATATTTTTGCATGCTTAAAGAATGAGAAGACTGTGTCGATTACAATTCATAGTAAATCTTAAGTAATCAGTGTATGAATTTTGGATATATGTGGTGATTTGCTGTGTCCCTTGGAGTGCATGTCTACTTACATATGTTGTCTTCATACAAATTCCTTTGAAGTTAGCATCAACTATATCTAGCTGTGGAATGTCCTGGTGAAAATATGGTTTGGTTTTCTTCTCTTCATGATAGTATCTAATATACATGTGGTTCAAAAGATAAAGGTTCAACTATAATTAGAAGTATTTCTTCAATTTCTTTTAAATTTCTAGGCATTTCATCTCCATAATTGCAAATAATTGATGTTCTTAAGAAAATAACACAAATATGTAGATATCTCGTAGATAATTGCAAATATTTAGCATATTTGAATACAAAGCATGCACAATTGAAAATATCATGCCAAGATTGAAGTATTCCTGCATCTTTCCACCAAATAACTATATAATATGACTTCTCTGTAGAGAATTTCTGCAGGAGTGTCATGATGACGTTGAACTTTCACATAAGGCCCCAAAATGGAAACAGCAACTCACATTAACCTCTAAGTAATGTCAGAATATTAAGACCTAATCACCAGAGACTTGGGATCATGAATTCTTTGAATTTATAGTATCCTTCAAGATGAATAAAGGTTAATGTGTACTTTTATTCTATGCTTGTTTGTGACTAACATCATGACCAACATAAATTGGCGCTAGAAGGAGGGCCCGATCTAGAAGACTATGCTCATCATCATTATTTCCAAGTTTGATGATGCAGAGAGTAAAGTAACCTTGAATCATCTGTGAATTTCAAATATCACATAAATATTTACTATAAGAAGCTCATATATGCTCATTCTGTGTAAAGATTTCTAAATTTTACATAAATATTGCAAGCTTTATAGTAGATTATTCTGAATTCACAAATATCAGCCAAAGATACATAAATTTGTTCAAGCTTTGAAGAATTTAGGCCTTAGAAACTTGAGATCTCATGCTAAGGGTCATTATACCTCAAATATCCTTTCATATTTACAATATCTTTGCAAATATTTCATAAATATCCAGTCTGATTAGTCATTTGACCGCAAATATCACCTCATCTGATGAAATCTAGCCAATATTTGCAAAGTTTCAGCCAATTTGCCTCAAAATATAGAAATCCTGGCTCACAGGATAAATACCAGGTCAAGACCTAGTGGAATTTTTGAAGAATTGCCTGTTAGAGGTTTCAGACCTAGAACTGTAGACATCCATCATACTCGAGGGTCTAGTGCATCAGGGGCTTCATCAAAACCTCCTCCTGTAACTCCTGTTGGTTTACAAATACCTTCTGGGATATCTGTGACACCTCCTGTTCAGCCTTAGGGTGTACCTTTAGTCCAACCTCAGCTAGTTGCACCACCCGTTCAACCCCCTCTAGTTGCAATGTCTTTCTTTGCAGCAGAGTCACCTTTGACCTTTACTGCATATCATGAGTTACCAAAGAATCCAGATAAACTTTGTCCAAAATATCATCCTTACCAAGATGTTGAAGATCATATCAGGACTTTTAAGGATGCTTGCTGTAGAGCTAGAATAGAACATCAAGATGTGGTGTGCAAATTATTTCCTTTTTCCTTAGGGGAAGAAGCCTATAATTGGTTCATCAGTCTTGGTTAGGGTTCTGTTGATTCATGGGCCTTACTAGAGAAAGCTTTTCTTGATAGATTCAAGGTTCCTGTCGACCCCTCAATAAACTATCATTTATTTGCCACTATCAAGAGATTTGAAAATGAGCCTATTGTCACTTTCAATGCTAGGTTTCAAAAAATGTTGTCCAGAGTGGTCACTCCTTATACTGTGTCTGATGAAGCTGCAAGGAGTATTTATTATTTAGCTTTAGATCCTTTGACTTCCATGTTCATAAGAAGGACACATCCCCAAATTATAACTTTAGCTTTGGCCTTTCAAGAAGCCATACAGGTAAATCAGTAGTTAATACCTGCTCCTACTCCAAATATGGTATTCCCTACCTTGCCTGGCATGCATTCACAATATCCTGCATCATATCCTGCACAATATCCTACACAATATCTAGCACAATATCCTAATGGAGCAGTGATACCTCCAGCAGTCATGCCTGCACCTTTGCAGGTACCTCCACTGAGCATTATGCCTCCTCCTAATGGAAATGGCTAGTTACCACAATATCCTGGACAAGCTCATACACCTCAAGGTACTGATCTATCCAATAATAACCATGGATCTTCTTTCTTCAAGCCTCAAACTGAAAATGTGGTGGCTAAAGCTCAAGAAGAAAAGGAAGAAATCAAAGAAATTTCTGCTCAACTGAGAAAACTCACCACAGAAGTAACACATTTGAGAAATCAAGGTTTTTATTCCCATTCAAACCAGAATAGAAATTATTCCAATGATAGACCAAATTATCCTGACAGAGGATATACCACCAATAATTTCAGCAATAATGGTGGAAATAACAATAATCCTTAGAAACAGCCTAGAATATGGAACTCTAGGCCAAATAATGGCTCATTACCATCACCCCTGGATAATCAGCCTCTTGGTGAAGCCAAATAGACTACTAGAGTCAATCTTGCTGAGGCAGCCCTTACTAATTGGTGTAGGATCCACAATACAAATGCACATACAGAATTAGATTGTCCACAATTTACAATTGCTACCAGTATCTTTCAGACTGAAGTGTCTAACACTTCTAGAAATCCACCTTAGGCAGAAGGAAATGAGATTGTTCCTTGTGGGTATGACTCAGCTTTTGTGCTGGAAGCCTATATTAATCAACCTCATCAGAGTTATAACCAGGTATGTGAAGAATTTGCCTTAACTTATGAAACAAATTATGTTTTCCCCTTTAAGGATGAAAATGAGCCTGCAAGAGAGCATGAGGAAGTGCATGCATACCAGCAGCAATACCCTGGTAAGCATAATTACAACTTGAGGAGTAATGCCAATAGACCTGCTGGCCCATTGACATCATCTCTACCTCCAAACAATTTCAATACACCTCCTGATCCTAAAGCTAGCAATAACCCTGGGTTCCCCAAGGTAAATGCTCAATACTTGTCACCTCAGAACACAGGATCAAAGGTTGTAAATGCACCTCATGAATCTGACAAGTTAATCACCTATCTGGCTGATGAAATGAAGAAAATTAAGATCAGCCTGTCCCTGTCTGAGTTACTGAAAACTCCTGCCATCAAAAAAGCATTCATGAAGTCATTAGATGATCCTGCTCCTAAAGAGGATGGCCATCTTTCAAGTCAATCCAGTGGCAAAGATCATGCTGCTCGGGATAATACTGTTAAGCCTAAAGTGTCAGCTATAGTCCAAGCTGTAGAAATCTCCCAAATAACCTTGTATAAGGACAAAACTGAGTCACCTCCATTCCTCCTCACCATAAGAATGTTCAGCAAGAACCTACACAATTGTCTGGTTGATTCAAGAGCTTCCATGAATGTTATGCCTTTGTCAATATGTAATGCTTTAGGACTACATCCTGCTAAATCTCTAAAGAAGGTCACTCATCTGGACAAAACAGAAGTAAGTGTAGTAGGAGAGCTAACTCATATCCACATGCAACTAGCATCTGATCCTAGAATCTAGTATTACATTGACATTTAGGTAGTTGACATACTTGATACTTATGGGATGTTGCTTAGCCGAGACTAGTCCAAAACGCTTAATGGATATATGTCCACAGATTTTAGTCACATGTGGTTACCATGGAAGGGTATACCTAATCAGATCAGGATTGATGCTGAGCCGAGAATGAAGCATATGATCACCGAGTACAACAGAACAAATGAGATCATGTACGCAGACGTAGAACCTAGAGTTTACCGCATCAGGCCACAGACTGTCAAAATAGAAGAGATCCTGATGCTTGACTTTCATCATCATCATCATGATGATCATCAAGAGGACATGCCAGTTGTAGAACTTGATAATAATCTTGATAATGAGAATGAAATAGATCGCTTCGAGGACTTTGAGATGCATTTGTCTAATCAGGTAAGGCGTTGTCAATTGTTAAATATACCTACTAATGATATTTTGATTGATGGATGGTGCAGATTACATGATGAAGCACATTCAAAAAAGACTTGTGAAATATGCTTAGATATGATGATGCTGGAGCAGACATGCAGTGAGGCATCATCATCATATTATGAGGTAAATGCTACATCTGATGATGACGATGATACTAATTCTTATCTATCTTTTGTAGGAACAGAAGAAGTAATAGATCATGATGGGGATCATATCCTGAAAATAGAAGAAATTCTAGTTTCTGACCAGATGAATGATGAAATGAAAGAAAAAATCACCCCTGGGAGTGATTGCTTTCTGGAACCAGATTATGAATTGTCTAATGAAGACAAAGGTAGTGACCTGAATAAGTTTGAAGAATTTCTAGTAAAAGAAATAGAGAAGATGACATGACAGCATAGATCTCCCCAAGAGGTCTTAATTAAAGGGTGGTGTAGGTTACACAAGGCACATCATTCAGAAACAACTTGCTCCCTATGTTTACACATTTTGAAAAAGCATGCAGCTACAGATCCAGAAGATCATCCTCATGCTGAAGTGAAAGAGAGTAGAAAAACCATCAGACTCACAAAAGAAAGGAAAGAAGAAATTGGAGCATGATGACATTCCTAAGTTAAGGTGGATATCAGGTGGAGCAGCAGCTAGAACTGCAAAGAAAAAAGAAAGTTCAGCTAAATGTCCTATTGAAGATAAACCCTGGATCCTGAGGTTTGATGAATCCAAATCCAAGCAAGGTGCTAGGGTAGGAATTGATCTGATTGATCCAACTGGAAAATCCTACTTAGTAGCCTACAGATTACAATTCCCCTGTACTAACAATGTAATAGAGTATGAGGCTTTGATTCACAGGATACTGTTTGCTCATAAGAAGAAAGTAAAGATCCTGCATGTCTTTGGAGATTCAGAACTAGTTGTGAGGCAAGTAAGAGGAATCTACTCATGTAACTACAGAAAGCTGTCCAACTATAGACATCGTGTGTGGGACCTAATTGAGGATTTTGATGCCTTTAATATCACCCACGTACCTAGAGAACAAAACCATAGGGCAAACGCACTCGCCCAAGCTGCCAGTACATTGGAGCCACTATATATATCTGGTCTAAGGAGATTTTTAGTAGAACTGGTGTCAGTACCTTCAGTACCTGACAATGTGACCAATCTCTAGGTGTTTGATGATGATCAGCACATTCTAGATTTCATCTCAAACAAAGACATATTCGAAGCTCAGATCATGGATGAAAATGGTATGGATGACCATGTCTGGGAAGAAGATGAAATAATAGAATTGCCTAGCAATAAGATTCCCAAAGGTATGATTGAATTGGAAAGAGCTTTTGATTTGGATAATATGCTTAAACAGAAGGATTTGCCCAAGGCAGATGGAGGTCAATATTCACAAGTGAATATTGGATGGGATGATGACAAGAAAAATGTATTGATAGGTAAGGTTTGCACATCAGAAGAGTTAGAAGGAATAACTCAGGCACTCAAGGATTGTATCCACGTAATTGCATGGACTTATGATGAGATGAAGACATATGATACCTCTATCATAACTCATACTATACCTCTCAAGCCAGATGCTAAACCTTTGAGATAGAAGCAAAGGCCAGTCAATGCTTTGCTTGAACCAATAATTCTTGAAGAAGTCAAGAAATTGTTAAACGCCAGGATAATATTTCCTGTGAGGCACTCCACTTGGGTGGCAAATCTCGTACCAGTTAGAAAGAAGAATGGAGACATCCGGTATGTGTAGATTTCAGGAATCTGAATAGAGCATCCGAAAAGGACAATTATCCTTTACCCTCATTAGATGAAGTTTTGCAGATTGTAAATGGAACCAAAATGATGTCCTTCCTAGATGGATTTTCAGGATACAACCAAGTGATGGTTGATAAAATTGACAGACTGAAAACTGCCTTCACTACAAAGTGGGGGATATTTGCATATAGACGTATGCCATTCGGACTCATAAATGCTGGAGCTACATTCCGGCGAGCAATGGACATAGCCTTCAGAGGCTTAATAGGAAAATGTATAGTCATCTACATGGATGACTTGATAGTATTCTCCAAGGAAAGGGGGAATCGTGTCGCTGATCTCAGAAGTGTACTGAAGAAGTGCGAAGAGTACGGGATATCTTTGAATCCCAAAAAGTGCATATTCGGCATGACAATAGGAAAGTTACTAGGCCACCTGATCACAGAAGATGGAATTATCATTGATCCTGACAGGGTGGAGTCTATTATGAAGTTACAACTTCCAGGAAGCAAAAAGGAACTCAAGTCTTACTTTGGTAAGATAAACTTTGTGAGGAAGTTCATCACTGGCTTTGCTGAGATTGTCAGACCATTAAATGCCATGTTGAAAAAAGATGCACAAATTGAGTGGACACCAGAGGCCAAAGCTACATTTGAAGATATAAAGAAAGCCATTTCTGATGCTCCAGTCCTTATCAGTCCAGATTACACAAAAGATTTCTACATGAATTCATTTGCTTCATAACATACCTCTGCAGTAGTGTTAACTCAGAGAAATGAAGAGAAAGAAGAGAAACCAATTGCTTTCATGAGTTGTCCTTTCAGGGATGCTGAATTGAGATATGTAGAAGATAGGCAATTGCATTAGACAGAGTGGTAAAGAAATTCAGACACTACATACTAAGAAGCAAAGTAATTGCCGTAGTACCAGATGCAGCAGTGAAGATGCTACTGATGCAAAGTGAGCCTGGTGAGAAAAGAGCCAAATGGATTACTGTATTACAAGAGTATGACATGGAAATTACACCAATGAAGCTGGTAAGAGGACAAGCTCTAAGCCAGATGATATCTGAAATTGACCCAAACATCACTAGTCAGCAATATGTGATTAATGAGAAAGACAATAGAGAATGGTATGCAGATATCAAGCACATCCTGATCACTGGAAGATGCCCATCAAGAATGCAGGCTTCACAGAGAAGAGCCTTGAAAATAAGATCCCAAAAGTATATGATGAAGGGAGGTACCCTATTCAAGAAGAATTATGAAGGAATATACCTGAGATGCTTAGAAAGCCAGAAGCAAATAAAGTCCTGTCAAAACTACATGACAAGTTTGGAACGGCACATGGATCAGCCTTGGCCACAACACATGCCATCCTCAGAGCAGGATATTACTGGCCTACAATTTTTAAGGACACAGCTGATCATGTCAAATGTTGTCATGTTTGCCAGGTTGCTGCCAATAGAGAGAAATATGCTGCACAACCCTTGCAGCTAGTGATGGAAGAGCGCCCATTTGCACAGTGGGGCATGGACTTCATAGGACCAATCAATCCTTCATCATCCTCAGGTCATAGTTATGTCTTAACAATTACTGACTATTGTACTAGATGGACTGAGGCTGTTAGCAGCAAAACTTGTACTGCAGATGATGTTATTAGATTTCTGGAAACCAATATTGTCACCAGGTATGGGACTCCTTATGCTTTGGTAAGTGATAATGGTTCTGCTTTCACTTCCACCAAGTTATCAAGTTGGGCTTTTGATCATGGGATTATACTTAAGTTTTCATCCAACTATTATCCCCAAGGGAATGGATTAGCAGAATCCACCAATAAAAATTTGCTGAGTATCATAAGAAAATTAATAGAAAAGAACCCTAGGGAATGGAACTCATTTCTAAAGTATGCCTTATGGGTTGACAGAACCAGAATAAAAACTGCATTAGGAAACTTGCCTTTCGAACTAGTATATGGGGTGGATCCCATCCTCCCTGTAAATTTAAAAATTCCTACTCTACAATTTGCCCAAGAATACCTAGGCATCGACAATAAGCAAGAAGTCAGGTTACTTCAGTTGATGCACTTGGAAGAAAAAAGGAGTCAAGCAATTGACCAGTTTACAAAACATCAGGCTATTGTCAAATGATGGTTTGACAAGAGAGCCAGAGTTAAAGCTTTCAGGATATCTGATTTAGTCCTAATGTGGGTTAAAGCCCATGAAAGGAAAGGTGACCATGGTAAGTTTGATAGATTATGGATAGCTCCCTTTCAAATTTCTGAGATATTAGGAGATAGTACTTATAGGCTTAAGAACCTGACAGGTGAGGATATCCCATTGCCAGTCAATGGACAATTCCTCAAGCATTATTTCCAGGCCTGAGTGACTCCATGATAGTCGTATGTATCATATTGTACATTTGTATAGTTGTTTGTACAGTGTTCTTTTGTCCTGTTTTGTTTGTTTGTTGAGTTTTATTTTGGTAAGTCAAGATGATGCACTTCATCACCCCAAAAAATAGCTGAATTGTTAGGATTCAAGTGATGAGATCACATTTAGACATAGGTTATGATTCATTCTAAGAAGTATTCATGATCTGGTTTGTGATATCCATTCATCAGGGTGCCTTTTCTTGGTCAAAGTGAATCAATCACGATGAAACACCTAACAGCCTTGGGTTTATTGAACACACAAGTATAGGTGTTAAGTCAAAAATCTAAAGGGACTCCCTTGCTACCAATACAATCTCCAAAATAAAGCTGCAAGTGACTGTACCTTGTACAAATGAGCTGACATGATGATATCAGATACAAATTTTAAAGAGAAAATCAGAAAAGAAATAAAATTAGGCTATCTAAGTAACTCTACAGGGGCTATAGATGCCTGCTGGCAGTGGGGCTCTACTTAGGGAGATTGTATAGATAACCTTGCCGGGGCTATAGACGCCTGCTGGCAGCAAGGCTCTATCTAGGTTGGCTATGAGGGATGATCCCCAACTATGTAGTTTAACACCAGTTACTTATGTTTTCAACTTGCTTTCAAGATGAGGATAATTAATCATATGTACACACCTGATCTTTTGTTAGCATTGTTATCATGATGAAATTTTATCATTCAAAAGATCATGATGCCTATGCTTAGATGGAATTAAAATACTATAGATGACTGTGATCACATCACTTGAATCATTGGAATTTGTTTGTTTTCTTTGGTGGCAAGTTGTTGTGTGGTTACACAACACACCCCATTTTGACTTGGCAAAATAGGGACCCAACTTTTTTGGGCTTGGCTTGTGTTGTCAGCGTTCTGGCGGTTTGGTAAAAGTAAGTCATGTGCACCATCATGTAGAACCAGGATGAGGTAAGTCATCATCATGAGGTCAGTTTGTTAAAATTCATATTCCATTTCTGTGACCTCATATTTGGAAAGATAGTTAAATTCCATGCAGGTTTGCCTTTTACATCACCCTAATATTCCTCAGGATGTGAAAGTTATGAACAGTCAAAGTTTTGGTCAACCTGATATTCATAAGAGGAGGATCATATTTTTATAACCTCAGTCATGTTGTCAAAGATCATCCTGATCTTGGTACATCACCTGATAAGTCATGCAGTCTAGATATCTAGACGTCAATTTTAAATAGTACTAAATCTTTCCCGTTAAATAGCGATATATGGCGAGCGTCATATTTCCAAGTGTAACCTGATATTTCTTAATATCCTCCTGCCGCGAAATATCACCCTAAGCCAATATCTTGATGATGTCATCTGAATCTGATAAACGAAGAAATAAACATGATGATGACATCATCATCACATTTACATTTCGACAGGATATTTTCTAAACATAATCATGTTCGCCTAATATGACGATGATGTCATGATGCCCTCCTATACAAAGAATGACATCATCCCAATATTCCAAAAGAGAGACATGTAAGTTTGTCTCATCATCATCAGATTTGAAACATCACCCGATACATCGAAATATCCTCTGATGTACTAAACATAACCAAAAGATGCTTTTATCACCTGAATCTTGTCGCGATAACCATTCAAATTTGATGGAGGAGGATGACATTGAAACTGGACCCAATATTTGCAAATATCATCCTACCTTCATGATATCCTGTCATATGGATATCCCCATGCTCCCGTTGCCGCCATTATCATTTAATGCACGCAGACATGGTAGGTGGTTCCCGCTGACCCCGAAACCCAATGAAACACCTGGCAAGATCTTGCGTTTTCATGTAGATAATCAATGAATATAATCTAATCTGTCAAAGTTGCCTTAAATTTACCCTAATTGCAAGGTTAAAAGGTAACTCAACTATCATTTTTACATTTACCTTGTGATAAAATTGTTTTTGCAGAGCGCCAGCTTTCGTATCCTCATACAGGCGATTGTTGCATGATTTGAGCTCACAGACAGAAGGAAGGAAGTGATCATCAGCTGAATTAAGAGCCTCATTAGTAGTTCACTAGTATAAAAAAGGTCTGCATAACCAGGTATGTAAATGAAACCCTCATCCTGTTGTGTCTGTAATAGCCAGGTATGGGTGGCCAAGCTGAAGTTCTAGTTTATGCATCCATATGATTAAGTAATGTTTAACAGATACAGTAGGCATGGTGATTTATAAAGTTAATTGCAATATGCATACATGTGTATACCTGTTGTGAGATAGGATTTTGTTAATTGCAGGAATTCATGGCTGACAAGCGGTTAGTTAAGTGTCAAGAGGAATTTAGTAAGCCCATGTTCTCTTCTTAGAGGGGGCTCCTGTTTAAATACGGGGCAATTACAGATACCCATCAGGGGAGCACCAATTTGGAAGCCTGGTCAGCTAGGCTAAATGATGGGAATGACAAAAGTCCTATGCTGGATGCAGTGTTCGTATCTGGAATGTGGAACGCTGCAGGTTTTCCATACTCCATGGAATCTCCGGAGCTCGTCATCGAGTGTGCCCAGAATTATAACCCTGAGACAAGGCAAGTGATGAAACATGGGAGGATATATGTAGACCTCTCCATCAAGGGTCTCCCCCGAACATTTGGATTGCCACTGGGCAGTAAAGTTAAGAGCATAGACCTGAAGAAGTCTGAAAAGGAGTATGAAGCCAACAAGAAATCAGCTAGGAAGAACATGTATCAATGGCGGGCTGAGAACAGCACATATCCTGCGGCAGCCAAACTTCCTGTGAACCTGTTCAAATATGATTTCAGTGAGGAATAGCAATACATGATTGCACTCCTGAATAGAGTAACAGGCCAGCCTGATGCTGGTAGTTTCAGGGATTGGATGTATGGAATAATAATGATGTGTCTATATTCAGATACCAAGCCACTATGGGGCCAGATAATAAGTGATGCTCTGCATGAGCAGCTGATGAACCTAGGAGGTTCAAATTGTGTATTCTATATGTCATCTTACATTGTTTATTCTTGTGCTTACAAAGGCACTTTTGATTCTTTAGTTACAGATGGAAAGCTTACAGGTACAAATGCTGTGTATATTTGGGATCATCATCCCTAGCTGCAAAGAGCTAATTACCTCAAAGATTACAAGCTGGTCAATGATGCATTCTCTATGAATCTGGTGAGAACCATGGAAGAGGACAGAACAAAGAGATTGAGCATGGAGGCTCAAGAGATAGTTTACAGGCATGGAGCCTGCTATATACAGTTCGCCACCTTCTCTTACATAAGGATTGAGGGTTTTGAGGGACATCCTCTAATGCTGCCGAGGTATCCCACTGATGCAATAATACTAATGGAATTTATCCGACAAGGCTCCACAATGATAAAAATGTATAAGGATGCCAAGAAGCTGCCACCAATTTTGTTTCTAGTCAGCATTGGCTGCTATATGTGCCCTGATTCAGATAATATAAAGAAGGTGATGGTCACCCTAAATAAAATGAATCTGCAGCCTTTTCCACTAACAAGACCATATGATCCTTACGACAGAATGCAGAAAATACTAGGAAAGCCTATTCATCAGAGGCACCTAGAGGATTTTTGGGCCGACTGCGAAGATGAGGCAGAGGCAAGAAGAAGAAGGTATCAAAGGTTAACTTTGAACCAAATTAGAACCTTTCATTGCATCTCCATCCCCCAACAATTGAAGAAGGATGATGGCAGGATAATTGCAGATGAATATGAGCAGAAGAAGATATATAACGACACCATCTCTACACCTGACCTCACCATGCAAGAAGATCTATCCTTGGACCCTTTCATTGCCAGGACCATACAACTAACTCAAACTTGGGTTGATGAGCAGGTAGAGGCATTGAAGAAGAAAGGTGTTGCCATTACAGTGGACAGCAAGAAGAAGGGATAGGATACTCCTGGGGATGAATATGACGACTTCCTGAATGAGAAGAGGAAGACCAAGGGAGATAGAATCCCTTCACCACAACAATAGAGCAAAAGACCCCCAAGGGGCAAGAAGGTAGATAAAGAACCCAAAGGGGTTATTATTGAGAGTGTAGTGTTTGTAGCTGAGGAGGCAGCAGCATCAGGATCTAGATTAGAATCAACATCCCCTCTAAGGACAAAGAAAGAAAAGTCCAAGAAGAGTCAGACAGCAGAGGCTGGAATCACTGAGACCCTAGAAGAGGGTCAGTCCTCAAGGAAACATGATAAATAGGATATCCTCATGGAGGAAGAGCCTGAAGAAGAAGAGGCTCCATTGATAATAAGGAGGAAAAGAAAAGCTCCATAGGTGCTGGTGTCCACCCCACCTAAGAAACAAAGAACCTCTATGAGAGGTGAAATAAAACACCCCCCTACACTATTACAAGGGGCAGGTAGTGAAGTACCTAAGGAACTTCAGCATAATGTTCCACTTCCTACCATTGTCAAGTTCAAAACTAAATTTGCAGAAGAACAAATGAAAGAAATTGCCCAGACACAAGCAGAAGGTCATGTCTTGCTAGACGAGACAATAAACTTGTCTGATGATGAGGTTGTGTAGGATGTGGCTACACAAAAGATGGAAACACTTGCTGCTGGTACAAGCATGACACCTCACAAGCCTCCACTAGTTCAAACTGTACTTAAGGAGATGAAGCAAGTGGAAGAAGAACAAGAAAAGAGCCCAGAGTAGGTAGCTTAGGAAATAGGGCTAGAAACATTAATTATAGAGGTGACAAGTCCTGTAGTGGTGGATCTGACAGAGAAATAGGATGCAAGTCCTAGACATCTAGCAGGATCACTTGACAAAGGGCACCCAACAGAAGAAATAGAGATGGCAGAATCAGAAGGCCATACTCTGGAATTAGGACAACAAAGTCCACATGATACATCAATGGAACCTGCTATAGTAGAGGTTTAGGAAACGAAGGCTGGTGAAAAGGAGAAAATAATAGAGGACCCTGCTGCCAAAACACAAGAAGTTGATAGTACAGGCCCGGAACAAATAATGGCTACAAAACAAATGCCAGCACCTCAGGCAGAATCCACTGTATCTAGTGCGGTGGACATACAACAAGAAATAGAAAAGCCAAAAGAGGATGATAAACCTCAACAAGGGGAAGAGTTGAGAATAGATGAAGTAATGACAGAGAAAGATCATGATCATCATGATCAACATACAGATGCACCACAGGATTCCCCACACCAAGAAGATGCTCCTCCAGAGAAAGAAATCCCTCAAGAGGAGGATGTGCTGCAGGATCTTCAACAAAGTGAGCATCAGGGAGAAGAAATGAGAAAATCACCATCTCCACCGCATCTGCTGATAGAAACAGGAGACATGGGTGAACATCATGAGGATGTGGAAAAACATGATCAAGTGCCTCCGTGGTTGGCAAAAGAGGTAAATATAGAGGAAGAACTTGAAATTCAAGAATTTGATGTCTCCACCTTGTTCTCCGTGGATATAATGAAGCCTAGGAGGAAGGCCAGAATGACATCGGCCATCAAGAGAGATCCAGCTACTGAGAGGAGGACTGTACATTAGATGAAGAAAGAGGTAAAATTACCTTAGATGAATTCCAAATCAGCACAGTGGATCTGGGTTTTGCCAATGAGGACCAAGAAGGTCAAGAGGGCAAGGACATTATTGATTCTTTGATCCAAAAGGTGAAAAGAGAGAAGGAGAAGGATAAGCAACACAAAGAGCACATTGCTCAGTTGCATGCCTACATAAGGAGGCTGATTAATCCTGACAATACTACAACTGAACATGTAGTCCCATTGACTGCTATTTCTCAAGAGGAGGTAAATAAGTTAGACCTCATGAAACATGAGGCATCTGTGATAAGAAAATGGATGTCATCCACATTGGATGATGCTGAGGAGATGGTAAAGGCCTCCTTGAAGAGGTGGAGCCTTCTCAGTGACTCCAGGACCAAAGTGGACAAATTGCAAATGCAGACAAGGAAAAGGTCTTATAAATTGGACAAAGTCCTAGACATCCTGGGAGAAATAAAGAGGATAAATCCTCAGCTGCTTATTAATAAACAGGTATTGAATAGTAATACTGCATTGTTAGTTGACATCTGGTATAAAGACATTCAATTTGAATGTGGAGTGATCAGGAGATGTAATAATAAGCTAAGAGAGGTTAACATGAAGTTGCACAATTTAATGGCTATTGAGGCAGATATATTAGAAACATTGGAAGCGAAAGTAGAAGGAAAAATAGAAAATCAAGATGAAGAGTCTGCTATCAAAGCTTTGCACAGCAACTTCCAAACAGAGGCAGATGGTCCACTGGTCCACTTGACAGAAGAAGTTATAGATAAAATAATGAGGATCAAGGTCAAGATGGAAAAATACAATGAGACACTGCAGGACAGGAAAGACAAACTGGATAGCAGTAGGAATAAATATGAAGCACACAAGTACGCCATCATCAAAGCAAAAACTCAGGATGGTGGAGGAATAGATCAAGTTGTGCAGTCATATGAGCGGATCCAGAGCAGCATGCAGCCACATGTGCGGCGTCATCATCATTAGAATAGTGAAAATTTAGAATGTGATGCAGATGATGATGATTCACATGAACCGGATGAGGAGCGTGATGAAGACACATCATAAAGTGGGACTGCGTAAATAATCCATATGGTTGCCAGCTGGCAACTTGTGCCATTTTGTAAAGATTGACAAAGTCAAAGAGATTGTGATGGTAGATGTGTATTGGTAAATCAAGATCGTGGATCTTTTTGTAATGGATTCCTCACCTTATTCTATAAAAGGTGGTGGAATGCCTTATTGTAAACATTCGAAACTTAATTGAAATCTGTTTGCTGAAACATTCAGAGCTCATTTCAAAGTTTTTGTATACATTTATATTTTTGCATGCTTAATGAATGAGAAGACTGTGTCGATTATAATTCATAGTAAATCTTAAGTAATCAGTGTATGAATTCTAGATATATGTGGTGATTTGCTGTGTCCCTTGGAGTGCATGTCTACTTACATATGTTGTCTTCATACAAATTCCTTTGAAGTTAGCATCAACTATATCTAGCTGTGGAATGTCCTGGTGAAAATATGGTTTGGTTTTCTTCTCTTCATGATAGTATCTAATATACATGTGGTTCAAAAGATAAAGGATCAACTTTAATTAGAAGTATTTCTTCAATTTCTTTTAAATTTCAAGGCATTTCATCTCCATAATTGCAAATAATTGATGATCTTAAGCAAATAACACAAATATGCAGATATCTCGTAGATAATTGCAAATATTTAGCATATTTGAATACAAAGCAATCACAATTGAAAATATCATGCCAAGATTGAAGTATTCCTGCATCTTTCCACCAAATAACTGTATAATATGACTTCTCTATAGAGAATTTCTGCAGGAGTGTCATGATGACATTGAACTTTCATGTAAGGCCCCAAAATGGAAACAGCAACTCACATTAACCTCTGAGTAACGTCAGAAGATTAAGACCTAATCACCGGAGACTTGGGATCATGAATTCTTTGAATTTATAGTATCCTTCAAGAAGAATAAAGGTTAATATGTACTTTTATTCTATGCTTGTTTGTGACTAACATCATGACCAACACTTACCTTCAAAATCCCTAACAATGGAAGCACATTTCGTGAAGAGCTCCAAGCTTCTCCAAGTCTCCCAACCTCCAAATTTCTCTAACTCCCCAAAAGAAACTCTAAGAATAGAAAGAAAAATGCAAAATGCAAGAACCTCACACTCCTCTTCAAGAGGAGGTAATATAGGCCTACCAATTTGGCCTTGAGGAATGAGAAGGTGACACTTGTCACCTTCTCCTTCCTCATCCCATGCCACTTGCAAGGGAGAGGAAGTGTGAGGGTGACAAGTGTCACCCTCCAATTCCATTTCAATCCTCACCTTATCCACTTGTGCTCTCACACATGTGTGAGAGACCAAGTGGTGAGGTGGCAATTCCCTTCAAGCGTCCATGAGGATAAGGGATGCCATATGGCATCCTCTTATTCTCCAAGAGAGCCATCTCCCTCCAAGATGCTCTCACACATGTGTGAGAGTCTTGGAGGGAGATCCCACACACTTGGGAGTCTTAAAGACCTCCCAAGTTTTCTTGGTGAAGGGATCCCCAAACTTTGGGAAGGGAGATGGGTCTTTCCCAAAGCATGACTCATCTCCCACCCATAGACATTTCAAAATTCGTCACTTTGACTAAACCTTAATTTAGAGTGACTAAAAGTGAGTTAACCCAAGGTTTAATTATTCAAAATTGACCCTAGACCCAAGGGTAACCACCTAAGGTAAGTTTTGGGACACTAAGGTACACCTAGGGAGTCAGAAATTCACTTTAAATGGCCCATAAATGAAAACAATACCAAGTGGTGTAAAACAATAAAAATATACAACATGTGATATAAATTAATTTAACAAAAAGGGGTACTAGGCCAAAATAATAAATAAATAAAGTACTCAAACAATATTTGATCAAATGTGATCCTGGATCAGTTTCACAGGGAATAACATATGTGTGAACACTACCTCCGATTTCCTGTGGCCTGGGAATATAATCTTGCACAACTAGATCAAGTGTCAATCACATCATGTATAATCATAGCCGAAGCAACTGGAATTAAATTCATGTCATTACATACAACATTAATCATTCACAACATAATTCAAGATTAAACTGCATTTTCTATCTAACGTCACATAATCATCATGAATTAATGAATCCACATAATGAACTAGAAATCACATCAATAATCATCATCTAATATATCTCGCATGTTTAGTCTCAACATAGCATAAAAATATGATCAAATCGAATCACCATATGTCTAATAAATGTCAAACCAGAAATTAGGAGATATAATCTAATCTGCATAATGGAACAATAGTCTCTAAAAGTCTAATAATATCATCAACTAAAATGTAAACGATTAAAATACGGAAGTGAAAATAATCAGCCTCACATGAGGATTCCAAAGTCTTGAGAGAGGGAAATGTAATGTGTTACAGCCTATAGGGGATTCATCCTCTAATTGTATTTGAGCTTCTGTAATGTAATGTTTTGCCCATATTAATAAAAAATCACTCTATTTTCTATGTATAATTTCTGTTATTGTGTGTTTTATGATTTACCCCTTCATTAAGTGGTATCAGAGCAAGGGTTCCTGAGTGTGTAGACAGATCACTGATTGTGAGGTAGTTTGCACTAGGACCTGAGGTTGTGGGTTTGCTGCAGAGATCAAGATGCCTCAATGAAGAAATCATGGTGGGAGGAATGCTTTGATGGAAGAGGGTTTTATATCCCTGCAAAGACAAATCGATGCATTGTAAGAGGAGCTGAGAAGAGGGTTCAAGCCGAGAAGGAGAGAGGAAAGCAAAGATGAAGCTAAATAAGAGCTATCTGAGGAAGAACAAGAAGTTGCCGTAGATCTTGCAGAAGTTAGGTTGTCGAGGGCCATTTGGAAGATCAGAAAGAGGCCGAGGATCAAAGTTTCTACATATTCTGGAGATTTGAATCCAGAACAACTTATTGATTAGATCAATGATATGGAGGAGTATTTCGAGTATGAAGATGTGGAAGACCTAGAATGGGTCAAGTTTAAAGAGGCCTAAAAATCTTGTTTGGAACCTGTTACTTTGGACCGGACAAAATGGTTGGATTTCATAATCCAAGATGGCATGTTGTTTAGAGGAAGCCAGTTGTGCATTCCAAGGAGTTCAATGAGAGAGAACTTGATTGAGGAGAAGCATAGTGGAGGATTGGCTAGACACTTTGGTCAAGATAAAACCATTGCTATTGTTGGCCACAGTTGCAGCAGGATGTGAGGAAATTTGTGCAGAGTTGCAGAGTGTGTTAGATGGCAAAAGGAACAAGTCAGAATATAGGGCTATATCAGCCATTACCTGTACCAGAGAAGCCATGGGATGATATCAATATGGATTTTGTTTTTGGATTACCAAGGACACGAAGAGGACATGATTCCATTTTGTGGTGGTGGACAGATTCTCGAAGATGGCACATTTCATTCCTTGCAACAAGACTAATGATGTTGTTCATATTGCTGAATTATTTTTCAGAGAGGTGGTGAGATTACATGGTCTACCAAAGAGCATAGTTTCATATCGAGATACCAATCTTGTTGGTTATTTCTGGAGGACATTGTGGAAGAAGTTGAAAACAGCTTTGAAGTTTAGTTCTGCACACCATCCATAGACTAATGTATAGATAGAAGTTGTGAATAGGACTTTGGGTAACCTGCTATGATGCTTGGTAGGAGATAAGCCCAAGGGATAGGATTTGATTTTAGCACATGCAGAATTTGCTTACAACAATTCTGTCAATAGGAGCACATGTAAATCTCCATTACAGGTTGTGTGTGGGAGTAGCCCAAGAACTGCTTCCAAATTGAGGAGGATGGATAAGGGGGAGAAGAGTAGTGCTGAAGCTAAAATATTTGTTGAGCACATGAAGAATTTCCACGAAGAGGTAAGAAAGCATATACATAAGATGAATCCTCAGTATAAGGCTAAAGTAGATCAGAAGAAGAGACATAAGGAGTTTCAGGAGGGTGATGAAGTCATGGTTCACTTGAGAAAAGAAAGATTCCCATTTGGTACATATAATAAGCTGAAGATGAAGAAATTTGGACCATGTAGAATCCTGAAGAAGCATGATTTAGTAAATGCATTTGAGGTAGAGTTGCCTGATGACATCAATATTTCACCAGTGTTCAACATTTCAGATTTGACAGAGTATCATGATGATGGAATTGATAAAAGAACATAGTGGGACATTCTCGCACCTATTTTAGAGGAGGAGGAGATAGAGGGCATTCCAGATAGCCCTCTGGGTAAGAGTACAAGAAACATGTAGTATACAAAATACTTGGTGAAATGGAAATGAAGACCTGTTGAAGATTCATCATGGTTATCTGAGACCGAAGTTAACTATTTTGGTTTCCCTCTCACTTATGAGAAGTTATAGGGTCACTTTTCAAATTACCAAAGTTGTCTGATGTAGGAGCATCCGAGGTGTAAGAGCAATCTTGCATCAACCAAAAAAAGAAAAAAATGTTGTTTCTTTCCAATAAGGGATAAATATTACATGGTTGGACACAAAATCTTGCACAGTTGGATACAAAATCTTGCATTTGCACATAGTTGGATACAAAATCTTACACGGACCTCCAGAATGGTGCATTGAAGCCAATGGTGAAGAAATCACTTCAATATCATGTCATTTGTGAGATATTAAAATTTTAAATTTAAAAAATCATATTGAAATATTGAAAGTCAAATTTGAGGCACTTAGCCGCTCTGGATGGGCCTGAAATTTGGTAGGAAACCCAAGCATTCTACGTTTAGGTACTGCTTGCGTACAACTGTCTTTTTGAGAGATTTCTGAAAAGGTATTTTAATTAAACATCTAACAGTCAGATCGAAACTTATGGGCACGCAAAGTTGACCTATTTTTGGGGGAAGATGCAAATTTTGAAATTAAACTGGTGGCCACCAAAAAAGGGCTATATATGACCATTTTTGGGAACCCTTGGGGTAGTAGAGTTAAGGGGGAAGGTGTAGACTCAAGAAAAGGCAAGAAAATAGAAACCCTAGTTGAGGATTCCGGAGTCTTGAGAGGGAGCTCTAATGTGTTGCAGCCTATAGGGGATTCATCCTCTGATTGTATTTGAGCTTCTATAATGTAATGTTTTGCCCATATTAATAAAATATCATTCTATTTTATGTGTACAATTTCTATTATTGTGTGTTTTATGCTTTACCCCCTTCATCAAATAGTATCAGAGCAAGGGTTCTTGAGTGTGTAGATAGGTCACCGACTATGAGGCAGTTTGCACCAAGACCTAAGGTTGTGGGTTTACTATAGAGATCAAGATGCCTCCACGAAGAAACTGTGGTGGGAGGAATGCTTTGATGGAAGAGGGTTTTAGAGCCCTGCAAAGACAAATCGATGCATTGTAAGAGGAGCTGTGACGAGGGTTCAAACTGAGAAGGAGAGAGGAAAGCAAAGATGAAGCTGAAGAAGAGCTATCTAAGGAAGAACAAGAAGCTGTGGGATATCCTGTAGAAGTTAGGTTGTTGAGGGCCATTTCAAAGATCAGAAAGAGGCCCAGGATTAAAGTTTCTACCTATTCTGGAGATTTGAATCCAAAACAACTTATTGATTGGATCAATGATATGGAGGAGTATTTCAAGTATGAAGATGTGGAAGACCTAGAATGGGTCAAATTTGCAAAGACAAAGTTGAAGGGCCATGCCAGTATTTTGTGGAAGGAGGTCCAGTTAGAGAGAAATAGAAGAGGAAAAGCAAAGATTACCAGATGGGATTAGATGGTGGAGAAATTGAAGAAGCAGTTCATCCCTGTGGACTATGAGATGGAGTTACTAAAGAAGCTACAAGGATTGAAGCAACGTAACAAATCTGTTAAGGAGTATAAAGAAGATTTTTATAAGATCACTATCAGGATAGGCCATGGAGAGGCCAACAAGGAGAAGGTAGCCTATTACATTAATGGGTTGAGGCAAAGTATTCAAGAAGAGTTGAGCCTGGTCTGAATAACCACCATAGAAGATGTTTACCACTTTTCCCTGAAGGTGGAAGAGAAGTTGAATAAGACATTTGAAAGCAAGCAAAGGGGAAAAGGTCAAGGCAAAAGGACTAGTGGAAGACCCTTTGGAGGCCGAAATGAAGATCCAAAGAAAAGTGAACAAGCTGGAAGCAGTCAAAATTAGATAGTAGATAATACCGACTACCCTTGTGACTAGAATAATGGTGAGCAAAGAGGAAGAGGAAGAGGTAGACCTGGACAAGGACCTAGAAGAGGAGGTTTTAGAGGAACCTATTTCCAATGTGGAGAAGAAGGGTTTCGAGCATACGAGTTTTTGCAACATCAAGGAAGGACAAATAGAAGACCTGAAGGTAATGCACAAGTTGCACATGTGGATGAAGATGCATAGTCTGAGCATTCTAAAGATACTGAAAGGGGAGAAACCCTAGTTGTCAGAAGAACTTTATTGAATGAAGAGAAAGAACCCAATTAGAGGAAGAGTTTATTCTGCACAAGGTGTAAATGTGAAGGTAAGTGTTGTGATATTATTATTGACAATGGAAGCACTGACAATCTTGTTTTAGAGGAGATGGTTGACAAGAAGAAAGCATCCACATCCATATCTGATTGCATGGTTGCAAAAGGACCACAGAGCTTTAGTCAATGAGTAGTGTTTAGTGAATTTCAAGATTGGAGACTACCATGATGAGGTGTTGTGTGATATCATACCAATGGACGCATGTCATATGTTGTTGGGGAGGCCATGGCAGTATGATAGGAATGCTATCCATGATGGCCATGCAAACACATATTCCCTAACAAAGGATGGAGTTCATCATAAATTGAAGCCCTTGAAGGAAGTGGAAGAAAAGGTATGTAGTACTGCTAGAATTTGCTTGGTAGATGGTAGAAAAGTTTTGGAGGGTATGAAGCATGAGCGTCATTGCTTTGCATTGATTCCTAAGATTAGTCAAGAGAAATGTGCAGATGTACCTACAGAAGTCTCGGGAATGTTGGAAGAATTTCAAGATATTGTCTTTGATAATGTACCACAAGGTTTACCACTAGTGAGGAAGATGAGTCATCAAATGGATTTGATACCAGGAGCTAGTTTGCCAAATAATGAAGCCCACAGAATGAGTCCAGCAGAGAATGAAGAGTTGAACAGACAAGTCCACGAGTTGTTAAGGAAGGGACTGATAAGGGAGAGCCTGAGTCCATGTGTGGTACCTTTAGTACTAGCACCAAAGAGAGATGGAGAGTGGAGAATGTGTACAAATTCTCGAGCCATAAATAAGATCACGATCAAGTACAAGTTTCCATTGCCAAGAATGGATGACATAATAGATTGTTTGAGTGGAGCCAAGTACTTCACAAAAATTGACCTGAAGAGTAGGTATCACTAGATCTATATCAGGGAAGGAGACAAATGGAAGACAACCTTCAAGACAAAGGAAGGTTTGTATGAGTTGTTAGTCATGCCCTTTGGGCTAACCAATGCACTGAGCACATTCATGCGGCTCATGAACGAGGTATTGAAAGAAAATTTTGGGAAGTTTTGTTATTGTTTATTCAGATGATATTTTGATTTTCAGTAAGACTTGGGATAAGCATATGATGCATATTAGAAGAATTTTGGAGAAGCTGAGGGAGGAGAAGTTGTTGATCAATCTGAAGAAATGTAGTTTTGCAAAGGAGTTGGTATACCTAGGATTTATTGTCTCAGAGGAAGGTTTTAAGATGGACCCAGAAAAAGTAAGGGCTATCATTGAATGGCCTACGCCAAGGAGTGCAATGGAGGTATGATCTTTTCATGGTTTGGCAAGTTTTATAGAAAGTTTATCAGGAATTTTAGTAGCATTTGTGCACCCCTAACTAAGACAATGAGAGGGGATAGAAAAGAGTTTAGATGGACTAAAGGAGCAGATAAAATCTTTGATACATTGAAGCAGAAAATCACAGAGCAACCTATTTTGGCACTTCCAGATTTCAATAAGGTACTTTAGGTAGATTGTGATGCTAGTGGCAGTGCTATAGGAGCTATTTTGAGTCAAGAAGATAAGCACATTGCCTATTTTAGTGAGAAGCTTAATGATGCCAAGAAAAAGTATTCTGTTTATGATCAGGAGTTTTATGCAGTAGTTCGGGTTTTGAAGAAATAGAGACATTATTTGTTTCCAAAGGAGTTTGTTTTATATACTAATCATTAGGCTTTGCAGTATCTTAATAGTCAAGGAAAGTTGAACTAGAGACACTTAAAATGGGTTGAGTTTTTGTAGAGCTATACTTTTGTTTTGAAGCACAGGAGTGGAAAGTCCAACAAAGTTACAGATGCCTTGAGCAGAAGGCAAAATTTGTTGATAGAAATGAAGATAGAGGTTGTTGGGTTCGATGAGCTCAAAAGTTTATATCCTGAAGATCTAGATTTTGTAGAGGCCTGGAAAGCTTGTTTGGAACATGTTACTTTGGATAGGATAAAATGTTTGGATTTCATAATCCAAGATGGCATGTTGTTTAGAGGAAGCCAGTTGTGCATTCCAAGGAGTTCCATGAGAGAGAACTTGATTAAAGAGAAGCATAGTGGAGGATTGGCTAGAAACTTTGCTCAAGATAAAACCATTACTATTGTTGGTGAAAATTATTATTGGCCACAGTTGCAGTAGGATGTGAGAAATTTTGTGCCGAGTTGCAGAGTGTGTCAGATGGCAAAAGGAACAAGTCAGAGTATAGGGCTATATTAGCCATTACTTGTACCATAGAAGCCATGGGATGAAATCAGTATGGATTTTTTTCTTGGTTTACCAAGGACACAGAGAGGACATGATTCCATTTTGTGGTGGTGGACAGATTCTCGAAGATGACACATTTCATTCCTTGCAAGAAGACTAATGATGCTTTTCATATTGCTGAATTATTTTTCAGAGAGGTGGTGAGATTACACAGTCTACCAAAGAACATAGTTTCAGATCGAGATACCAAGTTTGTTGGTTATTTCTGGAGGACATTGTGGAAGAAGTTGAAGACAGATTTGAAGTTCAATTCTGCACACCATCCATAGACTGATGGACAAACAAAAGTGGTGAATAGGAGTTTAGGTAACCTGCTACGATGCTTAGTAGGAAATAAGCCCAAGGGATGGGATTTGATTTTACCAAAGACAGAATTTGCTTACAAGAATTCTATCAATAGGATCATAGGTAAATCTCCATTCCAGTTTGTGTATGGGAGTAGCCCAAGAACTGCTTCCAAATTGAGGAGGATGGATAAGGGAGAGAAGAGTAGTGCCAAAGCTAAAATTTTGCTGAGCACATGAAGAATTTGCACGAAGAGGTAAGAAAGCATATCCATAAGATGAATTCTCAGTATAAGGCTATAGTAGATCAGAAGAAGAGACATAAGGAGTTTTAGGAGGGTGATGAAGTCTTGGTTTACTTGAGAAAAGAAAGACTCCCAGCTGGTACATATAATAAGCTGAAGATGAGGATGTTTGGACCATGTAGAATCCTAAAGAAGCATGATTCAGGAAATGCATTTGAGGTAGAATTTCCCGATGACATCAATATTTCACCAGTGTTGAACATTTTAGATTTGACAGAGTATCATGATGATGGACTTGATAAAAGAACACAGTGGGACATTCCAGCACTTACTTCAGAGAAGGAAGAGATAGAGGGCATTCTGGATAGCCGTGTGGGTAAGAGTACAAGAAACAGGCAGTATACAGAATACTTGGTGAAATGGAAAGGAAGGCCTTTTAAAGATTCATCATGGTTATCTGAGACTGAAGTTAACCGTTTTGGTTTCCCTCTAACTCATGAGAAGTGACAGGGTCACTTTTTAAATTACCCCAGGTGTCTAATGCAGGAGCATCCAGGGTGTAAGAGGAATCTTGCATCAACCAAAAAAAGAAAACACAATGTTGTTTCTTTTCAATAAGGGCTAAATTTGGCAGGGTTACTATTTTTAGTAAGTTTTTATTTGTGCACGGTTGGATACAAAATCTTACACGGACCTCTAGAATGGTGAATTAAAGCCAATGGTGAAGAAATCACTTCAATATCATTTGTCATTTGTGAGATATTAAAATTTCAAATTCTAAAAATCCTATTGAAATATTTTAAGTCAAATTTGAGGCACTTAGAGTCTCCGGATGGGCCCAAAATTTGGTGGGAAACCCAAGAAGTCTACCTTTACGTACTGCTTGTGCACAATTTTCTTTTCGAGAGCTTTCTGAAAAGGGATTTTAAATGAACATCTAATGGTCGGATCGAAAGTTATGGCCCCACGAAGTTGACCTATTTTTGGGGGGAGATGCAAATTAAGAAATTAAGCTGGTGGCTGCCAAAAAAGGGCTATATATGACCATTTTTGGGAACCCTTGGGGCAGCAGAGTTAAGGGGGAATGTGTAGAGTCAAGAAAAGGTGAGAAAATAGAAACCCTAGTTGATTTGGGGTTACAAAAGGCTAAGGATTCCAGAGTCTTGAGAGAGGGAGTTGTAATGTGTTGCAACCTGTAGGGGATTCATCCTCTGATTGTATTTGAGCTTCTGTAATATAATGTTTTACGTAAATTAATAAAATATCATTCTATTTTATATGTGCAATTTCTTTTATTGTGTGTTTTATGATTTACCCCCTTCATCAAGTAGTATCAGAGAAAGGGTTGTTGAGTGTGTAGATAGATCATCGACTGTAAGGCAGTTTTCACCAGGACCTAAGATTGTGGGTTTGCTATAGAGATCAAGATCCTCCATGAAGAAACCATGGTGGGAGGAATGCTTTGATGAAAAAAGGTTTTAGAGCCATGCAGAGACAAATTGAGGCATTGCAAGAGGAGCTGTGAAGAGGGTTCAAGCTGAGAAGGAGAGAGGAAAGTGAAGATGAAGCTGAAGAAGAGCTATCTAAGGAAGAACAAGAAGCTCTGGGAGATCCTGCAAAAGTTAGGTTGTTAAGGGCCACTTCAAAGATCAAAAAGAGGCTCAGGATCAAAGTTTCTACCTATTCTAGAGATTTGAATCTGAAAGAACTTATTGATTAGATCAATGATATGGAGGAGTATTTCAAGTATGAAGATGTCAAAGACCCAGAATGGGTCAAGTTTGCAAAGACAAAGTTGAAGGGCCATGCCAGTATTTAGTGGAAGGAGGTATAGTTAGAGAGAAATAGAAGAGGAAAAGCAAAGATTACCAGATGGGATCAGATGGTGGAGAAATTGAAGAAGCAGTTCATGCCTGGGGACTATGAAATGGAGTTGTTAAAGAAGCTGCAAGGATTGAAGCAAGGTAACAAGTCTATTAAGGAGTATACAAAAGATTTTAGTAAGATCACTACAAGGATAGGCCATGGAGAGGCCAAGAAGGAGAAGATATCATGTTACATTAATGGGTTGAGGCCAAGTATTCAAGAAGAGTTAAGCATAGTCAAAATGACCACCATAGAATATGTGTACCAATTTTCCTAGAATGTGGAAGAGAAGCTGAATAAGAGATTTGAAAGCAAGCAAAGGGGAAGAGGTCAAGGCGGAAGGACTGTGGAAGACACTATGGAGGCCAAAATGAAGATCCAAAGAAAAGTGAAGAAGATGGAACCAGTCAAAATCAGAGAGGAGCTAATACCTACTGCCCTCGTGACTAGAATAATGGAGAGCAAAGAGGAAGAGGAAGAGGAAGACCTGGGCAAGGACCTAGAAGAGGATGTTTTAGAGGAACCTATTTCCAATGTGGAGAAGAAGGGCATTGAGCATACGAGTGTCTACAACATCAAGGGAGGACAAATAGAAGACCTGAAAGTAATGCATGAGTTGTACATGTAGATGAAGATGTGCAGTCTAAGCACTCTAAAGATGCTAAAAGGGGAAAAACCCTAGTTGTCAAAAGAACTTTTTTAAATGAAGAGAAAGAATCCAATTAGAGGAAGAGTTTATTCCACACAAGGTGTAAATGTGAAGGTAAGTGTTGTGATATTATTATTGACAGTGGAAGCACTGACAATCTTGTTTTAGAGGAGATGGTTGACAAGTTGAAGTTGACAAGAAGAAAGCATCCACATCCATATTAGATTATATGGTTACATAAGGACCACAGAGCTTTGGTCAATGAGCAGTGTTTAGTGAAGTTCAAGATTGGAGACTACCATGATGAGTTGCTATGTGATATAATACCAATGGACACATGTCATATGCTATTGGAGAGGTTGTGGCAGTATGATAGGAGTGCTGTCCATGATGGTCGTGCAAACACATATTCCCTAACAAATGATGGAGTTCGTCATAAATTGAAGCCCTTGAAAGAAGTGGAAGAAAAAGTATGTAGTACTACTAGAATTTGCTTGGTAGATGGCAGAAAAGTTTTGGAGGGTATGAAGCATGAGCGTCATTACTTTACATTGATTCCTAAGATTAGTCAAGAGAAATGTGAAGATGTACCAACAAAAGTCTCAGAAATGTTGGAAGAATTTCAAGATATTGTCTCTGATAATGTACCAAAAGGTTTACCACCAGCGAGGAAGATAAGTCATCAAATGGATTTGATACCAGGAGCTAGTTTACCAAATAAGGCAGCCCACAGAATGACTCTAATAGAGAATGAAGAGTTGAATAGACAAGTCCATAAGTTGTTAAGGAAGGGATTGATAAGGGAGAGCCTAAGTCCATGTGCAATACCTACAATACTAGCACCAAGGAAAGATGGAGAGTGGAGAATGTGTACAGATTCTTGATCCAGAAATAAGATCATAATCAAGTACAAGTTTCCATTACCAGGAATGGATGACATAATGGACTATTTGAGTGGAGCTAAGTACTTCACAAAAATTGACCTGAAGAGTGGGTATCACCAAATCCGTATCAGGGAAGGAGCTGAATGGAAGACAACCTTCAAGACAAAGGAAGGTTTGTATGAGTGGCTAGTCATGCCCTTTGGGATAACCAATGCACCAAGCACATTCATGCAGCTCATGAACGAGGTATTGAAAGAATTTTTGGGAAGTTTTGTTATTTTTTATTTAGATAATATTTTAATTTTCAGTAAGACTTGGGATGAGCATATGATGAATATCAGAAGAGTTTTGAAGAAGCTGAGGGAGGAGAAGTTGTTGATCAATCTAAAGAAATGCAGTTTTGCAAACAAGGATTTGGTATACCTAGGATTTGTTGTCTCAAAGGTGTAATGTCAGAAAATGTCCCCTTGGGGGCTTTTCCCTCATAAGGTTTAACTCTTGGGTCTTTAGCATGCATTTAGGGCATTTTAGTTCATATTTTAGTATCCCAATGGAATGAGACCTGGGTTCATGGCAAATGGGACCTAGGAGGACCCCTTGAGTTGTACCTTGCCTAAAATAGGGGGGAGGACTTGGCCACCCACACCCGAGTCCTGCCCTAATTTATGGGTGTTAGTTTATGACTGTTATTTGGTCCTTTTGCCGAAACGGTAAGTTTTAATTTTTAAAATCTTGGCAGTAGTGCTTGTAGTTGCATATATAAGCATGTTTAGGCATTCATTTGTAAACTAGATGATTACTAGAAAGCTATTGTGTTCTCAAGGTGATTCAAAGCTTTCATTGTGTTGCAAGAGCAGACTTGTGTGTTTTGTGTGTTGATATTTGTAGATTTGAGCATCAATTCCTCATGGAATGAAGAGCATCTTCCTCCCATGAGAGCTTCACTATAAGGTGACATAAAATTGTGTTTTCATCATTGATTCCTTTAGTTTTTGCCTCTGCCTCACAAAGGAATGCACTCTTTATCTAACAATGGTGTTCGAAGACTTAAGTGTCCTCTGGGGCTTTACTAAGGCAAGCCTCTAAACACCACAACCCCCAAACCAAGTCTTGTGATTGTAGGTTATAGGTGTCGCTTCTAAAAAAAGTGGAGTTGTAGGAAGGCTTGGTAGGCATCAGGGATTCAGGATCTGAAGAAAAGTCAGACACAGAACCACTTCCTGGACTTGGGCACTCACACTAGTGTCCTCCATAGACATATCTTAGGAAATAGAAGTTACAGGGTTGATCAATGTTGGAAAGAGGTCTAGATTCACTGAAAAAGTAGGTACATTGGACTTGGGCACCTGCACTTAGTCCCTAACTGTTCTACCTTGGAACCCTAAAAAATAGGTATTCTGTGATTTGTTATTTTACTCCCGTCTACAAGAGGTTTTTCTATTATTCATCAATTTGTTGTCGTATCTAGATAATTAGGGTTTTAATGGTTAATTAGACATAAGAGAAGGAAAAATTGATAATTAATTCCCTAATCCAAGTTTCCCTACATCTGCAAGTGACCTAGGGTATGATAGTGCTCGCCACTAGACCCTAGATCCTTCAATGTTAGGGTGAAAGGAGGATTTTAACATCTAAACAACAAAAGATTAACAAAATCTAATTTTACCTTAAACATTTTGGTGAACCCGTGTTTTTGGAATTAAATTGCAACTTACTAAGTGTTTTTTTTCAGATTTGGATTGATTTCATTCATTCATTTGGTCATTTATTTCATTACATTGAGAAAAAATCAAAAAAATTAAAAAATTTAAAAAATATAAAAAAAAATTGCATTGTTTGGCTTACTAAATTGTATCAATTCTTCCTAAATTTTCCTAATACATGATTTTTGCATCAGATATGATATAAATTATAGAAAAATACAAAAAAATAGAAATTTACATTGCATTTTCATCATTTAATTGCTAGGGTTTTGTGGAAATTTTGACAATTTTATATAACCTAGTAATTCCAAAATCTAGGATTTGTAGGAAAAATATTTTATCAGATTTTTCTACTGATTTTAGAGGCTCATTCAAATTTTCATTTGCCTTTAGTCTTGTATTTTAGTATGAATCTACATTTAGATTTAAAATATTTGCATTTTTACATAGAAAATTTCAACAAAAACTAGCAATTTTGATGCATTTTCATTAAATTTGCATGGGCATTTTGCATGTTAAGACTTGAAAATCATTTTTAGATATGAGATTAAGTCAATTTTATCATAAATTAGACTTCAAAGCATTCACATAGCATTTTGTGTCAAGATCTCAAACCTAGGGCTTCAAAAACAATGATTTTCGCTAAATTTGGCCTTATCGACTCTCCAAACTTGCACCATATGTGTGTTGTGAAAGTTATTTTGGCATTAAATTTTTGTCATCAAGGTAATAATTTTCTACCCTTCATAAAAATCTTCACAACACCCTTTTATTGGGCTCTTGTAGTGAAAATTTGGTGAAAAACTACACATTTTTGCTATTTTTGCCTTAGGGTTTAACCTAGTTTGCACTCCAAGCGTGTTGTGACAAATTCTATGGATTGAGGTGACTGATATTATTGATATTCTTCATTTTACATCCTAAAATTCCTTACAACACCCCTTTTTCTAGGTCTTGGAATTGGAAAACCGTGAAAAATTGCATATTTTGCTATATTTTCACTAGGGTTTGACCTTAAGTGGCGGTAAAATCATGTTGTGTTGTGTATTTTGGAGCCAAGTGGCTGTTATTATTGATATTAGTTTCTTTCCATCATTATTTCCTTACAACACCATTTGTTATGCTCTTTTGTAGTGAATTTTGGTGAAAAAAAGTGCCTATTTTGACATATTTTCACTATATTTTGACTTGGCATTATCTTAGATTTGCATCAAGAGTCTATTGAGAGTGATTATATTTCTATTTTGGACTGATATCAGACATATAACTTGCTACCCTTGATCAAAATCCTTACAACATCCTTTATTTCATTTGTTTGCATTGTAAGGTATCGAAAAATCAAGTATTCTTAAGTATATTTGGCATTCAAGGATTCTCCTAAAGGTACATCTTTAGAAGATTTATATGAGTACATTGTGAACTATGATAATTTTTGCAAATTTACTAACAAATATCCTCAAGTTTTGCATCAAATTGCCTACATCTATGGCATTGACATAAGCAATAGTGCTACATGTGATATCCTTCGATCAATAGTCTACTTTGATAACTTTCGTGACACCATGGATGGTTTTCCTTCAATCATGGAGAATCTCAAAAAATTTATAGCTAACAAAAATCATGGGGAAAGTAGTGATGATAACTTTACTCCCACTCCCCCTTTGTTTCACGATGATATAATGCAAATCCTCTTTGAGACCTATGAGAATGACATAGCAATGGGTGATTTATCAAACAAAGAGACTTGTCTCAACATAACCCCACTTGGTGAGGATATATTGGCACAAGAAAAAGACATCATTGATACATTTCTCCACACTACTCTTCCATCCTTTCCCACTCTCCCTAAACAAAAAAAGCTCTGGATGATGAAGATTCTCTTTGTGACCATTTGCTTGATAACTTGCCACCTGATGTTCAAGAGCTTCTCAATTACATTCTAAACAAGGAAATCGATCATGAACCGTCACATACTTTGGAAAGGAATGAAATCCTACATAGTGTGGAAGAACAAGCTATCCCTTTGATTCAAGCCATTCTAACACCCTATATAGGGACTGAAATGGGTATCTTTTGGATGCCTCCACAAGCTCATTTAAATGGCATTCCAAATGCTCCTATAGCTGACACAGATAATGGCAACATCCCCTCTCAACCATCATTAAGAGAAACCTTTCCATGGTTACCCTCACAAACTCATGAACATATGGAAGAGAGAAGAAGTGATAATGCCTTAACCATTAAGATAAAGATCAAGATTTGTGATACCCACTAGCCTACCAGGGCCCTACAAGTAAGTACCTCTAACCCTTTATCTCTCTCTCATGATGTGCTTCCCCCGTGATGTGTTATATGTTGTTTAGGCCTCCTGGGATGACCTCAGATTCTCCTGTAAGGTTTGGGATACCAAGAGACCATCTCTGTTGTGACCTTCTATTTGTATCGTCATTCCTCTATATTGCCTCTCTCTCTGATTTCATTGTTCTATGTTGTGTCTTATAGACATAGCATCATGGTTGGTGACTTGGGGGCACCCTCCTATGTGATTCTCCCTAAGACACTTGTTTCTCCTCTCTTATTTATTGTTTCCCTTCCTCTAGTGTTTCCATCTAGTGGATGGATGATGACAAACATTTATATTGATGCAGACCTAGTGTCCCTTTCAAGAGCAATCAAAAAATGGACTTAGTTCCTAATATGATGATGGGGTTGTATATTTTATCCGACGCTTGGCTAGTGGAAGCACTCATGCTTTTTGCATAGTAAATTTCATGATGTTTCTGTTGCATTTACAAACCTTAACAATATTGTTGCTCTGTGCACCTTTGTTTGCCTTTGAATCTATCCTTAGTGGTACTCAATTCAGAGAGCTTCATGATATAGCCTCACGGTTATCCTTAAACTCCAAATTCATTGTATAACCTTGTCTCTTTGTGTGGTTAATCATATGCATTGATGTTGTTAGTTATCATGATGTTGTAGACACTAACATGTTTCTTGTAGAGATGTGTTTGTGGGAACATTTAGTGATCGTAAAGTACATGTCACCTCCGGGGGGCATGGGCTTTTCAAAAGTCAATGTTCCCTTGTGTGTTTCCTTCCTACCTTAACATGCTTTATATCGATGCATGATATCAACCACCTTAAGGTGGGGGCATATAAGGTAAGTTGTCTGTTATAGATGTTACCAATGTGTTTAACCTCAGATATAAAGACTTGCACCCCAGAGTAGTGCATCATGCATCCTGAGCTTGTTTACAATCAATCAATCAATCATGTAAGCCTTCTACGGAGGCAGGATATTGAGCATATCCTTTTTCTTAAGACCTCTATGGAGGCGGGATGGTGTATTTCTCATAGCAGATTACATCATCCTGTTATTTTCAAAAGTCTTTTGTGGAGGCGAGGAGCATTTTTGTGACTAACTCCACCCTTAAGCATGTTTTTGGTGATTATTGTGGTGAAGCACAATCATTGGTGTGTGCCTGTAATGTGCCTGAGATGGTGACGAGCCTAGAAATAGGGAACATGCCATCACTTGTCTGAGGTATTTTCTCCGTGTCTTCAAGTGTGTGTGTTTTGGTGTGCTTGTTTTGTTTGGCATGTCTGTTGCCCCATATGCAATATGTATTTTGGGAGGTTTTGCATGTCTTACATGTGTGTTGCCTCATATATACAAAGATCTACGTGATGAGTGCATCATGTATAATGGGAGGTTTGTTTACTTTCCAATACTTGCATTTGCATTTCATATATATGAGAAAAAGAAAAAGAAAAGATATCATTTCTGTCTTCCATGCATTAATGTGTCTTCTATGCGCCGACTATCTGCTCCATGTTCTATGTGACTATAACTATATTCTTTATGTTTTGCGTACCTATTATTGTTTTCTATGTGATTGGTGTGTCTTCTCTGTGCTTGGTGTGTTTGTTGTGTTTGTGACCTTACTTTAGTGCATGTATTGGCCTCACGTTTATACATCCATTAAAGTGGGGGATAAATGTAATGTCGTAAGATGTCCCCTTGGGGGATTTTCCCTCATAAGGTTTAGCTCCCAGGTCTTTAGTATGCATTTAGGGCATTTTAGTTCATATTTTAGCATCTTGATGGAATGAGACCTGGGTTTCATGGCAAATGGGACCTAGGTGGACCCCTTGAGCTATACCCTGCGTAAAATAGGGGGAAGAACTTAGGCACCTGCGCCCTAGTCCTGCCCTATTTTAAGGAAGCCCTAATTTTCGGGTGTTAGTTTATGACCGTTATTTGGTCCTTTTGCCAACACGGTAAGTTTTGAGTTTTAAAATCTTGGCGGGAGTGCATGTAGTTGCATATATAAGAATGTTTAGGCATTCATTTGTAAACTAGATGATTACTAGCAAGCTATTGTGTTCTCAAGGTGATTCAAAGTTTTCATTGTGTTGCAAGAGTAGACTTGTGTGTTTTGTGTGTTGATATTTGTAGATTTGAGCATCAATTTCCTCATGGAATGAAGAGCATCTTCCTCCCATGAGAGATTCACTAAAAAGTGACATAACATTGTGTTTTCATCATTGATTCCTTTGGTTTTTACCTTTGCCTCATAAGGGCACGCACTCTTTATCTAACAATGGTGTTCGGAGACTTAAGTGTCCTCTGGGGCTTGACTAAGGCAAGCCTCTAAACACCACAACCCCCAAACCAAGTCTTATGATTGCAGGTTATAGGTGTCACATCTAAAAAAATGTGGAGTTACAAGAAGGCTTGGTAGGCATCAAGGATTCAAGATCAGAAGAAAAGTCAGACACAGGAGTACTTCCAGGACTTGGGCACTCCCACTAGTGTCCTCCATAGACAGATCTTAGGAAACAGAAGTTACAGGGCTAATCAGTGTTGGAAGGAGGTCCAGATTCCTCAAAAAAGTAGGTACCTTGGACTTGGGCAACTGCACCTTAGTCCCTGACTATTCTGCCTCGGAACCCTAAAAATAGGTATTATGTGATTTGTTATTTTACTCCTGTCTGCAAGAGCTTTTTTCTGTTATTCGTCAATTTGTTGTATTTGCATAATTAGGGTTTTAATGGTTAATTGGACATAAGTGAAGGAAAATTTGATAATTAATTCTATAATCCAAGTTTCCCTACATCTACAAGTCACCTAGGGCATGATAGTGCTTGCCACTCAACCCTAGATCCTTTAATGTTAGGTGAAAGGAAGATTTAAACATCTAAACAACAAAAGATTAACAAAATCCAATTTTACCTTAAACAAGAGGAAGGTCTTAAGATGGACCTAGAAAAAGTAAGGGCTATCATTGAATGGACTACACCAAGGAGTGCAATGGAGGTATGATCTTTTCATGGTTTGGCAAGTTTTTACAGAAAGTTTATCAGGAATTTTAGTAGCATTTGTGCACCCCTAACTGAGACAATGAGAGGAAATAGAAAAGAGTTTAGATGGACTAAAGGAGCAGATAAAAGCTTTGATACATTGAAGCAGAAAGTCACAGAGCAACCTGTTTTGTCACTTCTAGATTTCAATAAGGTATTTCAAGTAGATTGTGATGCTAGTGGTAGTGCTATAGGATCTGTTTTGAGTCAAGAAGGTAAGCCCATTGCCTATTTTAGAGAGAAGATTAATGATGCCAATAAAAAGTATTATGTTTATGATCAAGAGTTTTATGTAATAGTTCAGGCTCTGAAGAAATGGAGACATTATTTGTTACCAAAGGAGTTTGTTTTATATACTGATCATTAAGCTTTGCAGTATCTTAATAGTCAAGGAAAGTTGAACCAGAGGCACTTAAAATGGGTTGAGTTTTTGCAGAGCTATACTTTTGTTTTGAAGCATAGGAGTGGGAAGTCCAACAAAGTTGTAGATGCCTTGAGTAGAAGGCAAAATTTGTTGACAAAAATGAAGATAGAAGTTGTTGCGTTCGATGAACTCAAAAGTTTGTATCCTGAAGATCCAAATTTTGTAGAGGCCTGGAAAGCTTGTTTTTAACCTGTTACTTTGGATAGGAAAAAATGGTTGGATTTCATAATCCAAGATGGCATGTTGTTTAGAGGAAGCCAGTTGTGCATTCCAACGAGTTCCATGAGAGAGATTAAGGAGAACCATAGTGGAGGATTGGCTAGACACTTTGGTTGAGATAAAACCATTGCTATTGTTGGTGAAAATTATTATTGGCCACAGTTGAAGCAGGATGTGAGGAAATTTGTGCAGAGTTGCAGAGTGTGTCAGATGGAAAAAGGAACAAGTCAGAATATAGGGCTATATCAGCCATTACCTATACCAGCGAAGCCATGGGATGATATCAGTATGGATTTTGTTCTTGGTTTACCAAGGACACAAAGAGGACATGATTCCATTTTGTGGTGGTTGACAAATTCTCAAAGATGGTACATTTCATTCCTTGTAAGAAGACTAATGATGTTGTTCATATTGCTGAATTATTTTTCATAGAGGTGGTGAGATTACATGGTCTACCAAAGAGCATAGTTTTAGATCGACATACCAAGTTTGTTGGTTATTTCTAGAGGACATTGTGGAAGAAGTTGAAGATTGATTTAAAGTTCAGTTCTGCACACCATCTACAGACTAATGGACAAACATAAGTGGTGAATAAGAGTTTGGGTAACTTACTACGATGCTTAGTAGGAGAAGAGCCCAAGGGATGGGATTTGATTTTAACACAGGCAAAATTTGCTTACAACAATTTTGTTAATAGGAGCATAGGTAAATCTCCATTCTAGGTTGTGTATGGGAGTAGCCCAAGAACTGCTTCTAAATTAAGGAGGATGGATAAGGGGAGAAGAGTAGTACCAAAGCTGAAAATTTTGCTGAGCACATGAAGAATTTGCACGAAGAGGTAAGAAAGCATATCCATAAGATGAATTCTTAGTATAAGGCTAAAGTAGATCAGAAGAAGAGACATAAGGAGTTTCAAGAGGGTGATGAAGTCATGGTTCACTTGAGAAAATAAAGATTCCCAGTTGGTACATATAATAAGCTGAAGATGAGGAAGTTTGGACCATGTAGAATCCTGAAGAAGCATGATTCAGGAAATGCATTTGAGGTAGACTTTCCTGATGACATCAATATTTCACTAGTGTTCAACATTTCAGATTTGATAGAGTATCATGATGATGGACTTGATAAAGAAACATAGTGGAACATTCTTGCACCTACTTCAGAGAAGGAGGAGATAGAGGGCATTCTGGATAGTCGTGTGGGTCAGAGTATAAGAAACAGGCAGTATATAGAATAATTAGTGAAATGGAAAGGAAGCCCTATCGAAGATTCATCATGGTTATCTGAGACTGAGGTTAACCATTTTGGTTTCCCTCTAACTCATGAGAAGTTACATGGTGACTTTTCAAATTACCCCGGGTCTCTGATGTAGGAGGATCCATGGTGTAAGAGCAATATTGCATCAACCAAAAAAAGAAAGAAAAATATTGTTTCTTTTCAGTAAGGGCTAAATTTGGTAGGGTTACTATTTTTAGTAAGTTTGCATTTGTGCATGGTTGGATACAAAATCTTACACGGACCTCCAGAATGGTGAATTGAAGCTAATGGTGAAGAAATCACTTCAATATCATTTGTCATTTGTGAGATATTAAAATTTTAAATTCCAAAAATCCTATTGAAATAATCAAAGTCAAATTTGAGGCACTTAGAGGCTCCAGATGGGCCCAAAATTTGGTGGGAAACCCAAGCAATCTACTTTTACAACTGTCTTTTCGAGAGCTTTCCGAAAAGGTATTATAATTGAACATCCAACAGTCGGATCAAAAGTTATGGCCCTACGAAGTTGACCTATTTTTGGGGGGAGATGCAAATTTTGAAATTAAGCTGGTGGCTGCCAAAAAAGGGCTATCTTTGACCATTTTTGGGATCCCTTGGGGTAGCAGAGTTAGGGGGAAGGTGTATAGTCAAGAAAAGGTGGGAAAATAGAAACCCTAGTTGATTTAGGGTTACAAAAGGCTAAGGATTCTAGAGTCTTGAGAGAAGGAGCTATAATGTGTTGCATCCTGGAGGGGATTCATTCTCTGATTGTATTTGAGCTTCTGTAATGTAATATTTTTCCCATATTAATAAAATATCATTCTATTTTCTGTGTACAATTTCTGTTATTATGTGTTTTATGATTTAACCCCTTCATAAGTAATATATAGGATAAAGGTATATGGAGAGATGAGTTGGCTCAGTTATTACCCATAGCTTTGGAGAAAGTCATTAATGAAGACAATGTGATAGAAAATACTCATAAATAGTTGGATAAAATCTTCCAGCTAGAATCTATCATGAGAGACATAATTTCCACAAATACCTATTTATCTCATGAATACATTGATCATATAGCCAAGGTAAACCTGTTTATTACCAGAACAGTATGAAAGAAGCATGGAGAACATAGTGAAATTTTAATAGTTTTAGCGATGTATAAGTCAATGTATTTCTTTCAGCAATGAGAATAGGCAAAGTAGATTCGATAGAAGCTGTAACATGGAGAGGAGTACCTTTGCATGCCTATGGTCACAAGTGCTCTATGAAGATTAATGGATCTAGATCTTAATCTAATTTTCTTATGCCCATAGTCTCTATTTCTTAATTATGCTTAGTTATGAAAAGATGCAATATATGAATAGTCATGTCAATTCAAGCCTAAAGCTTGTTTGCTTCCCATATTTATAAGGGAAACCAAGGCCTAGTCGAGATCATCATCTTTCAAGCAAGACAATTATAGATTTCATAATACTATTCTCTCCAGTCATACTTTCAAGTTCAAGATGTTATACTTCTATGATATTTTAATATTATACTTGGCAAGGATGGTTAAAACTGTGGATATATCTATGGTGTTCTGATTTTCTATTGAAATTCAAGTTTATAAGTTGCTTGACTATCTCCATCTTGGTTGTTTCCAGTTATTTAAATCACTAGATTTATCAAAGCACATTTGTTGTCATTCTATGGATGCGTTTTGATTGCTTTCTATTAGAAGTTGATTTAATTCCTTCCAAGTAATTTATGTTTACTAGTCTCTGCTTTGAGTTAAATCATTTAAAATAAATTATATTGGTGGGTTTCCTTCAGATAGAATTAAATCCTTTCAAGCAAACATAGTTATTTGAAAGAGTCAACTAGATCTTAAAGAAGAGTCTAGAAACTAATTATCTTGCACATTCACATAAGTTGTGAACATTTAAAAGATACCAAATAATCAGAGTTAAGCCAAGTAGTTCAACAAATCATTGAAGCCTTGACCCTATTTACCCAATACAACTAGGCACTGGTCTTCCCAAAGAAATATTTCAAAACCTTTCACATTTTCAAATCTCAAACTTTAGTATTAGAATTTGCTTTTAGCCTTACAATCTACTTCACACCCGTGTGCCATTATGAAGGTCACACAAGTTTGCATTAGTCAATGTATACCCTCCTAGGTCTGGCAGAGCCTGAAGTGAAGGGGGTTTTATCCATATTTGCCCCGTTTCATTAGCCAAAAGTGTCAAGAGAGCTTGGCAACCTCTTAGGGTTTGAAAACCTATGTTTTTGAGACCTAATAGAATTAGCGACTCTACTGGGGATAGACACAAGGAAACCTAGTAGGAGATTATATCATTAGAGTTAGAAAGTTAAAAGGCTCAACTCTGTTGGTGAAGAAAAAACCCATAAGATTAATCAGTCCTCTTAAGAGAGGTGGTGACTCTACACAAAATTCAAATCATTTTATATATTAAAGTGCCATAATGGATGGTAGGAGATCTAAATTCAATGGTAAGAAATTGCAATCTTCCCCACCTAGAGGGGCCCCTTCCAAGAAAACTAGGTTATCAAATCAGTCTGAATGTATTAATGACCAGAATGCCCAAGAGAATACTTCAGAATAGCCAATAGTAACTCATAATAGCTTCACTCATTTTCATGAATCAGATGAATTTCAATCCAAGAGTTATCATGCTCAGTGTGATCATAATAGATTCAATGATATTCTAGATCAATACAGACTTGACCCTCAAAAACAACTTGAATATCAGGCTTAGATTGAAAGGGAAATAATACAAAATGAGGCAAAGCATGACTATAAAATGTGATTGCTATATGATGAAGCAATTCAGTATGACTCCATAAATCAAAAAACATCCACATAAAATCATGAAACTCTACCAAAAGATATACGAAATAAAAAGGAAATAGAGTAGGATTTACATAAATTACAAGAGAAACTCAAGCTAGCCAAACTAAGAGAAGAAGAAGAACAGTTTAAATAAGAAATACAAGAGATAAGGTCTAGAACGACAACAACTAGCTCAAGGTATGTACCCCCCATAAGCAAAGTGGGCGTGCTTGTACAAGTAATCCTTAGTGATCACAACAGAACACAAGTGGCTCAAATAATACAAGAGCACTATGTAATCCAAGCAACAATAGTCATATGCAACACAACCTTCCACCATGAAATCCAAGACCACCCAATGCCCATATCACATCCCAACATATAGCTAATCCTTATCCACCACCTAGTCATCAACATATTCCACTTCACCATCAAAATGTAGGCACGAACCCACATCATAATATAAAACATCCGCCTCATAATCAATACCAACCAAACCAACATTTACAAGGACCCCTTAACATAAGGAAATACAAACAGCTAGATTTGTCTAGATATCAAATATGTCCAAATCCTATTGATAATGATTTAAGAAATGCTATTCCAAAATTCGCTAGAAACAATGCCATCTTAGCAAAGGAACATATCAAAAACTTTGAGACAATCATGGATAATTATGAAGTACAATATGAAGATATCCAAATGAAATTATTTATGCTATCTCTTATTGAAGACACTAGGGACTAGTATAAGAATTTTCCTAATGCATCAATTTGTTCTTTTGAAGATTTCAAAGACCAATTTAAAGAACAATATGGGAGTCATGTTGATCCAAATTTTTCCATACATGAATTGACAAGCATTCAAAAGAATTATAATGAGATAGTAGTAGACTTCAACCAAAGGTTTTCAAAATTATACCACAAAATTTCACCTGAGATGAAACCTCTTGATGGCATGGCCTTGGCTCTGTACTTCAAATCTTTTGACCCTAAAACTTGATATGAATTATGAAATAGAGCTCCTATGACTCTTGCAGAAGCTCAAAAGGCAGCTGTGAATATTGAAAATAATAGAAAAGCTGCTGGGAAGCTAGATAGAAGGGAGAATATTAAGATTCCTCAAAGTCCTAATAACCATCAGAATAAGCAAGCTAATTACTACAGAAATGAAAGGCCTAGACTGCATCATATGCCCTATAACACAAATTGGAAGGATGGAAAGCCTGTGGATAACAGACAAAAGTAGAATTATAAGGATACTCCTAAACCCTTGAAGAAACATGGGACACATGTAGTGGACAACAACCCATGCTGTGTTGCATGAAACTTGGCTCACTCACTTGAATACTGTGTGGTAGCCCAATCCTTGCAAGAAAATTAAATGGCTTATGATCAAGATAGGGATGATCATACCATAAATATGTTAGGGTTGAGATCTATTTCAATTGATGAAGAGTATTCATCTGATGAAGAGGGATTTGAGTATGATGTGAGTAACTAGAAGTATAATGTTAACATGGGTAAGCAAGAAGTTTTTTCTGATCAAGAAGATAATTATGAGGAAACCACTCATGTATCAAATATGATCCCACACTTCTAATTGACAAAACCCACTAAGGAGAAAAAGAGAGCCCTTACCATTGCTGTTGTGGCTCAGGCTAGAAATAATTACAACTTGAGGAATAGGACTGTGAATGCAGACCTGTTGTGTGGTTACACAACACGCCCCATTTTGACTTGGCAAAATAGGGACCCAATTTTTGGTTTGGCTTGTGCGTCTGCTTCTGGGCGGTTTGGTAAAAGTAAGTTGAGTGCATCATCATGCAAAAACACAATATGGTAGGTCACCATGAGGTTAGTTTGTCAAAGTTTGTATTTCATCTCTGTGACCTCATATTTTGAAAGAGCGTTGAAATTCAGGCAGGTTTGCCTTTTACATCACCTTGATATTCATCAGGATATAAGAGTTATGAACAGTCAAAGTTTTGGTCAAACCTAATATTCATAAGAGGAAGGTCATATTGTTGAAGATCATCATCATATTTGAAACATTCCCTCCGATATGTCATGCGGTTCAAATATCCGAACGCCAACTTTAAATGGTAGCAAACTCTTCCCGTCAAACAGTTTTATCTTTCGCGAGCGTCATACTTCACGTATAACCCGATGTGTCTTTATATCCTCCTGACGCAAATATCACCCTTAGCAAATATCCTGATGACATCATCATCACATTTACATTGCCACAGGATTTTCTCTAAAACATGATCATGTTAGCCTAATATGATGATGACGTCATGATGCACTTCCGATACGGAGAGCGAATATCAGGATGACATCATCCCGATATTCCAAAAGAGAGAGAGATGTAAGTTTGTCTTATCATCATCATATTTTGAAATATCACCTGATACACCGAAATATCCTCCTGATGTACTACACAGAAATAAAAGTGCTCTTGTCACCCGAATCTTGTCGCGATAACAATGTCAATACGAGGAGGATGATATTGAAACTCAACCCAATATTTGCGAACATCATCCTGCCTTCATCATATCCTGTCATAGGGATATTCCCCGCTCCCTTTGCCGCCATTATCATTTAATGCACGCAGACATGGTAGGTGGTTCCTGCCGACCCCGGAACCCAATGAAACACCTGGCGAGATCCTACATTTTTCGCAGGGATAAGTAAGGAACATGATCTAATCTGTCAGAGTTGCCCTAAATGCACCCTAAATGTGAGGTTAAAAGGTAATTCAACTGCCATTTTCACATTTACCTTGTGATAAACTTGTTTTATAGAGCACCAGCTTCCATATCCGCATACTAGCTATCGTTGCGCGATTTGAGCTCACGAGCAGAAAGAAGGTGATCATCAGCTGAATTGAGAACGTCTCTGCAATCTACTGGTATAAAAGGAAATTTGCACAACCAGGTAAGTGAATAAAACCCTCATCATATTGTTTCTATTCTGGTATGATGATGTAAGCTCTGGTTTATGCACCCGTATGATTAAGTAATGTTGGAATTCATGCAGTAGGCATAATGATTTATAAATTCAACTGCAGTATGCATGCATATATGTACCTATTGTGAGATAGAATTGTCGTTAATTGCAGGCACTCATGGCTGAGAAGCGATTGGTCAAATGTTAGGAAGAGTTCAGCAAGCCCATGTTCTCTACTTAGAGGGGGGTCCTATTTAAATACAGAGCAATCACAGACACCCATCAGGGAAGCACTAATTTGGAAGCCTAGTCAGCCAAGCTAAACAATGGGCATGACAAGAGTCCTGTGCTGGACGCAGTGTTCATATCAAGATTGTGGAATGCCACTGGTTTTCCATACTCCATGGAATCTCCAGAGCTCGTCATTGAGTGTGCCTGGAATTATAACCCTTAAACAAGACAGGTAGTGAAGCATGGGAGGATATATGCAGACCTCTCCATCAAGGGTCTCTCCTAGACATTTGGATTGCCACTGGCAGTAAGGTCAAAAGTGTAGACTTGAAGAAGTCTGAAAGGGAGTATGAGGCCAATAAGAAATCAGCTAGGAAGAACATGTATCCATGGCGGGCTGAGAACAGCACCTATAATGCAGCCGCCAAACTTCCTGTGCACCTGTTCAAGTATGATTTCAATGAGGAGTATCAGTACATGATCGCACTCCTGAACAGAGTAACTGGCCAACCTGATACTGGTAGTTTCAGGGATTGGATGTACAGGATAATAATGATGTGTCTATATTCAGACACCAAGCCACTGTGGGGCCAAATTATAAGTGATGCTCTGCATGAGCAACTGATGAACCTGGGAGGTTCGAATTGTGCATTTTTTATGTCCTCATATATTGTTTATTCTTGTGCCTATAGAGGCACTTTTGATGCCTTGGTTATAGATGGGAAGCTCACAGGCACAAATGCGGCATATATCTGGGATCATCATCCCCAGCTGTAGAGGACCAACTACCTAAAAGATTACAAACTGGTCAATGATGCATTCTCTATGCATCTGGTAAGGACCATGGAAGAAGACAGAACAAAGAGATTGAGAATGGAAGCTCAAGAGGCAGTCTACAGGCATGGGGCCTGGTACATACAATTTGCAACCTTTACGTATATAAGGGTTGAAGGCTTCGAAGGACATCCCCTGATGCTGCCAAGGTATCCTACCGACGCCATGGTATTAATGGAATTTATCAGGCAGGGCTCCACCATGATACAAATGTACAAGGATGCCAAGAAGCTGCCACCAATTTTGTTCCCAGTTAGCATTGGCAATTACATGTGCCCTGACTCTGATAACATCAAGAAGGTGATGGTCACCCTGAATAAGATGAACTTGCAGCCCTTTCCAATAACAAGACCATATGATCCTTACAGCAGGATACAGAAGGTGCTAGGAAAGCCTGTTCACCAAAGGCACCTAGAGGATTTTTGGGCTGATTGTGAGGATGAGGCAGAAGCCAGGAGAAGGAGGTATCAGAGGTTAACTCTGAACCAAGTTAGAACCTTCGATTGCATCTCCCTTCCTCAACAATTAAAGAAGGATGATGGCAGGACAATGGCAGATGAATATGAGCAGAAAAAGATATATAATGACACCATCTCTGCGCCTGACCTCACTATGCAGGAGGACATATCCTTGGACCCATTCATTGCCAGGACCCTACGCCTAACCCAAGCTTGGGTTGATGAACAGATAGAGGCATTGAAGAAGAAGGGTGTTGCCATTATGGTGGACAACAAGAAGAAAGGCCAGGATATCCCCGCAGATGAATATGATGACTTCCTATTGGAGAAAAGGAAGACCAAGGGAGATAGGGTCCCTCCACCACAACAGCAGAGCAAAAGACCCCAAGGGGCAAGAAGGTGGAACAGGGACCAAAGGGGATTTTAATTGAAAGGGCAGTGTTTGCAGTGGAGCAGGCGACAGGGTCAGGATCAGAATCAGCATCCCCTCCAGAGAAGGACAGGCCCAAGAAAAGTAAGACAGCAGAGGCTGGAATCACTGAGACCCAAGAAGTGGGTCAATCCTCTAAACAACCAGGAGTAGAGGGTACCCTCATAGAAGAAGAGCATGAGGAGGAGGAGACTCCATTGATAATAAAAAGGAAGAGGAGAGCTCCACAGGTGCTAGTGTCTTCCCCACCAAAGAAACAAAGAACCTCCATGAGAGGTGGAATAACCCAACCCCCTACTTCATTACAAGGGGAAGGTAGTGAAGTGCACAAGGAACTTCAACATAATGTTCCACTTCCTACCATTGTCAAGTTCAAAACCGAACTTGCTGAGGAGCAGTTGAAAGAGACCTCCCAGACACAAGCAGAAGGGCATGTCTCGCTAGACGAGACAATAAATTTGTCTGATGATGAGGTGGTGCAGGATGTGGCTGCACAAGAGATGGAAACACTTGCTACTGGTGTAAGTATGACTCCTCACAAGCCTCCAACGGTTCAAACTGTGCTTGAGGAGATGAAACAGGCAAAAGAAGAGCAAGAAAAGAGCCCAGAGCAAGTAGCTTAGGAAATAGGGCTAGACACATTGATCACAGAGGTGACCAGTCCTGTAGTGGTGGATCTGACAGAGAAACAGGATGCAAGTCCTGAACAACCAGCAGGATCACCTAATAAGGGTTACCTAACAGAAGAGATAGAGATGGCAAAGTCAGAAGGCCATGCTCTTGAAACCGGCCAACAAAGTCCACAGGATACAACGAAGGAACCTGCTATAGTAGAGGTTTAGGAAGTGAAGGCTAGTGAGAAAGAAACACTAGAGGACCTAGCTGCCAAAGTACAAGAAGTGGGTGGTGCAGGCTTAGAAGAAGTAGTAGCTGTAGAGCAATCTCCACCACATCAGGCAGAGTCCCCAATATCTAGTGCAGGGGATAAACCACAAGAAGAAGAAGAAGTGGGAGCAGATGAAATAATGACAGAGGTGGGTCATGATCATCATGATCAACATCTAGCTACCCCTCAAGGTTCCCCACAGCATGAAGATGCTCCTCTGGAGAAGGAAATCCCTCAACAGGAGGAGGTGCCGCAAGATCAACAACAAGGGGAACATCAAGAAGAAGAACTAAGGAAGTCACCATCTCCACAACACTTGTTGACAGAAACGGGAGATATAGGTGAACATCAGAATGATGTTGAAAAACATGATCAGGTACCTCCGTGGTTGGCAAAAGAGGTAAGTGTTGAGGAGGAGTTTGAAATTCAGGAATTCGACGTCTCCACCCTGTTCTCTGCAGACATAATGAAGCCAAGGAGGAAGGCCAGAATGACTTCGGCCATCAAGAGAGATCCGGCAACAGGGAGAAGGACCGCGCAAATTGCCATACCTGCGGTGGAGAAGGAAAAAGGTAAAATCACTATTGATGAATTTCAGATCAGTACAGTAGATTTGGGCTTTGCAAATGAGGACCAAGAAGGTCAGGAGGGCAAAGATATAATTGAATCTCTAATTCAGAAAGTGAAAAGAGAGAAGGAGAAAAATAAGCAACATAAAGAGCACATTGCTCAGTTGCATGCCTATATCAAAGGGCTGACCAATCCTGATGATACCGCAACTGAACATGCAGTCCCTTTGACTGCCATTTCTCAGGAGGAGGTAAATAAATTAGACATCATGAAGCATGAGCCATCCATAATAAGGAGATGGATGTCATCCACATTGGATGATGCTGTTGAAATAATGAAGGCCTCTTTGAAGAGGTGGAGCACCCTAAGTGATTCTAAGGCCAAAGTGGATAAATTACAGATGCAGACCGGAAAGAGGTCTTACAAGCTGAAGAGAGTCCTGACCCTGTTAGGGGAAATAAGAAATATAAATCCACAACTGCTTATCAGTAAGCAGGTACTGAGTAATAATACCGCATTATTAATTGATATTTGGTATAAAGACACTTAGTTTGAGTGCGCAGTCCTCAAAAGGTGTAATAATAAGCTGAGGGATATCAGCATGAGGCTGCGAGATTTAATGGCTGAAGAGGCGGTGATACTAGAGGCTTTGGAAGGCAAGGTGGAAGGAAAAATAGAGAATCAAGATGAAGAGTCCGCCATTAAAGCTGTACACAGCAACTTCCAAGCAGAGACAGATGGTCCACCTGTCCCTTTGACAGAGGAATTGATAGATAAAATAATGAGGATCAAGGTCCAGATGGAGAAATACAAAGAAACACTGCAGGACAGGAAAAATAAGCTCGACAATAGCAGAGACAAATATGAAGCACATAAGCACGCCATTGTCAAAGCAAAGACTCAAGATGGCGGAGGGATAGATCAAGTGGTGCATTCATACGAACAGGTCTGCAGTAGTATGCAGCCCCATATGCAGCCGTGTCATCATCAGGATAGTGAAAGTTCGGAAAGTGAGGCACATGATGATGACCCGCATGAATCAGCTGAAGAGCATGATGAAGATACATCATGAAGGGGATAATAACATAAGTAGTATAGATAGTTGCTAGCTGGCAACTTGTGCCATTTTGTAAAGATTGACAAAATCAAATGAATCAGGACCATAGATATGTATTGATGAATCTAGATCGTAGATCTTTTGTAACGGATTCCTCACCTTATTCTATAAAAGGTGGTGGAATGCCTTGTTGAAACATTTGGAACTTAATTGAAATCTGTTTGCTGAAGTATTTAGGGCTTATTTCAAAGTTATTGTATATGTACATGTCTTTTGCATACTTAATGAAAGAGAAGAGTTTTTCGATTACCAATTTTTGTAAATCTTGAGTAATCTGTGTCTGAATTCTAGATATGTGCTTTGATTTGCTGCATCCCTTGGAGTGCTCATCATGTTGCATATATTGTTTTCATTCATCATCCTTTGAAGTTTGCATCAACTGTATCTAGCTGTGGAACATCCTGGTGAACATATGGTTTGATTTCTTCTCGTCATGACAGTATCGAGTATGTATGTGGATCAATAGCTAAAGATTCAACTTTAAATTGTAGTATTCCTTTAATTTCTTTCAATTTCAGCACATTTCATTATCACAAAGGCGAATAATTGATAATCCTAAGTAAGTAACGCAAATATGCAGACATCTTGTAGGTAATCGCAAATATTTAGCATATTTGAATGCAAAGCATGCACAATTGAAAATATCATGCAAAGATTGAGGTATTTCTACATCTTTTCATCTAATAACTACATAATATGACTTCTCTGTAAAGAATTTCTGCAAGAATGTCATGATGATGGCACAATTTCATGTAAGGCCCCAAAATGGAAACAGCAACACACATTAACCTCTGAGTAACGTCAGACGATTAAGACCTAATCACCGGAGACTTTGGATCCCGAATTCCTTGAATTCACAGTATCTTTCAAGATGAATAAAGGTTAATGTGTACTTTTATTCTATGCTTGTTTATGAATAACATCATGACCAACATAAATTGGCACTAGAAGGAGGGCCTGATCTGGAATACTACGCTCATCATCATTATTCTCAGGTTCTATGATGCAGAAAGTAAGGTAACCTCAGATCATTTGTGAATTTCAAATATTACGTAAATATTTACTGTAAGAAGCTCATATATGCTCATTTCGTGTGAAGATTTCTAGATCTTACATAAATATTGCACACTTTACAGTAGATCATTATGAATTCACTAATATTGGCCAAGGATCCGTAAATCTGTTCGAACTTTGAAGAGTTTAAGCTTTAGATACTTGAGATCTCATGCTAGGGTCATTATACCCCAAATATCTTGTCATACTTGCAGTATCTTCACAAATATTTTATAAATATCCAATTTGATTAGCCATCTGACTGCAAATATCACCTCATCTAGTGAAATCTAGCCAATATTTGCAAAGTTTCAGCCAATTTGCCTCAAAATTGAGAAATCCTGGCTCACAGGATAAATACCAGGTCTAGATCTAGTGGAATCTTCGAGGAACTACCTATTAGAGGTTTCAGACCTAGAACCGTAGACATTCATTATACTCCAGGGTCTAGTGCGTCAGGAGCTTCACCAGAACCTCCTCCCGTAACTCCCGTTGGTTTACAAATACCTTCAGGGATATCTGTGACACCTCCTGTTCAGCCTCAGGGAGTACCTTTGGTTCAACCCCAGCCAGCTGCAACATCAGTTCAACCTCCTCTGGTTGCAATGTCTTTCTTTGCAGCGGAGTCACCTTTGACCTTTAATGTATATCATAAGCTACCAAAGAATCTGGACAAACTGTGTCCAAAATATCATCCTTATCAAGATGCTGATGATCATATTAGGACATTTAAGGAAGCTTGCTACAAAGCTAGGATAGAACATCAAGATGTGGTGTGCAGGTTATTTCCTTTTTCCTTAGGGGAAGATGCTTATAATTGGTTCATTAGTCTTGGCCAAGCCTCTGTTGGTTCATGGGATGTCTTAGAGAAAGCCTTTCTTGACAGGTTCAAAGTCCCTATTGATCCATCTATGAATTACCATATCTTTGCTACGATCAAAAGATTTGAGCATGAACCTATCACCAATTTCAATGCCAGGTTTCAAAAAATGTTGTCTAAGTTAGTTGCCCCAAATGTAGTATCTGATGCCTCTGCCCAGAGTATCTATTATTCGGCTCTGGATCCATTAACTTCCATGTTCATCAGGAGAACACATCCTGAGATCACTACATTGACAGGAGCTTTTCAAAAAGCTATCAAAGTGAATCAGCAGTTGATACCTGCTCCTACTCCAAATATAGTGTTTCCCACCTTGCCGGGCATGCATTCACAATATCCCACATCATATCCTGCAACATATTCTCCGCAGTATCTTGCACAGTATCCTAATGGAATAGGGATACCCCCAGCAGTCATGCCTACCCCTTTGCAAATACCTCCACTAAGCATCATGCCCCCTCCTAATGGAAATAGCCAAGTGCCACAATACCCTGCACAAGCCCAGATACCTTAGGGTGTTGATCTATCCAGTAATAACCATGGATCCTCTTTCTTCAAGCCTCAGACTGAAAATGTAGTGGCCAAAGCTCAAGAAGAAAAGGAGGAAATCAAAGAAATTTCTGCTCAATTAAGAAAACTCACCACAGAAGTGACACACTTGAGAAATCAGGGTTTTTATTCCCAGTCAAGTCAGAACAGAAATTATTCCAATGACAGACCGAATTATCCTGATAGAGGGTATAACAATAATAATTTCAACAATAATGGTGGAAATAACAATAATCCACCTAGACAGCCCAGAGTATGGAGTTCTAGGCCAAATAATGGTTCATTGCCATCACCCCTAGACAATCAGCCTCCTGGTGAAGTTAAACAGACTACTAGAGTCAATCTTGCTGAGGCAGCTCTTACTAATTGGTGTAGGATCCACAATACTAATGCACATGCAGAATTAGACTGTCCACAATTTAGAATTGCTGCTAGCATCTTTCAGACTGAAGTGTCTAACACTTCTGGAAATCCACCTCATGCAGAAGGAAATGAGATTGTTCCTTGTGGATACGACTCGGCTTTTGTGCTAGAAGCCTACACAAATGAACCTCGTCAGAATTATAACCAGGCATGTGAAGAATCGGCCTTAGCTTTTGAAACAAACTATGTTTTCCCCTTTGAAGATGAAAATGAGCCTGCAAGGGAATGTGAAGAAGTACATGCATATCAGCAGCAATATCCTGGTAAGCACAATTATAACTTGAGGAGCAATGCTAACAGACCTGCTGGTCCATTGACATCATCTCTACCTCCAAATAACTTCAATACACCTCCTAATCCTAAGGCTAGCAATAACCCAGGGTTCCCTAAGGTGAATGCTCAGTACTTGTCACCTAAAAACATAGTATCAAAGATTGTGAATACACCTCATGAATCCGACAAGTTGGTCAGCTATCTCGCTGATGAAATGAAGAAAATTAAGATTAGCCTGTCCCTGTCTGAGTTACTTAAAACCCCTGCCATCAAAAGGGCATTCATGAAGTCCTTAGATGATCCTGCCCTTAAAGAGGATAGCCATTTTTTGAATCACTCCAGTGGTAAGGATCATGCTGTTAAGGATAATATTATCAAGCCTAAAGTGTCAGCTACAGTCCAAGCTGTAGAAACCTCCCACATGACCTTGTATAGGGATAAAACCGAATCAGCTCCTTTCCTCCTTACCATAAGAATGTTCAGCAAGAACCTGCACAACTGTCTGGTAGATTCAGGAGCCTCAACGAATGTTATGCCCTTGTCAATATGCAACGCCTTAGGACTACATCCTGCTAAATCCTTAAAGAAAGTCACACAGTTGGACAAAATAGAAGTAAGTGTAGTAGGTGAATTAACTCATATCCACATGCAGCTAGCATCAGATCCTAGGATCCAGTATTATATTGATATTCAAGTAGTTGACATACCTGATACGTATGGGATGTTGCTCAGCCGCAATTGGTCTAAAACTCTTAATGGATATATGTCCACAGATTTCAGTCACATGTGGTTACCATGGAAAGGTATACCTAATCAGATCAAGATTGATGCCGAACCTAGAATGAAACATATGATAACTGAGTACAACAGAACAAATGAGATCATGTACATGAACGTAGAACCTAGAGTTTATTGCATCAGGTCACAGACTGTCAAAATAGAAGAGATCATGATGCTTAAGCTGCATCATCATCATGATGATGATGATCAGGAGGACATGCCAGTCATGGAAACTGATAATTATCCCGATAATGAGAATGAAATAGATCGCTTCAGAGATTTTGAGATACATCTGTCTACACAGGTAAAACATTGTCAATTGTTAAATATACCAGTTAATGATATTTTGATTGACGGATGGTGCAGGTTACACAATGAAGCACATTCAAAGAAGACATGTGAAACATGCTTAGAGATGATGATGCTAGAACAAACATACAGCGAGGCATCATCATCATATTCCGAGGTAAATGTTACATTTGATGATGATGACAATAATAACTCTTATCTGTCTGTTGTAGGAACTGAAGAACCAACAGATCATGATGAGCATCCTATCCCGGAAACAAAGGAAATTTTAGTCTCTCTCCAAGTAAATAATGAAGTGAAAGAAAAGATCACCCCAGGAAGTGATTGCTTTATGGAACCAGATTACAAATTGTTTGATGAGGACAAAGGTAGTGACCTGACGAAGTTTGAAGAATTTTTGGAAAAAGAAATAGAGAAGGTGATAGGGCAGCATAAATCTCCTCGGGAGGTCTTAATTAAAAATTGGTGTAGGTTGCATGAGGCACCTCACTCAGAAACAACTTGCTCACTATGTTTACACATCTTGAAAAAGCATGCAGCTGCAGATTCAGAAGATCATCCTCCTACTGAAATGACAGAAAGAATGGAAAAGCCACCAGGCTCACAAGAAAAGGGAAAGAAGAAACTTAAGGATGATGATGTCCCTAAGATAAAATGGATATCAGGCAGAGCAGCAGCCAGAGTTGCAAAGGGAAAAGAAAGTTTAGCTAAATGTCTTGCTGAAGATAAACCTTGGATCCTGAGGTTTGATGGGTCCAAATCTAAGCAAGGTGCTGGGGTAGGAATCGACCTGATTGATCCAACTGGGAAATCCCATCTGGCAGCCTACAGATTACAGTTCCCCTGTACTAACAATGTAGCAGAGTATGAGGCTTTGATTCATGGAATGTTGTTTTCTCATAAGAGGAAAGTAAAGATTCTGCATGTCTTTGGAGATTCAGAGCTAGTTGTGAAGCAAGTAAGAGGAATTTATTCCTGTAACTACAGAAAACTATCAAATTACAGACATCGTGTGTGGGACCTGATGGAAGACTTTGACGCCTTTAATATCACTCATGTACCAAGAAAACAAAACCATAGGGCAGATGCGCTAGCTCAAGCTGCTAGTACATTGGAGCCACTGTCTATATCTGGTCTAAAGAGATTTTCAGTAGAACTAGTGTTAGTACCATCAATACCTGACAATGTGACTAATCTCCAGGTGTTTGATGATGATCAACACATTCTGAACTTCATTTCAAATAGAGACATATTTGAGGCTCAGATTATAGATGAGAATGGTATGGAGGATCATGTTTGGGAAGAAGATGAGATATTAGAGTTGCCTAGCAACAGAATCCCCAAAGGTATGATTGAGTTGGAAAGAGCCTTTGATTTGGATAATATGCTTAAACATAAAGATCTACCTAAGGCAGATGGAGGTCAATATTCACAAGTGAATATTGGACAAGCTAATGACAAGAAAAATGTCTTATTGGGTAAGGTTTGCACACCAGAAGAGTTAGAAGGAATAACTCAGGCCCTCAAGGATTACATACATGTAATTGCATGGACTTATGATGAGCTAAAGACATATGACACCTCTGTCATAACTCATACTATACCTCTCAAGCCGGACGCAAAACCTTTCAGACAGAAGCAGAGACCAGTCAATGCCTTGCTTGAACCAATAATTCTTGAAGAAGTTAAGAAATTGTTAAATGCCAGGATAATATTTCCTGTCAGGCACTCCACTTGGGTGGCTAATCTTGTGCCAGTCAGAAAGAAGAATGAAGACATCAGGTTATGTGTAGATTTCAGGAACCTGAACAGAGCATCAGAAAAGGATAATTATCCTTTACCCTCATTAGATGAAGTTTTGCAGATTGTAAATGGAGCCAAGATGATGTCCTTCTTGGATGGCTTTTCAGGATACAACCAAGTAATGGTTGACAAAATTGACAGATTGAAAACTGCCTTCACCACAAAGTGGGGGATTTTGCATATAGACGTATGCCCTTTGGACTCATAAATGCTGGAGATACATTCCAGCGAGCAATGGACATAGCTTTCAGAGGTTTAATAGGAAAGTGTATAGTCATCTACATGGATGACTTGACGGTATTCTCCAAGGAAAGGAAGAATCATGTTGCTGATCTCAGAAGTGTACTGAAGAAGTGTGAAGAATATGGAATATCTTTAAATCCCAAGAAGTGCATATTTGGAGTCACAACAGGAAAATTACTAGGCCACCTGATCACAAAGGATGGAATTATCATTGATCCTAATAGGGTGGAATCTATTATGAAGTTACAACTTCCAGGAAGCAAAAAGGAACTCAAGTCTTACTTTGGTAAGATAAACTTTGTGAGGAAGTTCATCACCGGCTTTGCTGAGATTGTCAGACCTTTAAATGCTATGTTGAAAAAAGATGCACAAATTGAGTGGACACCAGAAGCCAGAACTGCATTTGAAAATATAAAAAGGGCCATTTTAGATGCTCCTGTCCTCATTAGTCCAGACTACACCAAAGATTTCTACATCTATTCATTTGCTTCAGAACATACCTCTGCAGCAGTGTTAACTCAAAGAAATGAAGAGAAAGAAGAGAAACCAATTGCTTTCATGAGATGTCCTTTCAGGGATGCTGAGTTGAGATATGTAGATGTTGAGAGACAGGCACTTGCATTAGTCAGGGCAGTAAAGAAATTTAAACATTACATACTTAGAAGCAAAGTGATTGCTGTGGTGCTTGATACACCAGTGAAGATGCTGCTGATGCAAAGTGAGCCTGGTGAGAAAAGAGCTAAATGGATTACTGTATTACAAGAATATGACATGGAAATTACACCAATGAAGCTAGTAAGAGGACAAGCTCTGAGCCAGATGATATCTGAGATTGATCCCAACATCACTAGTCAGCAATATGTGATCAATGAGAAAGACAATAAAGAGTGGTATTCAAATATCAGGCACATCCTGATTACTAGAAGATGTCCATCAAGGATGTAGGCTTCATAGAGAAGAGCCTTAAAGATAAGATCCCAAAAGTATATGATGAAGGGAGGAACCTTGTTCAAGAAAAATTACGAAGGAATATACCTTAGATGCTTAGAGAAGCCAGAAGCAAGTAGAGTCCTGACAGAATTACATGATAAGTTTGGAACAGCACATGGATCAGCATTGGCCACAACACATGCAATCCTCTGAGCGGGATATTACTGGCCTACAATTTTTAAAGACACAGCTGATCATGTTAAATGTTGTCATGTTTGCTAGGTCGCCGCCAACAGAGAGAAATATGCTGCACAACCCCTGCAGCCAGTAATGGAAGAGCGCCCATTTGCACAGTGGGGCATGGACTTCATAGGACCAATCAATCCTCCGTCTTCCTCAGGGCATAGGTATGTTTTAACAATTACTGATTATTGTACTAGATGGACTGAGGCTATTAGCAGCAAAACTTGCATTGCAGATGATGTCATTAAATTCCTGGAGAACAACATTGTCACCAGGTATGGAACTCCTTATGCATTGGTAAGTGATAATGGGTCCGCCTTCATTTCCACCAAGTTATCTAGTTGGGCTTTTGACCATGGGATTATACTTAAGTTTTCATCTAACTATTATCCTCAAGGGAATGGTTTAGCAGAATCCACCAACAAAAATTTACTGAGTATCATAAGAAAACTGATAGAGAAGAACCCCAGGGAATGGAATTCATTTCTAAAGTATGCCTTATGGGTGGACAGAACTAGAATAAAAACTGCATTAGGAAACTCACCTTTCCAACTAGTATATGGAGTGGATCCAATCCTCCCTGTAAACTTAAAAATTCCTACCCTACAGTTTGCCCAAGAATACCTAGGCATAGACAATAAACAAGAAGTCAGGTTGCTTTAGTTGATGCACCTGGAAGAAAAAAGGAGTCAAGCAATTGATCAATTTGCAAAACATCAGTCTGTTGTCAAATGCTGGTTTGACAAGAGAGCCAGAATTAAAGCTTTCAGGATATCCAATTTGGTCCTGATGTGGGATAAGGCCCATGAAAAGAAAGGTGACCATGGTAAGTTTGATAGATTATGGATAGGTCCCTTTCAAATTTTTGAGATACTAGGAGACAGTACTTATAGGCTTAAAAACCTGACAGGTGAGGACGTCCCATTGCCAGTCAATGGACAATTCCTCAAACATTATTTCTAGGTCTGAATGACTTCATAACAGTCATGTGTATCATATTGTATATTTGTATAGTTGTTTGTACAGTGTGTCTGTTTGGTTTGTTTCGTTGTGTTGGTTGGGATCTTGTTCTGGTAAGTCAGGATTGTGCACTTCATCACCCCAGAAAATAACTAAATTTTTAAGATTCAAGTAATGAGATCACATTTAGAAATAGGTTATGATTCATTGTAAGAAGTGTTTATGATCAGGTTTGTGATATCTTTTCATCAGGATGCCTTTTCTTGATCAAAGTGAATCAATCACAATGAAACACCTAACAGCCTTGGGTTTGTTGAACATACAAGTATAGGTGTTAAGTGAAAAATCTAAAGGGACTCCTTTGCTACCAATACAATCTCCAACCTAAAGCTGCAAGTGACTGTACCTTGTACAAATAAGCTAACATGATGATATCAAATACAAATTTTAAAGAGAAAATTAGAACAGAAATAAAATTAGGCCATCTAAGTAACTCTACCGGGGCTATAGACGCCTGCTGGCAGTGGGGCTCTACTTAGGGAGCTTGTATAGATAATCTTGCCGGGGCTATAGACGCCTGCTGGCAGCAAGGCTCTATCCAGGTCGGCTATGAGGGATGATCCCCAACTATGTAGTTTAACACTAGTTACTTATGTTTTCAACTTGCTTTCAAGATGAGGATAATTAATCATATGCACACACCTGATCCTTTGTTAGCATTGTTGTCATGACAAAATTTTATCATTCATAGGATCATGATACTTGTGCTTATATGGAATTAGAATACTATAGATGAATGTGATCACATCACTTGAATCATTGAAATTTGTTTGTTTTTCTTTGGTGGCAAGTTGTTGTGTGGTTACACAACACGCCCCATTTTGACTTGGCAAAACAGGGACCCAATTTTTGGTTTGGCTTATGTGTCTGCTTCTGGGCGGTTTGGTAAAAGTAAGTTGAGTGCATCATCATGCAAAACCACAATACGGTAGGTCACCATGAGGTTAGTTTGTCAAAGTTTGTATTTCATCTCTGTGACCTCATATTTTGAAAGAGCATTGAAATTCAGGCAGGTTTGCCTTTTACATCACCTTGATATTCATTAGGATATAAGAGTTATGAACAGTCAAAGTTTCAGTCAAAGCTGATATTCATAAGAGGAAGGTCATATTGTTGAAGATCATCATCATATTTGAAACATTCCCTCTGATATGTCATGCGGTTCAAATATCTAGACGCCAACTTTAAATGGTAGCAAACTCTTCCCGTCAAACAGTTTTATCTTTCGGGAGAGTCATACTTCGCATATAACCCGATGTGTCTTTATATCCTCCTGACGCAAATATCACCCTTAGCAAATATCCTGATGACATCATCATCACATTTACATTGCCGTAAGATTTTCTCTAAAACATGATCATGTTAGCCTAATATGATGATGACGTCATGATGCACTTCCAATACGGAGAGCGAATATCAGGATGACGTCATCCTGATATTCCAAAAGAGAGAGAGATGTAAGTTTGTCTCATCATCATCATATTTTGAAACATCACCTGATACACTGAAATATCCTCCTGATGTACTACGCAGAAATAAAAGTGCTCTTGTCACCCGAATCTTGTCGCAATAACAATGTCAATACGAGGAGGATGATATTGAAACTCAACCTGATATTTGTGAACATCATCCTACCTTCATCATATCCTGTCATAGGGATATTCCCCGCTCCCTTTGCCGCCATTATCATTTAATGTGCACAGACATGGTAGGTGGTTCCCGCCGACCTCAAAACCCAATGAAACACCTGGCGAGATTCTGCATTTTTCGCAGGGATAAGCAAGGAACATGATCTAATCTATCAGAGTTACCCTAAATGCACCCTAAATGCAAGGTTAAAAGGTAATTCAACCACCATTTTCACATTTACCTTGTGATAAACTTGTTTTACAGAGCACCAGCTTCCATATCCGCATACCAACTACCGTTGCGCGATTTGAGCTCACGAGCAGAAAGAAGAAGGCGATCATCAGCTGAATTGAGAACGTCTCTGCAATCTACTGGTATAAAAGGAAATCTGCACAACCAGGTAAGTGAATAAAACCCTCATCATATTGTTTCTATTCTGGTACGATGATGTAAGCTCTGGTTTATGCACCCATATGATTAAGTAATGTTGGAATTCATGCAGTAGGCATAATGATTTATAAATTCAACTGCAGTATGCATGCATATATGTACCTATTGTGAGATAGAATTGTCGTTAATTACAGGCACTCATGGCTGAGAAGCGATTGGTCAAATGTCAGGAAGAGTTCAGCAAGCCCATGTTCTCTGCTCAGAGGGGGGTCCTGTTTAAATACGGAGCAATCACAGACACCCATTAGGGAAGCACTAATTTGGAAGCCTGGTCAGCCAAGCTAAACAATGGGCATGACAAGAGTCCTGTGCTGGATACAGTGTTCATATCGGGATTATGGAATGCCACTGGTTTTCCATACTCCATGGAATCTCTGGAGCTCTTCATTGAGTGTGCCCGGAATTATAACCCTCAAACAAGACAAGTAGTGAAGCATGAGAGGATATATGCAGACCTCTCCATCAAGGATCTCTCCCAGACATTTGGATTGCCACTGGGCAGTAAGGTCAAAAGTGTAGACTTGAAGAAGTCTGAAAGGGAGTATGAGGCCAATAAGAAATTGGCCAAGAAGAACATGTATCAGTGGCGGGCTGAGAACAGCACCTATAATGCAGCTGCCAAGCTTCCTGTGCACCTGTTCAAGTATGATTTCAATGAGGAGTATCAGTACATGATCGCACTCCTGAACAGAGTAACTGGCCAACCTGATACTGGCAGTTTCAGGGATTGGATGTACGGGATAATAATGATGTGTCTATATTCAGACACCAAGCCACTGTGGGGCCAAATTATAAGTGATGCCCTGCATGAGCAACTGATGAACCTGGGAGGTTCGAATTGTGCGTTTTTTATGTCCTCATATATTGTTTATTCTTGTGCCTATAGAGGCACTTTTGATGCCTTGGTTACAGATGGGAAGCTCACAGGCACAAATGCAGCATATATCTGGGATCATCATCCCCAGCTGCAGAGGACCAACTACCTGAAAGATTACAAACTAGTCAATGATGCATTCTCTATGCATCTGGTAAGGACCATGGAAGAAGACAGAACAAAGAGATTGAGCATGGAAGCTCAAGAGGCAGTCTACAGGCATGGGGCCTGGTACATACAATTTGCAACCTTTTTGTATATAAAGGTTGAAGGCTTCGAAGGACATCCCCTGATGCTGCCAAGGTATCCTACCGACGCCATGGTATTAATGGAATTTATCAGGAAGGGCTCCACCATGATACAAATGTACAAGGATGCCAAGAAGCTACCACCAATTTTGTTCCCTGTCAGCATTGGCAATTACATGTGCCCTGACTCTGATAACATCAAGAAGGTGATGGTCACCTTGAGTAAGATGAACTTGCAGCCCTTTCCAATAACAAGACCATATGATCCTTACGGCAGGATACAGAAGGTGCTAGGAAAGCCTGTTCACCAAAGGCACCTAGAGGATTTTTGGGCTGACTGTGAGGATGAGGCAAAAGCCAGGAGAATGAGGTATCAGAGGTTAACTCTAAACCAAGTTAGAACCTTCGATTGCATCTCCCTTCCTCAACAATTAAAGAAGGATGATGGCAGGACAATGGCCGACGAATATGAGCAGAAAAAGATATATAATGACACCATCTCTGCGACTGACCTCACTATGTAGGAGGACATATCCTTGGACCCGTTCATTGCCAGGACCCTACACCTAACCCAAGCTTGGGTTGATGAACAGATAGAGGCATTGAAGAAGAAGGGTGTTGCCATTACGGTGGACAACAAGAAGAAAGCCCAGGATATCCCCGCAGATGAATATGATGACTTCCTGTTGGAGAAAAGGAAGACCAAGGGAGATAGGGTCCCTCCACCACAATAGCAGAGCAAAAGACCCCAAGGGGCAAGAAGGTGGAATAGGGACCAAAGGGGATTTTAATTGAAAGGGCAGTGTTTGCAGCAGAGCAGGCGACAGGGTCAGGATTAGAATCAGCATCCCCTCCAGAGAAGGACAGGCCCAAGAAAAGTAAGATAGCAGAGGCTGGAATCACTGAGACCCAAGAAGTGGGTCAATCCTCTAAACAACCAGGAGTAGAGGGTACCCTCATAGAAGAAGAGCCTGAGGAGGAGGAGGCTCCATTGATAATAAAAAGGAAGAGGAGAGCTCCACAGGTGCTGGTGTCTTCCCCACCAAAGAAACAAAGAACCTCCATGAGAGGTGGAATAACCCAACCCCCTACTTCATTTCAAGGGGAAGGTAGTGAAGTGCACAAGGAACTTCAACATAATGTTCCACTTCCTACTATTGTCAAATTCAAAACCAAACTTGCTGAGGAGCAGTTGAAAAAGACCTCCCAGGCACAAGCAGAAGGGCATGTCTCGCTAGACGAGACAATAAATTTGTCTGATGATGAGGTGGTGCAGGATGTGGCTACACAAGAGATGGAAACACTTGCTGCTGGTGTAAGTATGACTTGTCACAAGCCTCCAACGGTTCAAACTGTGCTTGAGGAGATGAAACAAGTAGAAGAAGAGCAAGAAAAGAGCCCAGAGCAAGTAGCTCAGGAAATAGGGCTAGACACATTGATCACAGAGGTGACCAGTCTTGTAGTGGTGGATCTGACAGAGAAACAGGATGCAAGTCCTAAACAGCCAGCAGGATCACCTAATAAGGGTCACCTAACAGAAGAGATAGAGATGGCAAAGTCAGAAGGCCATGCTCTTGAAACTGGCCAACAAAGTCCATAGGATACAACGAAGGAACCTGCTATAGTAGAGGTTCAGGAAGCGAAGGCTGGTGAGAAAGAAACACTAGAGGACCTAGCTGCCAAAGTACAAGAAGTGGGTGGTGCAGGCTCAGAAGAAGTAGTAGCTGCAGAGAAATCTCCACCACATCAGGCAGAGTCCCCAATATCTGGTGCAGGGGATAAACCACAAGAAGAAGAAGAAGTGGGAACAGATGAAATAATGATAGAGGTGGGTCATGATCATCATGATCAGCATCTAGCTACCCCTCAAGGTTCCCCACAACATGAAGATGCTCCTCCGGAGAAGGAAATCCCTCAACAGGCGGAGGTGCCGCAAGATCAACAACAAGGGGAACATCAAGAAGAAGAACTGAGGAAGTCACCATCTCCACAACACTTGTTGACAGAAATGGGAGATATAGGTGAACATCAGAATGATGTTGAAAAACATGATCAGGTACCTCCGTGGTTGGCAAAAGAGGTAAGTGTTGAGGAGGAGTTTGAAATTCAAGAATTCGACGTCTCCACCTTGTTCTCTGCAGACATAATGAAGCCAAGGAGGAAGGCCAGAATGACTTCGACCATCAAGAGAGATCCGGCAACAGGGAGAAGGACCGCGCAAATTGCCATACCTGCGGTGGAGAAGGAAAAAGGTAAAATCACTGTCGATGAATTTTAGATCAGTACAGTAGATTTGGGCTTTGCAAATGAGGACCAAGAAGATCAGGAGGGCAAAGATATCATTGACTCTCTAATTTAGAAAGTGAAAAGAGAGAAGGAGAAAAATAAGCAACATAAAGAGCACATTGCTCAGTTGCATGCCTATATCAAAGGGCTGACCAATCCTGATGATACCGCAACTGAACATGTAGTCCCATTGACTGCCATTTCTCAGGAGGAGGTAAATAAATTGGACATCATGAAGCATAAGGCATCCGTAATAAGGAGATGGATGTCATCCACATTGGATGATGCTGTTGAAATAATGAAGGCCTCTTTGAAGAGGTGGAGCACCCTAAGTGATTCTAAGGCCAAAGTGGATAAATTGCAGATGCAGACCAGAAAGAGGTCTTACAAGCTGCAGAGAGTCTTGACCCTGTTAGGGGAAATAAGAAATATAAATCCACAACTGCTTATCAGTAAGTAGGTACTGAGTAATAATACCACATTATTAATTGATATTTGGTATAAAGACACTCAGTTTGAGTGCACAGTCCTCAAAAGGTGTAATAATAAGCTAAGGGATATCAGCATGAGGCTGCGAGATTTAATGGCTGAAGAGGTGGTGATATTGGAGGCTTTGGAAGGCAAGGTGGAAGGAAAAATAGAGAATCAAGATGAAGAGTCTGCCATTAAAGCTGTACATAGCAACTTCCAAGCAGAGATAGATGGTCCACCTGTCCCTTTGACAGAGGAATTGATAGATAAAATAATGAGGATCAAGGTCCAGATGGAGAAATACAAAGAAACACTGCAGGACAGGAAAAATAAGCTCGACAACAGCAGAGACAAATATGAAGCACATAAGCACACCATTGTCAAATCAAAGACTCAAGATGGCGGAGGGATAGATCAAGTGGTGCATTCATACGAACAGGTCCACAGTAGTATGCAGCCCCATATGCAGCCGCGTCATCATCAGGATAGTGAAAGTTTGGAAAGTGAGGCACATGATGATGACCGCATGAATCAGTTGAAGAGCATGATGAAGATACATCATGAAGGGGATAATAACATAAGTAGTATAGATAGTTGCTAGCTGGAAACTTGTGCCATTTTGTAAAGATTGACAAAATCAAATGAATCAGGACCATAGATATGTATTGATGAATCTAGATCGTAGATCTTTTGTAATGGATTCCTCACCTTATTCTATAAAAGGTGGTGGAATGCCTTGTTGAAACATTCAAAACTTAATTGAAATCTGTTTGCTGAAGTATTCAGGGCTTATTTCAAAGTTATTGTATATGTACATGTCTTTTGCATACTTAATGAAAGAGAAGAGTTTTTTGATTACAAATCTTCGTAAATCTTGAGTAATCTGTGTCTGAATTCTGGATATGTGCTTTGATTTGCTGCATCCCTTGGAGTGCTCATCATGTTGCATATATTGTTTTCATTCATCATCCTTTGAAGTTTGCATCAACTATATCTAGCTGTGGAACATCCTGGTGAACATATGGTTTGATTTCTTCTCATCATGATAGTATCGAGTATGTATGTGGATCAATAGCTAAAGATTCAACTTTAAATTGTAGTATTCCTTTAATTTCTTTCAATTTTAGCACATTTCATTATCACAAAGGTGAATAATTGATAATCCTAAGTAAGTAATGCAAATATGCAAACATCTCGTAGGTAATCGCAAATATTTAGCATATTTGAATGCAAAGCATGCACAATTGAAAATATCATGCAAAGATTGAGGTATTTCTACATCTTTTCATCTAATAACTGCATAATATGACTTCTCTGTAAAGAATTTCTGCAGGAATGTCATGATGATGGCACAATTTCACGTAATGCCCCAAAATGGAAACAACAACACACATTAACCTCTGAGTAACGTCAGACGATTAAGACCTAATCACCAGAGACTTGGGATCCTGAATTCCTTGAATTCACAGTATCTTTCAAGATGAATAAAGGTTAATGTGTACTTTTATTCTATGCTTGTTTATGAATAACATCATGACCAACAAGACCAAGGAACCCCTAGAGGTTTGTTTATTAAAGAACTAGATCATAAGAAGGAAACCTTAAGTAACCATAAGAAAGAAGAAAATCAAAAAGTTACACACAAGGAAACATCCAAGATTGAACAGATTAAGGTAAAGGATAAAAATAAGAAGCAAGCTAAAGAAAAGGGTTCCAATAAATAAAAATTAGAATAGGTTGCTGCTACTCCTTCATTGGATATGACACAAGCATTGTCCCAAATCAAGATATCAGTACCATTGATGGAAATGATGAGAATAGATGAATATAGGGACAACACCCTCAAGTTGATTTCTAGCATACCAAATCAAAATAGAAACAAAGGTGGAACAAATGATAAGGTGAATAATCTTGGACAAGAAGTGATGAGAGCACCTGAAATCTATCTTGGTGATGCCATAATGAAAAACCATGCCCCAGTAGACCCATTCTACATAACACTATTGATAAATAACAAGTTAGTGAGAAATTGCATGATTGATTCTAGAGAAGCAATAAATATTATGCCAATTGTTGTCATGAAAGAATTAGGTTTATGGGTGGACACAACATATGGTAAGAATTTTACAATGAATAATAGATCCATCCCTATTGTTGGAGTTATGAAAGATGTGGAATTAAAATTGGCCTCATGTCCTAAAGCCACCTACACAACTGACATTACTGTAGTAGACACTCCACCATACTATGGAATGTTATTATCTAGACAATGGACTACTGCAGTAGGGGGAAATGTCTAGCTAGATATATCATACACAATAATACCAATGAATGGGAAAGAAGCTAGACTATATAGAGAGCCAATATATGAAAACATAATAGAAAGATTGAATCCAAACCAAATGAATTATTTCTGTGATATAGATCTTGGAAGTTTTAGGGTTGAAAGATCACAACCTGAATTACAAAACATAGAGCAAATAAAAAGAGAAGCTCAAATAGATGAGCATGGAGTGTGGAGGATGTACTTTGATGGTGCATGCAGCAAAGGAGGAAATAGGGCAGGAGTTGTATTTATCTCACCCACAGGCAGAACATTCAAATATTCATTCTTGTTATCCTTTGAATGTACAAATTACATTGTTGAATACGAAGCATGGTTGATAGGTTTAAACATTGCCTTAAAACATGGAATCAAATTAATATTGACATATGGTGATCTGAATTAGTTGTCTCATAGATCAGGGAAAAATATTCTTCAAAGAACAAGAGACTAAAGAAATATAGAAATGTTGTGTGGGATACAATTGAACTCTTTGATGCATTCTCTATAGATTGGATAGAAAGGTCCAAAAAAATAATGGCATATTTCTTAGCTAATGTGGCTTTGAAAAGATATGATATCACATTATCAAGAATAGCTGAGGTAGAATTCAAGGCTAGAGCAATAATCCCTGATAATATTTATAATTGGCAAGTATTCAATGATGACCAAGATCTCATTAAGTTCCTCCATTATGTGGACCAATACGAATCACAAGAAATTGACTTCAATGCATTTGTTGAGAAAGTAGATGACAAGGAGTCTCTTTTTGGAAAAAAAGTGGTCCAACTCAAGAAAAACAAAATTCCTAAAGGCCTTGTAGCCTTGGAAAGAGTTTTTGATGGGTAGGATAGATGTAATCTTAAACCTGCAATAGTGGATCTTAAGGATGTGGAGGAAATTAATTTGGGAACAGATATGGCCCCTAAGAAGGTTTACATTGGAAAGAGAATTAGTCCAAAAATCAAAGAAATGCTTCTAGTCCTACTTAGGAAATACAAACATGTGTTTGCATGGTCTTATGATGATCTAAAGGCATACAGAGAATATCTATTTCAACATGAAATTTCACTAAAACCTGATGCCAAACTATTTAGGCAAAGGCAAAGACCCATCAATCCAACATTGGCACCTAAGATGCAGGAAGAACTTATGAAACTTAGGGAAGGAGGTATTATTAAACCTATTAGACACTCTTCTTGGGTATCAAATTTGGTACTTGTAAGAAAAAAATGGTGACATAAGATTGTGTGTGGACTTCAGAAACTTGAATATCTCATCACTGAAAGATAATTACCCTCTTCCAAATATGGAAACAATCCTGCAACAAGTGACAGGATGTGAATTGTTGTCTATCATGGATGATTTCTCTAGGTATAACCAAGTAAAAGTTAAAGAATCTAAACAATATAAAACTACTTTTACTACACCTTGGGGTACCTATGTTTATGTTAGGATGCCATTTGGTCTTATAAATGTTGGGGCACATTTTAAAGGGCCATGAATGTATCCTTTGCTGATTTGATCAACCAGGATGACCTTACAACATATTCTAAAAAGGCTAAAGATCATTGTTCACACTTGGAGAAAATATTTATCAGGGCATTGGAATATGGTATTTCTCTAAATCAAAAGTGTCTTTTTGCTGTAACAAAAAGGAAAACTGCTAGGGTACATAGTCTCAAAACATGGTGTAAGAATTGATCCTAAAAGGGTAGAGGCTATTGACAGGATTCCTATTCCAAGAAATGTGAAAGCCATTCAATCTTTCTTTGGACAAATAAATTTTGTCAGGAGATTCATATCAAATTTTGTAGAAATTATTAAACCAATCTAAAAAATGTTGAAGAAAGGTGCAAAGGTAGATTGGACTAAAGAAGCCATTGGGGCATTTACATCCATCAAGAAAGCTATTAAAGAGGCCCCTGTATTGAAGTCCCCAGATTTTGATAAACCATTCCTAATATTCTCTTTTGCATCTTTTCATACAGTGGCAACTGTAATGCTATAGAAAAATAATGAAGGGTATGGACAACCTCTATCATTTTTTAGTAAATCACTCCAGGGGACAGAATTGAAGTATGATATTACCAAAAAACAAGCATATGCCTTAGTAAAGGCAGTAAAAGTATTCAGGCCATATTTAGTTGGAGCTCATGTGATAGCTTATGTACCAAATGCTGTAGTGAAAGATGTTTTTGTCTAAAATGAAGTTATAGGATAGAGGTGCAGATGGATTAATAGAATCCAAGAATTTAACATTGACATTCAAATCACAAAGCTTGTTAGAGGCTAGGGTCTAGCCAAATTGATGGCTGAATCAAACTTGGAGGCTGCACAAATTTGTGACATACAAGAAGGAGATAACTTCATTGCAAGTATTGAGCATACACCTTGGTATACCAATATAACGTATTATCTCAAAAACATGAAATATCCTTAGGGCCTAAATGACAATCAGAAGAGAACTCTAAAACTTGTTAAATCAAAGTATGTCTTCATGGATGGAGATTTGTATTGGAAAAATAGAAATGGTATTTTACTGTTATGCCTAGATAAGACACAAGTTGAGAAGATATTACAAGAAATGCATGAAGGTGTGTGTGGAGGGCACTTCTCAGTGAGAAATACTACCCATAAAATAATGAGAGTAGGCTACTACTGGCCTAAAGTTTTTAAGGATAATCACAAACATGTAAGAAAATGTGAAGCTTGTTAGAAATTCTCTGGAAAATTGAACTATCAAGGAGCTGTACCATTGAGACCAATGTAGGTTGAAGCTCCATTTCATCAATGGGGGATTGATTTTATAGAAGAAATCACAGAAAATATAGTGGTAGACATAAGTAGATTTTGGTGGCAGAGGCAATTCTAACCAGACAAGCCACTAGCAAGGTGGTGGTTAATTTTCTATTAGAAAATATCATCACCAAATTTGTAGTTCCAGTCAAACTCATTATAGATAGTGGCATGTGTTTTAGAACAGAAGAGTTCAGAACATTTTGTGAACATATGCCATAACAACTTCATATGCCTCTCCATATCACCCTCAGGCTAATGGACAAGAAGAATCAAGCAACAAAAGTATCTTGAAAATAATCAAAAGGATGTTAGAGAATAACAAAAAAACCTAGGACTCAAAACTAGAATTAGCATTATGGGCAGGCAAGGTTACTGTAAAGAAGAGCGTAGGAAAATCCTCATTTGAATTAGTGTATGGTGTACATACCAGGTTACCAATGCACAATCTCTTGCCAGTTTACAAGTTAATTCTCTAAAAAGACATAGATGTTCCTAAGCCCATTGAAGAGAGAATAGAACATTTGGCTGAACTGGATGAAACAAGGGTACAAGCCCAAGAACGAAATGAAAAAATGTAGTTACAGATGAAATACTTGTTTGATAAAAGGGCCAAAGAAAGAAAATTCAAGGTGGATGATATGGTACTAATGTGGAATGCTTGAGGTTAGGATAAAGGAAAACATGGCAAGTTTGAGGCATTATGGTTGGGCCCATTTATCATCATTGGTAAATGTGGAGAGGATTCTTATTACATACACAATATGAGTAGTGAAGAACATGAATTGCCAGTGCATGGACAGTTCTTGAAACATTTATTCTCTTAAAAGAAATTCTTATTCCATGCATAGTAGATTAGGGTTTCCATTTCCCGCCCCTCTACCACCATTAGTCTGCATCCCAGAGAGTATTTTCTAGATTCTTGCTATGTCTTCATAGCCATTCATCCCCAGTCAGAGCCACTGTTGGAACCAATTTTGACCCCACAAAATCTAGTTTGAAATAGCCTATTTCCCGTCATATTTTCATCCCCACAATGTTATTTCAAATTTTTCATTCAGAATAATAAATCCGCTTGACTTATATCCTAACACTAACAATCCCACGACATCATGCCGCTAGCCCAAAAAGAATGAAGTCAATAAAATTGACCCAAAAATCCCTTAAATAAAATCCATATAAAGAGATGTCATTGGGAGAATACCATGTTGGGAGGACTCAATTTAGTGTCTCTCTGATAGCCCAAAGTGGTAAAGGCAACTTGTCTTTCATGTAGGGATGACATCAGAAAATCAAAGGAAATAAAACATTTCTAAGAGACTGAAGGATATCAGGGTGATTCAATCACATATCTCTTTGATATCCCAATAACACCAAACATATCAAAGGGACTAATACATATTGGCATAACACCTAAATGTGTCCCGCCGATACAACGATATCTATTAATAAAAGCATTTCAGGGAGACTCAAGGATATCAAAGTGACATGAGTTTTGGTCCTGTCAATACAATGATATCACTTGTAAAAGGCCATTTCGAAAGAAATTAATAGATAAAAGGGATCATATAACATGTAAAAAGATATCAAGAGGACATAATGATATCTATATGACACTATTAGAGGTCATTCTAATATCCTGAAGAATGATGAAATAATATCGAAGAAAGAAAAAAATGACCATCCCGATAAATCAGTGACATGACTATTTGACATAAATCAAATGGCTCATGTTCAAATGAATTAATTATTTCTGCATTGATATTGGATTTACCACAAATGTGCCATCAATGAACCAGAGCTGAAAGAATTAATCTCTAAGGATTTTCAAAACTATTGAATGAGTGGAGAAAATTGAGGAGACGAGAGATAGAAAATAGCAAGTTGCAGACTAGGGAAAGCTCATTCAAGTAAGTACTCCAAGCTTAAATTTGAATTTATAGAGTACACCTAAGTTGTGAATTCATAAACACATAAAAACCATGGAAACTAGGAATGAGAACCCTAAGAAAAGACAAAAAATAGAGGATAGATATTTAAACCAAGATCTGATAGAATAATGCCTAGGGTCTGGACAAAGGTCTAGAAGAAATGCTAAATTAAATCCACATGCTAAAAAACTAGAAGATGCTAAAAGACATGTAGGGGATTCATGGACCCCTATTAGAGGGTATGACCTGTTCATATACCATTACAAGAAAATGCACAGACACAAACCAGTCTCGAATCCATGGAGGTTAAACTCTGGGAAATCAGTAGTACCCAATGTGTTTGTGAATGTAGAATTCCTTAAAATGTTCGCAGATAATTATAGTCCACAAACCCATATGATTGAGCTAAAAGATGGGTCTGAGTTTATTCCTATTACTTGGGATTATATCTCAATGGTCTTTCAATTAGACACAAGCTTTGATATGGTATTTAGGATCAAGGACCTATTGAATGAGTACTGAAATCTAAGTAACACTTATAAAAGTTGGAGGTTGCTGTTTCATAGGCCTCAGGATGAAAATAACCAACCCAGAGTGTTCTTAGGGGTGGAGGATCCCCCTTATTCTATTGATTTGTTTGAACCATATTTCAGATATACCTATTATTCTGTTTGTCAACTATTAGGTGTGGATGCCCCTGCATTTATGGATATAGCACTAATGGTTTTGGTTGCAGATGTACAAAGCCCAAATGCCAGAACATCAGATTATGTTAAATATCTCTCTAATGATCTTCATAATGATTTAAAGGATATAAAGGATAACAAGAGAGGTTTTAGATTTATGCATTATTCTATGTTTATGCATCTTGTTTTATATGAAGGGAAAAACATGGGCTTATGGGATGAATCTCTTAAGGTTAGAGATCTAGATAGCAATGGAGATATTAAGCCAACATAGATATGGACATCCATATAGGATAGAAGATGTGATAGATCACACTACTTGTATTTTGAAGAGTATTTTATAAAACCTTTATATGCTTTGTTTTGTCATCCATGCAATTACAATTTGTCACTCGATATACAAAGATTTCTCAGGCCAAAAGATATGGACAAGAACAAGAAAATCAATCACAATTGGGGTGATTGGTATGTATATAGGGACTACACAAAGATTAGAGTTTTTGGGTATGAAGGAGCACCTTTTTTGCTCCCAAAAACATGCCCTGATAGAATTGCATATCTAGAGATTGTTAAGCAATTAGCTCGCTCTAATTCCATGCATTTAAAGAAATAGAATAAACAATCTTTTATGCCAAGTACCCTGTGTTTTGGGGATTTTATTGCTTTTTCTGAGAAATGATATGAAGAAATTGAAAAGAGATTAGATTATTTTGGGATGCCTAAAGGAAATGCTAGGGAAAAATTTGACCCTAAGCATTTTATAAATCATGTCAGCACAAGTCAAAAGTTAAAGAAGTATCAGCATGTACTATTTGTAGATGATGATTTGATTAGAAATGTTGATGAAGCTTCTGTAATTGTGAAGAGACAATTGTATCATAAAGTGGTGTTAGTTGAGGATTGGAGGGTAGCCCAAAACCCCAATTATAAAGGAACTTTTCTAGAAATTAATGATCCTATAGACAGATTGAACATGTTAGTTTCAAGGGTACTAGAGTTGATTGTGGATGTCCCACCTAAGGTCTTTGAAAGGAATGACAGAAATATCAGGGAAACACAAGCTAGATATGAGGCTCCTCTGAGTCATCTTTCTCCTCAACCTACGCCTAATATTAGTTTTTCTGTGGATACTAGCATTGTAGAAGATGAAGGAATGGAAGGTGAGGATGAAAATGTACAAGGTTTTGAACTTGTGATTGATAAATATGAGCCTCCTATGGACAGAGAAGCAGTCAATATGGAATCCCCTGATGAACTATCAGAGGATATAGGACATTTAGCTAGCAAGAAATTTGTCTCAAATAAAGATTTTATAAAAAACATTGAGTTCAAAGCATTTCTATATGAATTCAAAGGAAAAAAGGCTAGGGAAAAAATGAAAAATATTTCCCTTGAGATACAAGCTGAAGTGTTACATGAACTTCAAAAAGAAATTGATGAAGCAATGGATGACATGACCCCAGAAAAAGGAAGAGAGCTGCTAGAAGAGGCAGGGGTGATGTTAGTCTTAGGTGGGGATATGACATCTGCCATTATTTTTTATACCTTCAAAAGAAATCAAGACAAGTAGATGCAGCTAAGCATTGAAGCTGTGGATAAGATCAAGACAGGTTCTAGGTACGATCCTGATAAAGTAGCTTTGTTGATATTGGCACTCTACCCTCCACATCGAAGGCCTCAAATCATTGATGATCCAAACAAAGAATTTGGTCATCTCATAATATAGAGAGTTGAAGATACTAACCCACTTGATACTGCTAACCTAAATGTCAATGTTGCTGAATTTACAAAAGCTCAGATAGAGAAACTGGTTAGGAATAACAATGCATATATAACAGAAAATGCAAAATTGAGGCAAGAAATTGCTATGTATAAGGATAAATTGTCATCATCAAGTAATTTTCTACCTTATCAAGAACCAAATAAGAGAATGATGGAAGCCATAGCTGATGCAAATTACTAGAAAGTAAAGGTTGAGAAATTTCAAAAAAAGAGTGATAAATTGGAGAGTGTGTAAAGTAGTGAAAATTCCACAACATTATTATTGAAGTAAAAACCACATTTAACAGGTAGGTAACGTAAAGTAACTACAACATCATGAAGCAAAAGAGATAATAGTAATTATCTATTGTCAATGCAAGATTACCATATATAGTTTAATACACATTCATGATTCATTACATCTTTCTGAAGTCGATTACAAAGTTTTTCGAAATCCATAATATTACAAGTTCAATAATGGCATAGTGCCTTACAAATCAATTTTGAAAGACATGAAGAAGTACAATTGTCATCTATGTCAAATAAATCCAATAAATAGTCCTCGACTGCCATCGGCCAATTGGATATTTGCTGCGTCGAAGGACAAGAACATGGTTCAAGTGATTTTCCACCTAACCATGAAGCTTGTGCTTCCCCGGTATCCTTCAAACTAAAGGATGCCTAACCATGCTCAAAGGGCCTAGCAACTTGTAAACAGGTGCAGGGTGGAATGTGGTGTGTTCCTATCAATCTACATGCATTTCTATAATGAATGTAGCATCTCATCAATAGGTTATGGCAGGAAAAATATAAATATAAGAACTAGGCAATTAACCATCTATTTCAATGGTGCATATATTTGTTTCAACATTCCATTCCCTTTGGCCAAAGAATTTAACCATTTTAACAGTGTATAGGTTTGAAAACAAACCTACTTCCCTATGTTCCCATATTCGACATGCATCCTGAAAGGCAATCTTTCTCAAAAACATAAAAACATAGATAACAACATAATAACCTATGCACTTTCAATCACAGTTTATGGAAAGATAAAACTCCTTTCAAACACCATTTACGGAAAATTAACTTGTTTTATGCATGAAGGAATATAAGGAAAGAGCATTAGTTTCTAAGGAACCTAATCATATATATAGATTTGAGGCCTAATAATTAGACAAGTGACTATAACATAGATTCAATGCAATTATGTCTCTCAGAAGTTTTAAAATTTTTATAAATAAAAAAAAAATAATTCATTTAAGTGTTAAGATCACATGGTCATTGATAGCAAAGTTGGCTAGTCAATTAATGATATAGAGCCTTCTAAGGTGAAGGCCAATTACTTATCTACAACTAAATTCTAATAAAGGAGATGATTGTTGAGGCACAACGACAAATCTATGGAGTTATTTAGTTCTAACTTCAATTGAGGAGGCCGTTAAGAGTTATATAGGTCGTTTTGGTATTTATGAGAGACTGAGAGATCGAAGTAGAAAAGACAAATAATTCTAAAATAATGCCGATGTAAGAGTTGGCGCCAGCATTAAAGTAGATAAGAAAGAAAAATAAAAAGTCAAAACTGATATATAGTTTTAAATACCATAACTACCACATCTTTATGAATGATAATGTGCATCAATCTAGTATATCTCTCGACTAAAAAAAAGAAACTTCTTTGACTAATAAGAACTCAAGCATATAAGCATATGCCAATTAATGTCCAGGGTAGATGTAATTCTAAAAATAAAATTCGTTATTCATTTATTCAGGCCGTTATTAACATGTGCAAGCCGTGTGAGTTTATTCAGTAGTCGTTTGAATGCTACAAGAGGTTGAGAGGCCATTGACATCATAACGTGGCTCAAAAGGTGTTATGCAAGTCAATCTATCACTACAGAGGTCATTTTCTTTATAAGGTTATAGAGTTGTTTTAAAAATAGTTGAGACTAAAAGAGACCAATTTGTTAAACACAAGATTGATCACATTGGAAAAGGGTAAGATTGCTCAAAAATATAGAAGTCATTATATATTATTAGTGGTCGTTCATAGTTTCAAGAGGTCAATCCAAGGAAAGAAAATTGAATAATGATAAAAGAAGTTTATTGTAAACAAAGAAAATGTCAATGCCAACGATTGATCTAGATCAAATAAGAGAAAAAAATAGGCTACATGAAAGAAGGCGAATTTTAGATCTAAGTAGTCGATTTAGCACAGAAGAGATTGCATATTAGGAGAATGTTTGGCGGTCCTTTGTTGAATTGAATAAAATGATTTCCAGAAGACAAAGAGGTTAATGCAAATGCAGGACGATTGAATATATAGTTTGCCAATTTTGTAAGAAGAAGAAAAAAATAGTTTATAAGTTTAAGGAACTGGTTGTGCAAGGAAATCACGTTTCTTACAAAGAAAGAAGTCATTTTTTTATAAGTGGAAATACAACATTGTGGTTAAGAGAGGTCGTTTAGATAAGGCCAAACCCACATTAATTGAGAGCTATTTTTAATATTCAGGCTGCATTTAAATCAAGGATCCTAGAGACTGCGAGAATTTAAGGGTAAAGCAAAATAAGAGTAAACGTATTTTTAATAAAAGGTTTGCAGTAAAAGAGATCAATCTAATAAAAAGTCAATTTTAAGAAGCAAAAGAAGCTATAAAATAGTAGGAGAAAAATGCAACCAAAGGCAAATCAAAAGAAAAATTCCCAAGGAAAAATACCTGGATTGGGTGCTTGCCAGATGATGGAATATGGGTCTTCCTTTGAGCTTCCAAATTGTTTCTATTATTCTTATTTCTTCCCCCGTTCTTTTTGCTTCTTCTGTCTCCCCTTCTTATTCTTTTGCCTCCCTTTTTTATTCTTTTTCCAAAAACCTAATTTCCTTTGATTTGTTGATTTCCATGCAAAATATATTTCTTTTTATTTATTTAGTTCACTTTGCATGCTACACATGCTTTCTTCTTCTTCCATTTTAATAAGTAAAACTCTAAATATATATGTAAGCATATGTTTTTTTTAAGTTTTAGTCTCTTGAAATAGAAATAAAAATGCTATATTTTAATAATTAAGTATTTCTTTTATAATCTCTAATCATTTTTCAAACTATTTATTTTTAATCATTTATAAAATAAAAAGAAAACAATATATGCATATATATATAGACCGTAAAATAGGATTTATTTCTTTAATTTAAATATATATATATATTAGGTAATTAAAAAGGATGTCTTTTAAGACAACTATATATAACATTAACTAAAAAAATAAGAATTTTGTAATAGGTTTATATATATATATATATAAACCTATATAATTCTTGTAATTTCATTATTATTTATTTATATAATCAATAGAAAATAGCATATTTATTAATAACCTATTAATATTCACTTACTTAAGAAATTTATTTTTTTCCAAGAAGTAATCATTTTAATACTATATACCTATTTATTTCAAAAAGAAATAATAACTTATTTCTTTTGACATAAGCATGCATCAAGTATCAGGTAAAGAGACATATTGAAAGAATGTCAAAACAAATGAATAATGGTAAACAACTATCACATATAAATGCACCAGTGAGTACATTAGACAACTTATAAAATCAAGCAAGGATACAATCCTAAGTGTGTGTGTGTGAAAGAACACCAGTTACAACCCAACACGTGTTGCCAAGTAGCTAGGACCCCTCTACCTGAGCCATATTCTTGTCCTTCGACAAGACCTGCAGACATTCCCACTCATCGCACTATCAATAGGTTAGTCCCAAAATATAGACGAAGCTACTGAATCATGAACCCATAATATATCCATAGTGATTATTCTTAATTAAAGTTCAATGATTTTCATGTATTTAACCAAATCAAATAATTATGAAAGTCTAAGACATGACATCCTTCCCTAGTTGGAAGAGACATCATCTCAATGTCTTATTACATTAATCAAAACAATAATGTATCATCATCTGAGTATCATAGTATCTGAATATGCACGAAATAAAAACATCTAGTCTAATTTCCCAAATGTGGAAAAGATCTATCAATTTTAGTAGCATCTTCCCAAATGGCACTGTCCACTGAATACTGGTCCCCCTAGACCTTATACTACACTATGTCTTTATTACGTGACTTAACATTGCGCTTCTCCAAGACTCGAATGGGCTCCACTAGCACCACTCCTGGATCCTATACCTACAAAGCACGCCAATCAAGAATATTCAATACATCAGGATGATAAGGTTTGAGCAATGACACATGAAAAACATTATGGATCTTGGTGAGAGCTGGTGGTAGTGCAAGTCTATATGTAATTGGATTGATCACTTCAAGAACATCAAAAGGTCCTACAAATCTTGGAGCTAGTTTGGATGCCTTGCCAAACAAAATTGAACTCTTATGTGGCTTGACCTTTAAAAACACTTTGTCCCCCACTGAGAATTGCCTAAAAGTTTTGTTCTTATCTACATAACTTTTCTGTTTGTCTGAGGCTTGTTTCAAATTTTCTTTGATTAGCCTCATCTGATCTTCCATTTCTTTCAACATGTCAGGTCCAACTACTATTTGATCTTCCATCATATCCCAACTGATTGGTGTTTGATATTTTCGCCCATAAAGAGCCTCAAATGGTGCCATCCCTAACGATGCATGGTATGAGTTATTATACGCAAACTCTACCAATAGAAAATATTCCTCCCTGGTGCACGAGCACCCCTACAAGACAGGATATAGGTTCATTGTCCGCATGACAGGACATTAATCTATTTTTAGCATGTTTGACTTCATAATGTAATAAGGTCCATTAGACCAATGCATATGTATTAGATCAGCCTAGGAGAGTGTGCAGGCAGTTAGAGTTCATGATCAGGTTGTCTGAGCTGTCTTCTCCCAGCTGCTTGGAAGCTCCCAGCCACTGGGAATCGAGTTGGTAGTACTCGTAGGATATTGCTATAACTAAATCAGATCAGTAGGGTTTGATATCATATCAGAGAATATCATATCATATCAGAGGTAGTAGTTGTGTTATGTAGTATTGGTGATTGAGTGAGATCCAGAGATCAGTTCAGACATTGTGAAACATTGTTGTAGGAACAGGACGTTTGTGTTTCATCTGAATAAGATCTCATCAATTGCATTATCTGGTTTATCAGTTGTTTATGTTTTGATTTCTGTTCTGATTACAAGTTGATGAATTCTTTCAACCCTTCCACCGGTTGAATCTGTGAATCGGTGGAATGGTCATGCATGTTAGTTTAGGTTGCATTTTAGTTTTCTGTTTATGCATTTCATTGTTTGAGAGATCGATTGGTAGCATGCTATGAATCAACCTAGCATCCTCATGTGCTAGGTTTAGGAAGATAAACTGTTAAGTTTTGAACTGAAGGTGATCCGGGCCGATCATCATATTTTCTTTGTGAAATTGTGCGGTTCTGTGAGTTTGCATGCAGCTGACGGATATACAGGAATCTGCATGTGCTTTTCCAGACGGAGTGAATCGCATCGTCATCCGTGAGTATATCACTATCCGGATCGGGTTATGAAGCTGATGAAGACTGTATGTTTCAAGTGCATCAGGATGATATAGGTTGGATATATACTCAGTGTGTATATCGTCATCAGGATCATCTTTCGTGTGTATCCATCGTCCGCATATCGCTATCGTATGCAAGAGTGAAAGTTCACTTTTCAGCTAAGGACCGGAAAGGTCATCATCAGGATATTGAAAAGTTCACCCGATATTTCATTATCATGTTGCGGAGGATATAAGTGTCTTATATCCTGTTGACATCATCATCAGGTGCATTGACATCATCATCAGGTGCATATGACGTCATCGTCATCAGGATATTGCGAATATCACCCTATGTAAGTTTATCCTGCTGTCGCTAAGTGTTTTGGCATCGGCGTAAGTCATCGGCATAAAGTTTGGGTAACATCATCAGGATGTTTCAATATGACCGGATAAGTCATATCATGATGCTGTTGTTTGTGTAGTCGGATATCGGGGTGACGTAAGCATCAAAGGAAAGGTGCTTGAAGTTGTCGTCATCAGGATATATCAGAGGAACCAGATATTTTATATCCTGCTAATGAAGGTGATGTTGAACATCATGATGATGAAGATAGAGTTTGGCGGTAAGATGAACAGTGAACATCAGGAGGATGTTTGCGCTTGCCGAATATGATGATGCTGCTGACAGGCGAAAGGCGAAAGGCGAAAGGCGGAGGAAGTGAACAGTAGTTAGCAGGAGGATATTTCGTGTCTTTTCGAAATATGATGATGCTGTCTATGTTAGTAAGAAATATGATGATGATGATAAGCCGATAGGATTTTAACATGCTGGTTCTGTTAATGACTCCTCCTTTCCATTTGTAAGCTCCCGTTGCGCTACATCATAGTGGTATCAGAGCAAAGGAAGGATCTTCTGGAAAAGATAAGGATATAGCAGGATGTCAGGTGACGAAGGAACATCTGAGATTCCGACAAGGATGACCAACGTTGAGTTGGCAGTTCTGGTGAAGAAACAGATTGCAGAGAGCAAGGCCGTGAAGGCTCAGAATCAGGAATTGAAGGATGAGTTAGCAAAGTTGAGGAGCAGAGTAGGTTCTGGTAGAGAAGAAGATAGGGAAGAAGAAGAGATCCCTAGTTGGAACGAGGAGGTCATTCCTGCAGACCAGAGACCACTGTTGAACGCCCTCAAGGCCATGGAGAGGAGAACCATGGATGTGAAACTAGATTTGCCAGTGTTTACAGGAAAGATGGAGCCTGATTCAGTGATGGAGTGGATAGACTCCTTGAACAATTTCTTTGAAACAGAGGAGATACCAGAACAACAGAGGGTGAAGATAACCTAGTCAAAAATGAAAGAAGCTGCCTTGACATGGTGGAATTTCGTCCAAGATGATAGAGTACAGGAAGGAAAGCATAGAGTTGCTACATGGAAGAAAATGATGGCATTAGTAAAGGAAGCTTATGTCCCATTGGATTACAATATCCAATTACACAAGAGGAAGCAAAACCTGAAGCAGAAGGAGCTAGATGTCAGCTCATATACAGAAGAATTCATGAAACTTTGTATGAAAACAAAGGTAAAGGAAAGTGAAGAAGAGAAGGTAGCCAGATACCTTAATGGATTGAGGTTTAATATTCAGGAAGATTTAAGTCTGCATAATCCAGATACAGTTCAGAAATGCTTTCAGTTGGCATTGAAAGTGGAAGAGAAGTTAAAGAGAAAACAAGAACAACACAATAGAGGAAGAGGAAGACAACAAAGAGGTGGAAGAGGTCCTTTTAGAGGTAGAGGACATGGACATGGATATCAAGGAGAATCCAGTCATGACAATAGTAAGGGAAACAATAGTCAGAACCAGAGGGAAAATTATAGTCAGCAAGGAAACTTCAGAGGTAGAAGACCTTTCAGAGGAAGGTCCCGGGGCAGAGGATCCATCAGATGTTATAGCTGTAACAAAGAAGGCCATATAGCCAGCAGATGTCCAGACAAGGCCACAAGCTCAACAGGAGAAAGGAGAACAAATCTGATCCAAGAACCTGATAACCAAAGTATGACAGGCTCTAATGCTTTTTAGAGTGTGAATGCTCCTGATAATTATGGATACCCAGAAAGTGGAGAGTCTCTAATGATGAGAAGAACAATGACTACCATGAAGGTACCTGACAAAGAATCCCCTCAAAGAAAGTCTCTTTTCAGGACTATTTGCAAAGCAAGAGGTAAGGCATGTAAAGTTTTGATTGATTCTGGTTCTACTGAAAATTTTGTGTCTGAAGAAATGGTGACAAAGCTTAAGCTTAGGAGATTGCCTCACCCATCCCCATATAAAGTCTCATGGCTTACCCAAGGTCAGCAGACAACTGTAGAAGAGCAGGCTTGGGTAGAATTTCAGATTGGAGCATATAAGGATAAGTTGTTGTTTGACATTACCAAGATGGATGCTTGCAATCTTTTATTTGGTAGACCATGGCAGTATGATTTGAAGGCACAACATGATGGTGTTAGAAACATCTATACAATCACTAAAGATGGTAAGGATATAAAGTTACTACCATTAATAGAGAAGGAGGAGAAATCTAAAGGAAAAGAGGTGAAGGTAATGCTGATGGAAGGTAAACAATTCATGAAAGAAGTAGCAGCAGAAGGTGCAGTTGCATATGCCCTAATTCCATGTATGAGGATGAATAAAGAATAGCAGCAAGAAGTCAAGGAAGAGAAGAAGCAAAGGTTCATAGACCCAGCTATCCAAGAGCTATTGGATAAGTACAAAGGTATCATCTCAGAGGGAATGCCAAGATCCCTACCACCTGTCAGAGATATCAGTCACTGCATAGACTTAATTCCAGGGTCAACACTTCCAAACAAAGCAGCCTATAAGCTAACTCCAGAATAGAATGCAGAAGTAGCCAGACAAATTGAAGAATTATTGGATTCAGGTCTGATTGGGAAAAGTTTAAGTCCATGTGCAGTACCAGCTGTACTAGCACCAAAGAAGGAAGGTACTTGGTGGCTTTGCACAGATTCCAGAGCTATTAACAAGATCACAATCAGGTATAGGTTTCCAATCCCTAGGATAGAGGATTTACTTGACTGTTTGGGAGGTGCTAAGTATTTTACAAAAATAGATTTGAAGAGTGGATATCATCAGATCAGGATTAGACCAGGAGATGAATGGAAAACAACATTCAAAACTAATGAAGGGTTATATGAGTGGAAGGTTATGCCTTTTGGTTTATCTAATGCACCTAGTACTTTTATGAGGTTGATGAATGAGGTTTTGAAAGAGTTCATTGGTAAGTTTGTCATAGTATATCTAGATGACATTCTGATTTTCAGCAACACAAAAGAAGAACATCTCAGACACATAGATTTGGTTCTTAAGAGGTTACAGGAAGAGCAGCTGATGATAAATTTAGACAAGTGTTTGTTCATGCAAGAGGAGATCACATATTTGGGTTTTGTCATTTCACAAGGAAAGTTACAAATGGATAAGGAGAAGGTAAGTGCCATATTGTCTTGGCCAACCCCAAAGACTATGAATGATGTAAGAAGTTTCCATGGGTTAGAAACCTTCTACAGGAAGTTTATAAGAGGGTTTAGTCATATTTGTGCACCCATGCTTGATACCATCAAAGGAGGACAGAAGTGCAGATTTGTTTGGACTCAAGGAGCAGATGATTCTTTTGAAACATTGAAGAAGAAGGTGGCACAGCAGCCAGTCCTTGCACTTCCAGACTTTAACAAAATCTTTCAGGCGGAATGTGATGCCAGTCACATGGCCATTGGAGCAGTACTCAGCCAAGAAGGTAGACCTATTGCATTTTTCAGTGAGAAGCTCAATGATGCTAAAAAGAGGTATTCCTCATATGATTTGGAAATGTATGCTTTAGTCCAGTCACTCAAGAAATGGAGGCATTACTTGATGCCAAAGGAATTCATAGTATTCACAGATAACCAGGCTCTGAGTTTCATAAACAGCTAGGAAAAGCTGAACCACAGACACATGAAATGGGTAGAAACCTTACAAGCTTTTACTTTTACCTTGAAGCATAAGAAAGGAGTCAAGAATAAAGTTGCAGATGCTTTGAGCAGGAGAGTTCTAATAGTCAAGCAGATTCAGTTAGAAAGTGTTGGCATTGATTCACTAAAGACCATGTATGAGACTGATGAAGATTTTGGAGAGATATATCATGTATGTACTTCTTTTGGAGAGAAATATCATGCTGAATTCTCTGAATTTTTGATTCAGGATGGATTGTTGTTCAAAGGTGGACAGTTATGTATTCCAAGGTGTTCTATGAGGTTAAACATCATTAAGGAGAAACATTGTGGAGCTATGGCAGGTCATTTTGGTCTAGATAAGACTCTTGATCTGGTCTGAAGACATTACTTTTGGCCTAAGTTACACTCAGATGTCAGAAAATTTGTGGAGACATGTGTGATATGTCAGAAAGCTAAAGGCAGGTCAACTAATGCAGGTTTATATCAGCCCTTACCCATTCCTTCCAGACCATGGGAAAGCATAAGTATGGATTTTGTCTTGGGTTTACCAAGGACAAGGAAAGGATTTGACAGTGTTTTTGTTGTAGTGGATAGATTCAGCAAAATGGCACATTTCTTGCCATGCAAAACCACTGCTGATGCTTCATACATTGCAGATTTGTTTTTCAGGGAGATTGTCAGAATCCATGGATTGCCATTGAGTATAGTGTCAGATAGGGATGTGAAGTTTATTGGTCACTTCTGGAGAACTCTTTGGAAGAAACTTGGAACAAATTTGTCTTTTTCCTCTGCATATCATCCTCAAACGGATGGACAGACTGAAGTAGTGAACCGTTCCTTAGGAAATTTGCTTAGATGTTTGACAAAACAACATGGAGAAAAGTGGGATAATATTCTATCTCAAGCTGAATTTTCCTATAATGATACTGTCAATAGGAGCACAGGGAAATCACCTTTTCAGATAGTTTATGGTATGCATCCAAGAGGAATTTTGGAATTGAGAGATCTACCTACAGTAGACCCTGTTAGTGCAGAAGGTGAAGCTTTTGCAGAAGCCATAAAAGAGGTTCATGATCAAGTCAAGACCCAACTACAGTAAACCACCTTGAAGTATAAGGAATATGCTGATAAAAAGAAGAAGGATGTACAGTTTGATGTTGGAGATTTGGTATGGGTTCATTTGAAAAAGGACAGACTTCCTAAGGGAAAATATACTAAACTTATGCAAAGAAAAGTTGGACCATGTCAGATCTTGCACAAGCATGGACAAAATGCTTATGAGATACAACTCCCACCTGATCTTGGTTTGTCCCCTATATTCAATGTATGTGATTTAACTCCATACAAGTCTTATCTAGATGCAGATCAGGATCTCCTACAGGATACAGTCACTGATAACATTCCCAAGCATGATCCTCCACAGTTGCAGAAGGTTTTGGACACCAGAGTGGTCAAACAAACTCAGAACAAACAGTACTTGGAGTATCTAGTCTCTTGGAAGGGAAAACCTAATTCTGAAGTAGTCTGGATGACTGAAGAGCAGATCTAGAAACATGGTGTAGATCTTCATACTCTCATGTCAAGTGGACTTGAGATTTCTTCTTCTGGGGAGTATGGTGCAGGAGTACCCCTACAAGACAGGATATAGGTTCATTGTCCGCATGACAGGACATTAATCTATTTTTAGCATGTTTGACTTCATAATGTAATAAGGTCCATTAGACCAATGCATATGTATTAGATCAGCCTAGGAGAGTGTGCAGGCAGTTAGAGTTCGTGATCAAGTTGTCTGAGCTGTCTTCTCCCAGCCGCTTGGAAGCTCCCAGCCGCTGGGAATCAAGTTCGTAGTACTCGTAGGATATTGCTATAAATAACTCAGATCAGTAGGGTTTGATATCATATCAGAGAATATCATATCATATCAGAGGTAGTAGTTGTGTTATGTAGTACTGGTGATTGAGTGAGATCCAGAGATCAGTTCAGACATTGTGAAACATTGTTGTAGGAACAGGATGTTTGTGTTTCATCTGAATAAGATCTCATCAATTGCATTATCTGGTTTATCAGTTGTTTATGTTTTGATTTCTGTTCTGATTACAAGTTGATGAATTCTTTCAACCCTTCCACCGGTTGAATCTGTGAATCGGTGGAATGGTCATGCATGTTAGTTTAGGTTGCATTTTAGTTTTCTGTTTATGCATTTCATTGTTTGAGAGATCGATCGGTAGCATGCTATGAATCAACCTAGCATCCTCATGTGCTAGGTTTAGGAAGATAAACTGTTAAGTTTTGATCTGAAGGTGATCCGGGCCGATCATCATATTTTCTTTGTGAAATTGTGCGGTTCTGTGAGTTTGCATGCAGCTGACAGATATACAGGAATCTGCATGTGCTTTTCCAGACGGAGTGAATCGCATCATCATCCGTGAGTATATCGCTATCCGGATCAGGTTATGAAGCTGATGAAGACTGTATGTTTCAAGTGCATCAGGATGATATAGGTTGGATATATACTTAGTGTGTATATCGTCGTCAGGATCATCTTTCGTGTGTATCCATCATCCGCATATCGCTATCGTATGCAGGAGTGAAAGTTCACTTTTTGGCTAAGGACCGGAAAGGTCATCATCAGGATATTGAAAAGTTCACCCGATATTTCATTATCATGTTGCGGAGGATATAAGTGTCTTATATCCTGTTGACATCATCATCAGGTGCATTGACATCATCATCAGGTGCATATGACGTCATCGTCATCAGGATATTGCGAATATCACCCTATGCAAGTTTATCCTGCTGTCGCTAAGTGTTTTGGCATCGGCGTAAGTCATCGGCATAAAGTTTGGGTAACATCATCAGGATGTTTCAATATGACCGGATAAGTCATATCATGATGCTGTTGTTTGTGTAGTCGGATATCGGGGTGACGTAAGCATCAAAGGAAAGGTGCTTGAAGTTGTCGTCATCAGGATATATCGAAGGAACCGGATATTTTATATCCTGCTGATGAAGGTGATGTTGAACATCATGATGATGAAGATAGAGTTTGGCCATAAGATGAACAGTGAACATCAGGAGGATGTTTGCGCTTGCCGAATATGATGATGTTGCTGACAGGCGAAAGGCGAAAGGTGAAAGGCGGAGGAAGTGAACAGTAGTTAGCAGGAGGATATTTCGTGTCTTTTTGAAATATGATGATGCTGTCTGTGTTAGCAAGAAATATGATGATGATGATAAGCTGATAGGATTTTAACATGCTGGTTGTGTTAATGACTCCTCCTTTCCATTTGTAAGCTCCCGTTGCGTTTACCTCTGCATCACTCCCATTTGTACTACTGGTCCATATGGTACATCCTCAGAAGATCCCTCCACTACCTAATTGATTCTCTCTATCTGACCATCTATTTCCAGGTGATAAGCCGTGATAAAGTTTAACTTAGTCCCCAAAGCTGCATTAAGCATGGTCCAAAATCCAGAGGTCATGCGAGTGTCACGATATAAGATGAGCATCTTTGGCACTCCATGTAGTCGAAAGATCTCTTGTACAAACTTCTTTGGTAAATTCAGTGACCCATCTGAGAGATTTCCAGGAATGAAATGAGCCACTTTAGTCAGTTTGTCCACAACCACTAAGATAACATCATGCATGTTCTTTGACATGGGCAGTCCCTGAATAAAGTCCATGCTAATCACCTGCCAATTGTACTCTGGAGCACTGTATGGATAAAGTAGTCCTGTAGGATGGACATGTTCTACCTTGACGCATTGACACTCTAAACATCGAGCGAAAAACTATGTCACGTCCTTGAGTTTAGGCCAAAAGTACAATGGTCTCAATCCTTCCATTGTCTTGGTCACTCCTAGGTGTCCAGAATATGGCACACTGTGAATCTCTTTGAGAACCAATTTCCTCAACTCAACTGAATCTGGAATATACATTCTCCCCTGATATCTCAAAAGCCCATCTGATTCTATTACATACCCATCAAATCAATGATCAATGGGTTCTTCTTGTAAAGCTTGTTTAACCCGCTCATAGTGCTCATCTCCCTGCAAGTTTTGGATTACTTACTATCTCAAATTGGTTCTAGTAGTCACCATAGCAGCCAGATGTTGTCTTCTGCTAAGAGTATCTACTACCTTATTCTCTTTTCCTTTTATTTACTCTATTCCAAAGTCATATTCGCTAAGGAATTCTAGCCACCTTCTCTATCGTGCATTGAGATTAGGTTGGGTGAAGATATATTTGAGTCCCAAGTGATCTGTCTTTAACTCAAATGGCTTACCCAAAAGAAAGTGCCTCCACATTTGGAGTGCATAAACAATGGCAGACAATTCAAGATCATGAGGTGTGTAATTTAACTCATTGTTTCAGTTTTCTCGATTCATATGCCACTACTTTTCCATTCTACATCAACACTCCTCCCACACCTTCACCAGAAGCATTTGTAATCTTTGTTAAATGACCATTTAGATCAGGTATGGTTAGATTAGGTGTTGATGTGAGTTTTTCTTTCAACAAATGAAAAGCTTGTTCACATTTATCTATCCAATCAAACTTCTTACCCTTCTTCTGTAACGAGGTTATGGGTGTGGAAATTGTTGAGAATCCTTCTACAAATTTTCTATAGTATCCTGCTAGCCCATAAAGCTTCTGACCTCAGTCACAGTCTGTGGTGCAGGACATTCCATTATTACCTTGATCTTTTCAGGGTCTACTGCTATCCCATCTACTAATATTACCTGGCCAAGATAGTGCACTTTACTCTGGTAGAATGTGCACTTAGATAACTTGCCAAAAAAAATTATTTCTCTCAAACACTGCAAGACTATTCTCAAGTGTCTTTCATGCTCCTCTACTGATTTAGAATAAATCAGAATGTCATCTAGACAATCCCTGAACACACTGTTCATCAAGTTCATAAAAGTTGTTGGTGCATTAGTTAACCCGAATTGTACTACTATGAACTCGTAGTGACCATATCATGTTCTAAATGTTGTTTTAGAAATATCTTCATCCTTAATCCGTAACTGATGGTAACCAAATCTAAGGTCTATTTTGGAGGATACCTTTGCACCCTTCATTTGGTCAAACAACTCATCTCTCCTTGGAAGTGGATACCTGTTCTTAATAATGGCTTTGTTGAGCATTCTGTAATCAATGCACAACCTCAAAGTTCCATCCTTCTTCTTTACAAAGATGACTGGTGCACCCCAAGGTGACACACTAGGTCTGATAAACCCCTGTTTTAACAATTCTTCTAACTGAGCCTTAAGCTCATATAGTTATGTTGTTGTCATTCGGTAAGGTGCTTTAGACCGTGGTTCTATTCCTAGCATTAGATCGCTAGAGAAGTCAAATTCTCTTTTAGGTGGTAGATCTGTCAATTCATCAAGAAAGACATCTTTGAATTCTCTAAGAATAGGATAGTTGTCAAAAGATGGTTCCTGATTATCTAGATCTCTTATCTTTACTGCATAGATGGAACAACCCTTTCTTTTTGCCTTTTTCAACTACATGGCTGAAATCTGTCTTAGCTTAAGGGGTGTTCTTGATCCATGAATCTCTACTTGATTCCCAAAGTCATCAAGGCATTTCACTACTTTCTCTTCACAATCTACTAAGGACTTATGTTCAAACAGCCAATTGATTCCAAGAATCACATCATAAGATCCTAGAGGTGTAAGATAAAGATTGACTTGTGTTTGAAAAGTAGGAAGATCTAATTCACTGCATACAAGATATGAATCTACTCTTTTCTCTGCATTGTTACCATACTACACCATCCAAGAATTTTCCATGTGTCTAAGTTTTATAGATAACTTAGCTACAATCTTAGGATCAAAAAAGCATTCCATAGATCATGTATCAATTAAAATAGAAACTAGAAGACCAAAGAGCTTACCGGCCATCTGAATGGGTGTAGCTTGGAAATTCACTTGTTGATGATCTACAGCCATGTGAATCTGATGTTGAGGAGCTCCTTGTCAATTTCCATCTCTCTAGTTTGTTGTTCATTGAGGGCATGCACTTGCATAGTGCTCTCCACCACAAGTGTAACATCTATCTCTGGGTCTTCTGTGTCTAACTAGCATGTCCCTCCTGTTATTATTACCATTGTTGCCATAGTTACCTCTCTTATTATTATTTCCTCCTTGGTTCCCATTGTTCTTATCCTGATAGATGTTGCCTCTTTTAAGATTCCTTATCTGGCATTTATTATTTCCTTCATTACTACTATTATCCTGATTATGACTGTCATTCTAAAACCTTTTATTCCTATTCTTCACATCTCGACTCTTATGGTAGTTTGAAATCTACTATAGTTTTTGCTCTTGTTTAGTAGCTTTTTTGAACACTTCATCCATGGTCAATGGATTATGAATATCCACATCTGATCCAATCTGTGGCCTTAACCCAATATAAACTTACGAATCCTGAACCTCTCATCAAGCTGATACTGTGGAACATACTTCAACAGGTGAGAGCATTTCTCCCAATATTGTGTCACTATCATACCTCCCTGAGTAAGGTTTTGGAATTCTGTCATTTTCTTGTCAAAATAGAGTTGTGGCAACCACCTCTTCCTGAAGAGCTCAAGGAAGCAATCCCATGTAACTTCTCCTGGTAACAGTTTCTTTTCAGCCTTCTCATTATCCCACCAAGTCACTGCTTCCCCAGTAAGCTGTTAGGATCCCCATATAGCTTTTGTTTCATCAGACAAGTCATGGATATCAAAATATTTTTCCATATTAATAATCCATGCTTCTGCCCCATCACCTATAGTCTTACCATCAAACTTAGTAGGGGTAACCTTTTTGAGATCCTTTCCTAATTCCTCAGCAATTTTGTTTTGGTTGTTTCCATTCACTTCACCGTTAGGACCTCCAGCTTCTTCTCTCTATTCCTTAGCCTGATTTCCCCTTATTCCTCTAATTTCTTGTTCCATAATGTTCATTTGAGTTCCCTTCTAAGTCAAGAGAGTTCCTTGCTGAGTCAAGAGATCTAGGATTTGAGTCAGTTGGTTATTCTATTTCTCATTATTCTGTCTAGCTTTGTTATTATTGTTTGCCTCATTTCTATTTTTTCATTATTTCTGGCATTAGCTCCTCCTGCATTAGTGCTAGCATTATACCCAGCATTGGCTTCTTCATTGTTTCCAGTGTCGGGGTTACTGCCGAATCCTAGGTTTGCTCCCCTACATCCAGAGTTTTTAGTGTTCATGATGACTTATCTACAAAGAGTTTACAACTTTAGCATAACGGTTCCAAAAAGGCCTAGAGTAGAACTTGGCTCTGATACCAAATGTAAAGTACTGAAAATTCCACAACATTATTACTGAAGTAAAAACCACATTTAATAGGTAGGTAAAGTAAAGTAACTACAACATCATGAAGCAAAAGAGATAACAGTAATTATCTATTGTCAATGCAAGATTACCATATATAGCTTAATACACATTCATGATTCATTCCATCTTTCTGAAGTCAATTACAAAGTTTTTTGAAATCCATAATATTACAAGTTCAATAATGGCATAGTGCCTTACAAATCAATTTTGAAAGACATGAAGAAGTACAACTGTCATCTATGTCAAATAAATCCAACAAATAGTCCTCAACCACCATCAACCAACTAGCCATCTACTGCATCGAAGGACAAGAGCATGGTTTAGGTGCTTTTCCACCCAACCATGAAGCTTGCGTTTCCCTGGTATCTTTCAAACTGAAGGATGCTCAACCCTGCTTGAAGGGCCTAGCAACCTGTAAACAAGTGTAGGGTGGAATCTAGTGTGTGCCTATCAATCTACATGCATTTCTATCATGAATACAACATCTCATCAATAGGATATGGCAGGGAAAATATAAATATAAGAATTAGGCAATTAACCATCTATTTCAATGGTGCATATGTCTATTTCAACATTCCATTTTCTTTGGCTGAAGCATTTAACTATTTTAATGGTGTATAGATTTGAAAAGAAACCTACTTCCCTATGTTCCCATTTTTGACACCCGTCTCAAAAGGCAATCTTTCTCAAAAACATAAAAACATAGATAACAAGATAATAACCTATGCACTTTCAATCATAGTTTATGGAAAGAAAAAACTCATTTCAAACACTGTTTATGGCAAATTAACTTGTTTTATGCATGCAGGAATACAAGGAAAGAGCATTAGTTTCTAAGGAACCTATCTATATATATAGATTTGAGGTCTAATAATTAGGCAAGTGACTATAACATAGATTCAATGCAATTATGTCTCTCGAAAGTTTTACAATTTTTATAAATAAATAGAAAACAATTCATTTAAGCCTTAAGATCACATGCTCACTGATAGCAAAGTTAGCTAGTCAATTAATGATATAGAGCCTTCTAAGGTGAAGGTCAATTACTTATCTACAACTAGATTCCAATAAAGAAGATGATTGTTGAGGCACAATGGCCAATCTCAGGAGTTATTTAGTTCTAACTTCAATTGAGGAGGTCGTTAAGAGTTATACAGGCCATTTTGGCATTTATGAGAGACCGAGAGATTGAAGTAGAAAAGACAAATAATTCTAAACTTATGCCAATGTAAGAGTTGGCGACAACATAAAAGCAGATAAGAAAGAAAAATAAAAAGTTAAAACTGATATACAGTTTAAAATACCATAACTACCACATCTTTATAAAAGATAACATGCATCAATCTAGTATATCTCTCGACTAAAAAAGGGAAACTTCTTTTGACTAATAAGAACTCAAACATATAATCATATGCCAATTAATGTCCAGGGTAGATGTAATTCTAAAAACAAAAGTTGTTATTAGTTTATTCAGGCCGTTATTGACCTGTGCAAGCCATGTCAATTTATTCAATAGTTGTTTGAATGCTATGAGAGGCCAAGAGACCATTGACATTAGAACATGGCTCAAAAGGTGTTATGTAGGTCAATCTATCACTACAAAGGTCATTTTCTTTATAAGGTTACAGAGTTGTTTTAAAAACGGTTGAGACTAAAGGAGACCGATTTGTTAAACACAAGATCGATCACATTGAAAAAGGGTAAGATCACTCAAAAATACAGAAGTCATTATATCTTATCAGTGGTCATTCACAATTTCAAGAGGTCGATCCAAGGAAAGAAAATTGAATAATGACAAAAGAAGTTTATTGTAAACAAAGAAAATGTCAATACCAATGAATGATCCTAATCGAATAAGAGAAAAAAATATGCTACATGAAAGAAGGTGAATTTTAGATCTAAGTAGTCGATTTAGTACAGAAGAGATTGCATATCAGGAGAACGTTTGGTGGTCCTTCATTGAATCAAATAAAATGGTTTCCATAAGATACAGAGGTTAATGCAAATGCAGGCTGATCAGATATATAGTTTGCTAATTTCACAAGAAGAAGAAAAAAATAGTTTATAAGTTTAAGGAACTGGTCATGATTTCGTTGCTTACAAAGAAAGAAGTCTTCTTTTTATAAGTGGAAATACAGAATTGCGGTTAAGAATAATAGGAGGTCAATTGTAGAAAAGAGAGGTCATTTAGATAAAGCCAAACCCACATTAATTAAGAGCTATTTTTAATATTCAGGCTGCATTTAAATTGAGGATCCTACAGACCATGAGAATGTAAGGGTAAAATAAAATAGGAGTAAACGTATTTTTAATAAAAGGTTTGCAATAAAAGAGATCGATCTAATAAAAAGCTGATTTTAAGAAGAAATAGAATCTATAAAATGGTAGGAGCAAAATGCAACCAAAGGCAAATCGAAAGAAAAATTCCCAAGGAAAAATACCTGGATTGGGTGCTTGCGAGATGATAGGAATATGGGTCTTCCTTTGAGCTTCCAAATTCTTTTTGTTATTCTTATTTCTTCCCCCATTCTTTTTCCTTCTTCTGTCTCCCCTTCTTATTCTTTTGACTCCATTTTTTATTCTTGTTCAAAAAACCTAATTTTATTTGATTTGTTGATTTCCATACAAAATATCTTTCTTTTTATTTATTTAGTTCACTTTGCATGCTACACATGCTTTCTTCTTCTTCCATTTTAATAAGTAAAGCTTTAAATATATATGTAAGCATACGTTTTTTTTTTAAGTTTTAGTCTCTTGAAATAGCAATAAAAATGCTATATTTTAATAATTAAGTATTTCTTTTATAATCTCTATTCATATTTCAAACTATTTATTTTTAATCATTTATAAAATAAAAAAGAAAACTATATATATATACCATAAAATAAGATTTATTTCTTTAATTTAAATATATATATTAGGTAATTAAAAAGGATGTCTTTTAAGACAACTATATAACATTAACTAAAAAAAGGAATTTTGCAATAGGTTTATATATATATATATAAACCGATATAATTATTGTAATTTCTATTGCAAGTATGGGCCTAACTAGTGTTGTCATTGATGTCAACATACTCTTGTTGCATTAATGATAAGGTTTGGATGAGCCATGAGCTGAGGATATTGAGAAAATTAGTCTCAATCAGGAACAGTGAAGAACAGTGATGACAGTAAGGCAAAAGTCCAAGATAGGATGAGGATCAGAGGATGTGGATTAAAGGGTTTGTAGATATGTGTCTGTAGATGATCCAGTAGAGATTTCAAAGGTCCGCATGAAGATATGAAGAAGTTGTGGCCACTCAAGTAAAACTAGTTTCAGTAGGTGTTTAGATGTGACAGAGTGTAACAAGAAAGGTCCGATGAGATCCGGAAATGAAGTTTCCTATTCTATAGATTTAAGGGAGTGATGAGGAAGTCTTTGTGGTGTATCAACTCTATTGGTTCATGGTTTGAAGGTCTGTAAGCATCTATTCCTTTGTGACAGTAATGACAGACTATGTTCTTGAGGTTTCAGATGAAGGAGGGAAGGATTTCAGTAAGCAGAAGAAGTGTGGATGTTCTTGGTGTTTTAGGAAAGCTTGTGGAGGTTTTTGGATCATGTCCAGTTTGTGTTGGTGGTCCTCATTGAAGTTGGAGCTCACAATTGAAGAGTAACTTCCGGATGATGGTGTTCTTCTTGAGATAGGCCGACCGGATGAGTTATCCATCTAGCGGATGATCTTATGAATGTTTACCAACTTAGATGATCATTCCTAAGTTGATGCCTTGTATAAATAAGGAATTATGAAGTCAGTTTGAAGTTGTCTTTTGTGGTGATGAGGGTGTTGTAGTGAGGAGGAGAGCAAAAGGCAGAGCAAAAGTATTGGGCTTAAATGGAATTGATTCAAGCATAGTGAAGATGCTATTCTCCAGTTCATGTATGTGATATTTATTTCTTTATAGATAGTGTGTCTCTTGTAGGCAATGAGCCTCTTGTGAGTAGTGTGCTCGAGTGGTGAGCCCTAATTGGCATGTGCCATTTGTTCTTTCTATTCTTCTAACAGAGAATACAATCTTGGGTTAATCACCCCATGGTTTTTCCCTTAACCGGGTTTTCCATGTCAAAATCTTGGTGTCTTATGTGTTGATGTGTTTCTGCTCTTGATTTGAATGCATTATGGTTCATTATTAATATATTGCTAATCACTAAGAAGATTTAAGTGTTTTATTGGAGAAAATTTTATACAACTAATTCACCCCCCCTCTCAGTTGTATGCCCTAAGTCTAACAATTGGTATCAAAGATAAGTTCCTCTAAAATGAGCTTAACCACTTGAGGAGATCCAGGATGTCGTCCTACAAGAAGGATAGCCCGAAGTTTGATGGAACAAATTTTAATCTTTGGAAAGGTCGCATGAAGTGTCACTTGCAATGCATGGGTATGGCATACTGGACCATGGTTACAACACAATATGTACCTCCACAGGGTGGTCCAAAAGCTCAAAATGAAATCACAGATGCTGAAAACAATCTGCGGACTATAGAAGCTCTTCTAAGCTCATTATCTAATTTAGAGCTCTCAAATGTTATTGACCTACCAACTGCTTTTGAGATTTGGAAAAAAATGGAACTTTTGCATGAAGGAGACCAGTATGTTAAATGTGCAAGGTTACAAAGTCTAAAAGGGAAATTTGAAAACCTGAAGATGAGAGATGATGAAAATATTACTACTTTTATGCCAAGAGTAAATGAGTTTGTTTGTGGAATTAGAAATGCTGGAGTCTTGGATGAAAATGAGATTGTTGGCAAAATTCTCAGATCCCTTTCTGCTTCTTACAAAATCAAGGTTGCTACCATTGATGAATTCAGGGCCCATACAACTATCACAAGAGATCAATTAGGTGGAAAATTGGCTGCATTTGAAATGACCAAGTTTGGAGATGATCCCCCCAAGACTGAATCTGCATTCAAAGCCAGTGCCTCTATAAAAGGTAAACAAAGGTTTGATCTGGGAGAGAACTCATCAAGGAAACTATCATGGTATGAAAAAGCAAGAAAAGACCTGGAAGAAGAAGAAGTAGAAACTGCTCAACTTGAAGCCCTCATTGCAAAGAGACTGCCAAGAGGATCCAGTAAGTATGAAGGAAAATTGCCTTTTAAGTGTTTTAACTGCAATAAGATTGGTCATTTTTCCTCAAGATGTCTGAAAAGATTTTCAAGGCAAAATCCTAACAGATCAAGGTTCCAAAAGAATTGTTACTATGTTTATGAAGAAGATGATAATGAAGGAGTAACAGATGATGAATCAGAGATAGGAAACAAATCCAGAAGTGAATGGGTGTTTATTGCCATCAAGGAAGAAGAACCAATATCCTTTGTATCTATCAATCATAAAGTTGTAGAAAGAGCTCTGGCTACCCAAGTTGAAGAAAAGGATGATTGGGTCATTGACAGTGGTTGCTCTCACCATATGACAGGTGAAAAAAAAAAGTTCATAGATTTGGAAAGGTATGAAGGAGGAGTGGTGAAGTCTGGTGATAATTCTGCTAGTAGAATCAGAGGAAGACGAACTATTTCTTTTGATGGAAGGAACAAAACCGGTAATGTTCTATATGTTGAAGGCTTGAAGCACAATCTTCTCAGTGTTGGAAAGTTGGTGGACAAAGGCTATGATCTTCAGTTCAAGAATGGAAAATGCAAGATCTTTGAAAGCTCAGGAACAAAGATTGCATCTGATACCCAAACTAAAGGTAATATCTTCCACTTGGTTGGCACTGGTAAAAGTTTCTTATTTGTTCAAGTTGATCAGAGTTGGTTATGGCATAGGAGAATGTGTCATGTGAATTTTGATAATATCATCAAGATAAGCAATACTCAAGTTGTAAGAGATCTTCCAAAATTGGTGAAACCTACAAATAGCCTGTGCAAAGAATGTTAGTTGGGCAAGCTGAGAAGAATCACATTCAAGAGTAAGGAAATGTCTTCTACCAGATTATTAGACTTAGTTCATACTGACCTTTATGGTCTAGCAAGAATCAGGAGTATGCAAGGTGATAGATACTTCATGTTACTAATTGATGACTATTCCCGTATGATGTGGGTAACTTTTCTGAAAGAAAAATTAGAAGCTTTTGAGAAATTCAAAATATTCAAGGCTATGGTAGAAAATGAAACTGGATTGAAATTGAAATGTCTGAGGTTTGATAGAGGTGGAGAATTCACATCCGGTGATTTCATAGAGTTCTGTGAGAAACATGGAATAAAGAGATAGTTGTCTGCTCCTAGGACTCCACAGCAGAATGGAGTAGTGGAAAGAAAGAACTAGACCATACAGGAAGCATCTAGGACCATGATGATGGAAGCAAATGTTCCTCACATCTATTGGATAGAAGCTATCAGCACTACAGTCTATACTCTCAATCAAGTTCAAATCAGAAGCAATACTAGTAAGACTCCTTATGAACTTTGGTTTGGCATCACTCCTACTATGAGGCATTTCAGAGTTTTTGGTAGCAAATGTTACATTAAAAGAGATGAAGATCTAGGAAAGTTTGATGCTAGAAGTGATGAAGGAATATTCTTGGGTTACTCTACTCAAAGCAAAGCTTACCAGTGTTATAACAAAAGACTGAGAAAGATGATAGAAAGTACAAATGTGAAGGTTGATGAGGGAATTGAGAAACCCTCAAGGTTTTATGAATATGATGAAGATGATTAGAATGGTGTTCTGACTCAAGAAGCCCAAGCCTCATCTATTAGTCAGATTCAAGCTAATCTGGTAAACTAGGAAGAATAAATGAGTCTTAATGAGCCTGATCAAGAATCTGAAGTGCAAGAAATTCCTAAAGTTCCCAGGTATGTAAGACTGAATCACTCTGAAGATTAGATCATAGGTGATAAAAGCAAAGGAGTACTAACAAGAAGGAGAATTGCTCAAGGTTCAGAAAAGTATTGTTTGATTTCAAAGATTGAACCTAAGACAGTGAATGAAGCTTGCAATGATGAAAACTGGTCTAAAGCAATGGAGGAAGAGCTGGTAAAAATAGAGAAAAATCACACTTGGGATCTTGTTCCTAGACCTAGAAACAATAATCTAATTGGAACCAAATGGGTCTTCTGGAACAAACTAAATGAAGTTGGTGAAGTAATCAGAAATAAAGCCAGATTGGTCTGCAAAGGCTACTCTCAAATAGAAGGAATTGATTTTGAAGAAATTTTTGCTCTGGTGGAAAGAATTGAAGTAGTCAGATTATTTCTTGCCTTTGTTGCCTTCAAGGATTTCAAGGTATATCAGATGGATGTCAAGTCTGCCTTTCTAAATGGTGACTTGGAAGAAGAAGTGTATATAGAGCAACCAGATGGATTTCAATTGTCTAATCATGGTGATATGGTCTGCAAGTTGAAGAAGGCACTGTATGGATTGAAGCAAGCCCCAAGAGCTTGGTATGAAAGATTGGACAATCATCTTTTGAAGATTAGTTTCAACAAAGGTATTGCTGAAAGTAACTTATATTTCAAAATTGATCATAAAAACATCTTGATTGTTGAAGTATTTATTGATGATATCATCTTTGGAGGAAGAGATAGTATGTGTAAAACTTTTGCAAATCAAATGAAAAGTGAGTTTGAGATGTTTATGCTTGGTGAAATGAATTTCTTCTTGGGTCTGCAAATTACTCAAACAAAGAAAGGAATCTTCATTTCTCAAACCAAATATGTGAAAGAATTGTTGAGGAAATTTGGAATGGAAGATTCAAAGACAATGAATACTCCCATGGTAACCAGATGTAAGTTGAGTAGAGATGATGACTCTCCTAAGGCAGACCGGACAAAGTACAGATCAATGATTGGAGGATTGTTGTATCTCACTCAAACTAGACCAGATATTATGCAAGCTATTGGTCTTGTTGATAGATTCCAAGCTGATCCTAGAGAATCCCATGTCATGGAAATCAAGAGGATTTTTAGATATCTAAAAGGGACGGTTGAGTATGGTCTATGGTATCCTAGAGATCAAGATTTCCCTCTTCATGCATATACAGATGCTGATTGGGCAGGAGATGTAGATGACTGGAAAAGTACCAGTGGTGGAGCATTTTTTTTGGGAAAAAGATTGGTTTCTTGGCTAAGCAAGAAACAAGAGGCAATATCTCTATCTACAACTGAAGTAGAATATATTTCAGCAGCAGGTAGTTGCACTCAAGTTTTATGGATGAAGCAGATGCTAAGAGATATCAAAGTGGAGTATGAAGAACCTATCACAATCTTCTGTGATAATTCAAGTACTATAAATATATCTAAGAATCCGGTACTACATTCAAAGACTAAATACATATCCATCAAGTTTCACTTTTTGAGAGAGCAAGTGAACAAGAATGAAGTCAAATTGGAGTTTGTGCCTTCAAAGGATCAGATTGCAGACATCTTTACTAAACCTCTACCTAAGGAATCTTTTGAGTATCTCAGGGAGAAGTTAGGGGTTGTTGCCCCTCTGGTGATGAACTAAGGAGCACTGAGGTGCACCAGTCCGGTGGATATCACAATCATATCTTGTGATCCGGATTGATGAGGAGCTGCTACTTAGGGGGAGCAGCGGGTATGATTCTGAAGTGTTGGAATTGCAAGTATGTGCCCTTTGCCATTGATGTCAAAGGGGGAGAGAAGACATGTGAAAAACAAGTGGTTGCTAATCAAAGGGTGAGCAGTAAAGGGAGAGAAGACATGTGAATGGTTGTTGCTGATAGGGGGAGCTATGACAATAAGAAGAAGTTCTTGTCTTGATGGTTAAAATAGTTTTTCACATCTTATGTTGCCATCAATGACAAATGGGGAGATTGTTGTAAGTATGGGCCTAATTGGTGTTGTCATTGATGTCAACATACTCCTATTGCATTAATGATAAGGTTTGGATGAGTCGTGAGCTCAGGATATTGAGAAAATTAGTCTCAATTAGGAACAATGATGATAGTAGGGTAAAAGTCCAAGATAGGATGAGGATCAGAGGATGCGGATTAAAGGGTTTGTAGATATGTGTATGTAGATGATCCAGTAGAGATTTCAGAGGTCCGCATGAAGATATGAAGAAGTTGTGGCCGCTCAAGTAAAATCAGTTCTGGTAGGTGTTCAGAGGTGACAGAGTGTAACAAGAAAGGTTCGGTGAGATCCGAAAATGAAGTTTCCTGTTCTGTAGATTTAAGGGAGTGCTGAGGAAGTCTTTGTAGTGTATCAACTCTATTGGTTCATGATTTAAAGGTCCGCAAGCATCTATTCCTTTGTGACAGTAATGACAGACTGTGTTCTTGAGGTTCCAGATGAAGGAGAGAAGGATTTCAGTAAGCAGAAGTAGTGTGGATGTTCTTGGTGTTTCAGGAAAGCTTGTGGAGGTTTTTGGATCATGTCTAGTTCGTGTTGGTGGTCTGCATTGAAGTTGGAGCTCGCAATTGAAGAGTAACTTCCAGATGATGGTGTTCTTCTTGAGACAAGCTGACCAGATGAGTTATCCATCTAGCAGATGATCTTATGAATGTTTGCTGACTTAGATGATCATTCCTAAGTTGATGCCTTGTATAAATAAGGAATTGTGAAGTCAGTTTGAAGTTGTCTTTTGTGGTGATGAGGGTGTTGTAGTGAGGAGGAGAGCAAAAGGTAGAGTAGAAGTATTGGGCTTAAATGGAACTGATTCAGGCATGGTGAAGATGCTATTCTCTAGTTCATGTATGTGATATTTATTTCTTTATAGACAGTGTGTCTCTTGTAGGCAGTGAGTCTCTTATGAGCAGTGTGCTCAGGCAGTGAGCCCTAATTGCCATGTGCCATTTGTTCTTTCTATTCTTCTAACATAGAATACAATCTTGGGTTAATCACCCCATGGTTTTTCCCTTAACCGGGTTTTCCACGTCAAAATCTTGGTGTCTTATGTGTTGATGTGTTTCTGCTCATGATTTGAATGCATTATGGTTCATTATTAATATACTACTAATCACTAAGAAGATTTAAGTGTTTTATTAGAGAAAGTTTTACACAACTGATTCATCCCCCCTCTCAGTTGTATGCCCTAAGTCTAACAATTTCATTATTATTTATTTATATAATCAATACAAAATAGCATATTTATTAATAACCCATTAATATTCACTTACATAGGAATTTTTTTTTTCAAGAAGTAATCATTTTAATACTATATAACTATTTATTTCAAAAAGCAATACTAACTTATTTCTTTTGACATAAGTAGGCATCGAGTGTCGAGTAAAGAGACATACAAAAAGAACGTCAAATCAAACGAATAATGGTAAACAACTAACACATATAAATGCACTAGTGAGTATGTTAGACAACTTATAAAATCAAGCAAGGATGCAATCCTAAGTGTGTGTGTGAAAGAACACCAATTAGAACCTAACACGTGTTGCCAAGTAGCTAGGACCCCTCTACCTGAGCCATATTCTTGTCCTTTGATAAGACCTGTAGACATTCCCACTCATTGCACTATCAATAGGTTAGTTCCAAAATATAGCCGAAGCTACTGAATCATGAACCTATAATATATCTATAGTGATTATTCTTAATTAAAGCTCAATGATTTTCATGTGTTTAACCAAATCAAATAATTATGAAAGTATGAGACATGATAGAGTGACATAAAAGTTCTCAAATATCAAATGGCTTCTAAATTACTAAAGAGAAGATTTGAAAAGATTATAAAGCACAATGAACAGGTTTGGGACTTACATAAAAGAACCCATAATTCTTATCAAGAACATAAAAGATTGCATCTTAGAATGCTTGAGAAGAAAGAAGAACTAAAAGCCAAAGCAAACATTGATGAGCTAGCACTTAAGGAATGTAATAGACTGATCATTAAAAATGAAAGGTTTAATACAATATTGACAAAAGATATTCATGATTTTGATCTACATGAGGATATGGTATTTCCTAAATTTTTCAATAATGATGGTAATATATAGGATAAAGGTCTATGGAGAGATGAGTTGGCTTAGTTATTGCCCATAGCTTTGGAGAAAGTCAATGATGAAGACAAATTGATAGAAAATACTCATAAACAGTTGGATAAAATCTTCCAGCTAGAATCTGTCATGAGCGACATAATTTCCATAGATACTTGTATATCTTAGGAATACATTGATCATATAGCCAAGGTAAACCTATTTATTGCCAGAATAGTATGAAAGAAGCATGGAGAATAGAATGAAATTTTGATAGTTTTGGCAATGTATAAGTCAATGTATTGATTTCAACAATGAGAATAGGTGAAACACATTCGATATAAGCTGCAACATGGAGACGAGTACCTTGCCAGGCCTATGGTCATGGGTGCTCTATGAAGATTAATGGATCTAGATCTTAATCTAATTTTCTTATGCTCATAGTCTCTATTTCTTAATTATGCTTAGTTATGAAAAGATGCAATATATGAATAGTCATGTTGATTCAAGCCTGAAGCTTGTTTGCTTCCCATATTTATAAAGGAAATGAAGGCCTAGTTGAGATCATCATATTTCAAGAAAGACAATTATATATTTCATAATACTATTCTCTCCAATCATACTTTCAAGTTCAAGACATTATACTTCTATGATATTTTAATATTATAATGGGCAAGGATGGTTCAAATTGTGGATATATCTATGGTGTTTTGATTTTCTATTGGAATTCAAGTTTATAGGCTACTTGACTGTCTCCATCTTGGTTGTTTCCAGTTATTTAAATCACTAGATTTATTAAAGCACATTTGTTGTCATTGTGTGGATGCTTTTTGATTGATTTCTATTAGAATTTGATTTAATTCCTTCTGAGTAATTTATGTTTACTGGTCTTTACTTTGATTTAAATCCTTTAAAAAAAATTATATTGGTGGGTTTCCTTCAGATAGAATTAAATCCTTTCAGGAAAACACAGTAATTTGAAAGAGTAAAATGGATCTTAAAGAAGAGTCTAGCAACTAACTATCTTGCACATTCACATAAGGTGTGAACATTTAAAAGATGTCAGATAATTAGAGTTAAGCCAAGTAGTTCAACAAATTATTTAAGCCTTGATTCTATTTACCCAATACAACTAGGCACTGGTCTTCCCAAAGCAATATTTCAAAACCTTTCACATTTTCAAATCTCAAACTTTAGTATTAGAAATTGCTTTCAGCCTTACAATCTACTTCACACCCATATGCCATTGTGAAGGTCATACAAGTCTCCATTAATAGTCAAGGTATACCCACCTAGGTCTAGCAGAGCCTAAAGTGAAGGGGGTTTTAGCCATATTTGCCCTGTTTCGTTAGCCAAAAGCATCAAGAGAGCTTGGCAACCTCTTAGGGTTTGAAAACCTACATTTTTGAGACCTAACACAGCTTAAAACAACTCATTCTTGTAGTGGTCCTCTTTTATTTCCTCATAGTCAAGGCTAAACTAGTTATGAAGAAAAGGCATAAACAATCAAAAAGGTCATAACAATGACTGTTACAGACAAAACAACCATCAGAACGACTATTCTAGTAGTCAAAAAGGTCATAACAATGACTATTCTAGCAGTCAAAAGGGTCATAACAATGATTGTTACAATGCCAAAATAGTCATCTAAAGGACTGTATAAGCAAAAGGCTGTCATTCTTGATTGTAACAAGGGCAAAAGGGTAGTGATCATTGTTGGATGTCTTGCAAATCAGTAAGAAGCAGTCATGTTATGTCTTACAAAAAATAGTCACTCCCAATCAATGAATAGACACCTAAGCATAAGGAATAGTCAACATTGAGAAAGGAGAGTAGAATGACTGTCCCAAAGCAGAAAAGAATAGTCCCATGAATGAATATCATGAAAGTAAAGAAGTAAAATTTGAAGAGTTGGCTAACAATGTTAAGTATGTCTAGTGCTTTCTACATCTTTACAACCTTCAGGTATAGCATAGAGCTTAATGGTGTTGCACTCCCATTATAAATTATTTCAAGTCATTTGAAATGAAAGGAAATAAAGAGCATAGAACATAAAGGAGCATTTATCAGTTATAGTAAAGTGCAAAAGATGCTAGCTATATTAGTAAAGATTCAAAGACTATCCCAGCATTGTACAAGAGGTCAAGACAGTCATATTATAATATTGTCAAATAGTCAGAGATCATCAAACAAATAGAAGGAGGGTTCTATTGGTATTTTTCCCAGACTGGATGCTTGTTCCCAGTCACCCCTACAAAGTAGCCACCCCTACAAAGTAGCCATCAATGATCGACAGGATTCCTGGGCTAGGGGCCAATAGTATAGGAGATAGACTCTATAAATATCTCCTCTTCTTCTTTAGGCTCTACAGAACCAAGGGGGTATTCCCTACTCAACATCTATGAAATGCATCCATGGATTAGCTGGGATGTTGATACAAAGCAGATAAATCCTCTCTTATGTAGACCAAAACTGTGAGATAAGTACAAAAGGGCTAGCTTCGGGCCTATATTTAGTTGTAGACAAAGGATTTTAGGTCATAAAACTACTTCTAATGTCCTAAAAGTTTTGAAGTTGAAGTTTGAGTTTGATTTATATATGGATTCAAAACTAGGACTTTGGGTTACAACAGAGATACCAGACTAGATCGGTGCCTATCCAGGGCTCGGAGTCAGTAGACATATATATGTGAATGTTTACTACAGACCTAAGATAGTAATCAGATTTCAAGGGGTTTCTAAAATGTCTACCTTATAGACAATACCCAAGAGAGACTATTTAGTTATTTCTACTTACAAACATCCTTACTACAATGTATTCTTCTCAACACTAAATCCAAAACATTCAATCTACTCCTTGAGCAGAAGTAAGAGACTAAGTATTTAATATAGAAAACCTATATTCTAGAATCTATAACACCCCTTAGATGTTCAGAGTCAGAAGAAAAACACAATCAGTCTGGAGACAAATAACAAAACACACTCAATGAAGCATTACTCATTTAAATCAACATGAAATTGATAATTCTGTGCATAATACATACAACATACAACTCATAAACTTGCAAAGACACCTGAAATAGAGTCACCAGAAAGTTGTATTCCTATTGCAACACCAAAATTTGTCCAGTTTTCAACAACAAATGAGTAACATAGTTTGGCTTATATACCAAGATTGTGTACCCAGCAAAATTAATTACAAGGCAAATCAAAAATCCACTAGATTCAATGCATGAGGAATGGTACTCAGAAATATTCAATGCTGTGGAGAGACCAAGAGGAAGGAGCAGGTGGAATTAGGATCTGCACTGCCGCTCAAGGATTTTCATCTTCAATCTAGTGGTTGACCTGTCAACACAACCCATACTTCCCTGCACAATCTGCCATTAAAGCCTCACCTACCTGCAGCCTCTGGAATGCAGCAATGGTGCACCTTTGAAGTTTCCTACCCAAAAATAGCCACACACGCATAGGAAAAACCCCTCGCTAGAGGTTGAAAACATGGCCGTCGATCCACTCCTATCACTGAGATCCATGGCTGAAAATTGCATTACCTAGTCACCAACCAGTAAAAATGCACCATGTAGGCACCTAATGTTTCTATCACTGGCCCTTTCTCCTTTTATTTCACCTTTATCTCTTTTGTATATGCAAATCCAAATGCATATACAACATACAAGGCAGACATCAAAAGTTATAGAACAAACTGGAATTCAGTTCGGGTCCGGCTTGTATCTCCATCCTGCATCCATCCCTTTGTACATTACGCATATACGAGTGCAAAACACATACAAGGCAGATTCCAAATATTTCTTCTACTGGATTGGAACACTTCTTGGAATCCGGCTTGTACCTTATCATTATACATCAGGTTGTATATCAACATATACAAACATTTATGCAAGTCATGGACCCCAAATAATTATACAGCAAGCTGAAACCTTCATCAGGTCCGGAATGTATCTCCTCAATGTATATTTTGTTTGTATGCAGAATATACAAACACAAACATACAAGCAGGGAGTCTTTTTAGAATATGCTCACGATGCATCTAATCATTGTATGTGCGCCTGAATGTATATTGCATATACATTCCACCTTGTACATCCATGGCACTGTTCACTTTGCATGTCACCGGCCTTTGTATAATTTTTAATGTACATTCCCTTGCACATACAAACAAGGAATCTTCTCCAGAATATTCTTGCAAAGTATCTTTTCCTTTGTATGTTCTACATACAAGCCCGATATACAAGCAGGGCTGATATACAAATGGTGAATATTCCTAGAATCTTTCAGAAGATTCACCCAATGTATATGCAACCCGATATACATTAAGAAATGCATATAACTCAAATTTTTCACCATCTCTAGAAGCCGGTTGGGATTTCACAAGCTTGTCAACAGATTTGACCTTTGTATACATAGAATTTAGCATTTTTCTCAAGTACGACAGGAAAAAGTAGTAAAATACTACATGTAAGTCAAGGAGCAATTCAAACTAAGACACTAGGGGCTTGTGGAAATAAACATAGGAACCTACAGACCCAATTTCATAATCCTAATCCTAGGTGAACACCACCAGTGGCTCTAACTGGGGATGTGCAGACGCAAGACTGCAGCGAGATCCAAACTACTCCAAGGTAGACCAAACAAAATGTAAAACTCAAAACATAACCGACTACATAAGGCATGTACAAAATATTTACAACTAGTTTATAGTGTGCACAGAAGGTAACCATTATAAGAAGTAAAGATTTAGGAACTGACCGTGCACTGGCAATTCCAATAATTCACCACTTAGGGCTTGGAGAAAGTAAGAATCTCCTCCATGAGTGTCACTGATTAGGTATGGGCCCACCCATAAGGGCTCAAATTTGTTGTGCTTGCCCTTATCCTAGTTTCTTATATTTCATAGAAGGATCAAATTACCTCTTTGAAACTTTCTTTCTGTAGTTCTCTTATCAAATAGATATTTTACCCCTTACTGTCTTTTGATGTTTGTTTTCTATGCATCCCTTCTCATTTCATCCAGTGCAACTAGTTGATTTATTCTTTTAGTCATTGAGTCTTCAATCTCCTCCTCATTTTCTTGCTTGAATTTATAAACTGGTAGGAGGTTGTTGACAAGCAATCTAGTTGTTGTACCATATACTAATTCAAAAGATGATCTCCCAGTTGCTTTCTTGACTGTCACTCTGTCAGCCCACAATGCCATTTTCAACCTTGAATCCCAAGCCCTTTTGTTTTTACCTACCATCCTTTTTACAATTTTCATGAGGCTTTTGTTGCTTGACTCAGCTTGACCATTTCCATGTGGGTGATATGGTGATGCATGTAACAAATTAATTCCATAATTACTGCAAAAATTAGTAAATTCACCAGACCTGAAGCACATAGCATTATCTGTGACTAATTTTACCGGTACTCCAAATCTAATAATAATATTTTCTAGAATAAAATCCATCACCACTTTGCTAGTAGCTCTTTTGGTTGGAATGGCCTCAATCCATTTGGTAAAGTAATCAGTGGCAACCAGAATCCAACCGTGTCCTCCACTAGATTTTTCTGAGATTTCCCCTATGAAATTGATTCCCCATTGTTGAAATGGAGCTTTTACAGTTATAGTCCTAAGGGGTAATGCACCTTCATATTTCAGCTTACCTGAGAACCTTTGGCAAGGATCACACCTCCTTCCCATCTTATGTACATCTGAGAAAATAGTTGGCCACCAGTAGCCAGCCCTGAGAATTCTATGGGCTATTGTCTGGGCAGTATCATACTCCACTATGCATGTCACTTAGAATGTCCCTAGCCTGATCTTCATCCACACATCTGAGTAATACACCATCATGATTTCTCCAATACAACTCTCCTTGAACAATGATGTATTTAATAACATGTAGCTTCAGGGTCCTTTTCTGATTATTACTGAGGTGGGTAGGACAATTTAAATTCTACAAGTAATACACTATGTCCTTATACCATTTAGATTCTGACATATTTATAACTTCATTATGCACTATATTCACTTGGTATGCCTCTAGATTTGACTGTGTCATTAGTTTTGCCAAACCTTGTCCTCTTACCAACTTAGTGATCTATATTTCAATGTTGAATTCCTGCAATTTATTTATCCATCTGCATCTCCTTCCAATTACCTCCTGCTGAGTGAAGATATCCTTGACTTCTGCATGAGGCACATACGCAATTACTTGAGAGCCAACCAAATAGGGCCTGAAACTCTTGACTACTCTAACCAATGCATATGTCTGTTTCTCCATGATGTCATACTTTAATTCAGCAGCCTGCAATGACTTACTAAAGAAAGCAATAGGTTGTTCAAACCCTTCTTCATTTTTCTACAATAAGCATGCAACAATAGTGTGGAAAGAAGCAAATGAAAATAATTGAAATGGCTTAGAAAAATTAGGAGATTTTAAAATAGGAGCCATCTTTATCACCTCTTTTATGTCTTGAAATGATTTGGTTGCTTCATCCTCCCATTTGACAATTGCATTCTTCTTCAGCATTTTAGAGATATCTTTTGTGGTCTCTGCAAAGTTAGGAACAAATCTCCTAACAAAATTAATTTGTCCAAAGAAGGACTAAACACCTTTCACTATTCTAGGGATCTAAATTTTGTCAATTACAGCCACCCTCTAAAGATCAATCCTGACTCCATCCTTGGAAACAATGTGTCCAAGCAGTTTTCCTTCCATTACCCCAAAAGCACACTTCTTTGGGTTTAGTGAGATGCCATACTCTAATGCTCTAATAAAAATTTGCTCCAAATGCATACAATGCTGCTCTTCTTTCTTTGAAAAGAAAGTTAAGTCATCTTGATACACAACCAAGATTGAATCAATCAATCCTGCAAAAGTAACATCCATTGCCCTTTGAAATGTGGCACCTGCATTTGTCAGTCCAAATGGCATCCTCACATATACATAGGTTCCCCATGGGGTAGTGAAGGCAGTCTTGAATTGTTTTGATTCCTTTACTTTCACTTGAATGTACCCTGAAAATCCATCCATCATGGAAAGAAGTTCACAGTCAGCCACCTTCTGCAACATGGCTTCCATGTTTGGCAATGGATAATTGTCCTTCAAAGAAGACACATTTAAATTTCTAAAATCCACACAAAGTCTAATATCACCATTCTTTTTTCTGACTGGGACAAGGTTGGACACCCAAGTTGAGTGTCTTATAGGCATAGTTATTCCTGTTGGATCTAGAGCATACAACTGAGAGGGGGGGGTGAATCAGTTGTATAAAACTTCTTATTTTTCAAACACTTGATTCTTTGTTGTTAGTTAGCAGCATATCAAATAATCATCCATGGAAGCATAATACATAAACACAAGAGCAGATAAGCATCAACACATTGAACACCAAGATTTTGACGTGGAAAACCCGGTTAAGGGAAAAACCACGGGGTGATTAACCCAAGAATTATTCTCTGTTAGAAGAATAAAGAAAAATGAATGGCACATGCCAATAAGGGCTCACTGCCCGAGCACACTGCTCACAAAGAGGCCCACTGCCTACAAGGAGACACACTGTCTACAAAGTGATAAAAATCACAGTCTTGAACTGGAGAATGACATCTCTACCATGTCCGGATCAGTTCCAATTAAGCCCAAAAATATCTGCTCTGCCTTTCACACGTTTCTTCGCTATGCCACACTCATCCACACCACTCTCTTTGAAATGAACTCACAAACTATTATTTATACAAGACATCGACTTAGGAACAAACATCTAAGTCGGCAAACAACCATAAGAGTATCCGCAAGATGAATAACACATCCGGTCGGCCACCACAAGAACATTCGCAGGATGAACAACTCATCCGGTCGGCTAAACAGAGCAAGAACTTCATCCGGAAGAATAACTTCAATTCCAGGCTCTACCATCAATGCGGACCAATAACACAACCTAAACATGATCCAAGAACCTTCACAAGCCTGTCTGAATGTCCGGATACATCCGCACTTCCTCTACTTACTGGGATCTCTTGTCTTCCTCATCCGGAACTTCAAGAACACAGTCTGTCGCCACTGTCATAATGCAAGAGGTACTTCCGGACCTCCAAATCATACACAAATCAGGATGACACATCACAAGGACATCCCAAACACTCCGTCCAATCCGCAAATTAGGATAATACAATTCCGGACCTCACCGGACCTTTTTGTGATCCTCTGTCACCTCTGGATACTTGCCGGAACCGGTTCTATACCGACAGCCACAACTCCTTCAGATCTTCATGCGGACCTCTGAAATCTTAACTGAAGCATCTCAATACTCATATCTACTAACCCTTTAATTCGCATCCTCCGGTTCTCATCCTATACAGTACATTTGCCTTCTTCTCATCACTATTCTTCACTATTCCTGACTGAGGCTAATTTTCTCAATATCCTCAGCACACAGCTCATCAAATCCTTCTTGTCAATGCAATATGAGTATGTTGACATCAATGACAACACTGGCTCACCTCATACTTGCAACAATCTCCCCCTTTGTCATTGATGGCAACATATGATGTGAAAAACCATTAAGACAAGAACTTCAACTTTTCATATGTCTTCTCTTCCTTTACTGCTCCCCCTTTGATCATCAACCACTTGTTTTTCACATGTCTTCTCTCCCCCTTTGACATCAATGGCAAAGGGCTCATACTTGCAATTCTCATACATCAGAATCATACCAGCTGCTCCCCCTTAGTTGCAGCTCCCCATTAGTCCGGATCACAAGATATGACTGTGATAGCCACCGGACTGATGCACATCAGTGCATCTTAGTTCATCACCGGAGGGGCCATGACCCCTAACTTCTCCCGGAGATATTCAAAAGAGTCCTTGGGAAGAGGTTTTGTAAAGATATCTGCAATCTGATCCTTGGAGGGAACATACTCCAATCTGACTTCTTCCTTGTTTACTTGTTCTCTCAAAAAGTGAAATTTGATAGATATGTGCTTAGTCTTAGAATGCAATACTGGATTCTTGGAAATATTAATTGCACTTGAATTATCACAGAAAATTGTGATAGGCTCCTCATATTCAACTTTGATGTCTCTTAGCATCTGCTTCATCCATAAGATTTGAGTGCAACTACCTGCTGCTGCAATGTATTCTGCTTCAGTTGTAGACAGAGATATTGCATCTTGTTTCTTGCTTAGCCAAGAAACCAATCTCTTCCCCAAAAAGAATGCTCCACCACTAGTGCTTTTCCGGTCATCCACATCTCCTGCCCAATCTGCATCTGTGTAAGCATGAAGAGAGAAATCCAGATCTCTAGGGTACCATAGACCATACTCAACTGTTCCTTTCAAGTACCTAAAAATTCTTTTGATTGCCATAACATGAGATTCTCTAGGATCAGCCTGGAATCTTGCCACAAGACCAACAGCCTGCATTATATCTGGTCTAGTTTGAGTGAGATACAACAATCCACCAATCATTGATCTATACTTTGTCTGATCTGCCTTTGGAGAATCATCATCTTTGCTTAACTTACATCTGGTTGCCATAGGAGTGTTCATTGGCTTTGAGTCTTCCATACCAAATTTCCTTAACAATTCTTTCACATATTTGGTCTGAGAAATGAAGATCCCTTCTTTTGTTTGAGTAATTTGCAGACCCAAGAAGAAATTCATTTCACCAAGCATAGACATTTCAAACTCACTTTTCATCTGATTTGCAAAAGTTTTGCACATACTATCTCTTCCTCCAAAAATGATATCATCCACAAACACTTCAACAATTAAAATATTTTCATGGTCAATTTTGAAATATAAGTTACTGTCAGCAGTACCTTTGTTGATTCCAATCTGCACAAGATGCTTATCCAACCTTTCATACCATGCTCTTGGGGCTTGCTTCAATCCATACAAAGCTTTCTTCAGCTTGCAGACCATATCATCATTATCAGACAATTGAAAACCATCCGGTTGTTCCATGTAGACTTCTTCTTCCAGATCACCATTTAGGAAGGCAGACTTGACATCCATCTGATATACCTTGAAGTCTTTGAAGGTAGCAAATGCAAGAAGTAATCTGACTGCTTCAATTCTTGCCACCAGAGCAAAAGTCTCTTCAAAGTCAATTCCTTCTATTTGAGAGTAGCCTTTGCAGACCAATCTAGCTTTGTTTCTGATTACTTCACCAGCTTCATTTAGTTTGTTCCGGAAGACCCACTTGGTTCCAATTACATTCCTGTCTCTAGGTCTGGGAACAAGATCCCAAGTATGATTTTTCTCAATTTGCATCAATTCATCTTCCATTGCTTTGGTCTAGTTTTCATCATTGCAGGCTTCATTTATTGTTTTAGGTTCAATCTTTGAAATCAGACAACATTCATTCTGATTTTGAGCAATATTCCTTCTAGTTTGTACACCTTTGCTTCTGTCACCTATGATCTGATCTTCAGAGTGGTTCAGTCTTACATACCTTGGAATTTTGGGAGTATCCAGCACTGCTGTTTCTTGATCAGGCTCATTCAAACCTATCTCTTCTTCCTGATTTACCGGATCAGGCTGACTTTGTCTCACCGGAGAGGATTGAGTTCCTTGAACACTGTCTTGGTCATCTTCATCAAGCTCATAAAATCTTGAAGGTTTCTCAATTCCTTCATCAACTTTCACATTGGTGCTTTCTATCATCTTCCTCAATCTCTTATTGTAGCACCGGTATGCTTTGCTTTGAGTGGAGTAGCCCAAGAAAATTCCCTCATCACTTCTAGCATCAAACTTTCCTAGATCTTCATCTCTTTTAATATAACACTTGCTACCAAATACTCTGAAATATTTCACAGTAGGAGTGATGCCAAACCAAAGTTCATAGGGGGTCTTACCGATGTTGTTTTTGATTTGAACTCGATTTAGAGTGTAGACTGCGGTGCTGATAGCTTCTTTCCAAAACATTTGAGGAACATTTGCTTCCAACATCATTGTCCTAGCAGCTTCCTGGATGGTCCGGTTCTTTCTCTCAACTACTCCATTCTGCTGTGGAGTCTTAGGAGCAGACAACTGTCTCCTTATACCCTGTTTCTCACAAAAGTCAATGAATTCACCAGATGTAAATTCACCACCTCTATCAGACCTTAGACACTTTAGTTTCAATCCGGTTTGATTCTCCACCATAGCTTTGAAGATTTTGAACTTCTCAAAAGCTTCTGATTTTTCTTTTAGAAAGGTAACCCACATCATCCGGGAATGATCATCAATTAACAACATGAAATATCTATCACCTTGCAGACTCTTGATTCTTGTCGGACCACATAGATCAGTATGTACTAATTCCAACAATCCGGTAGAAGACTGATCTTTGCTTTTGAAAGAGACTCTGCTTTGTTTACCTAACTGACATTCTTTACACACACTATTTGTAGGTTTCATCAATTTTGGAAGATCTCTCATAGCTTGAGTATTGCTTATCTTGATGATGTTATCAAAATTTACATGACACATTCTTCTATGCCATAACCAACTCTGATCAATTTGAACAAACAAACAACTTTTATTTGAACCAACCAGATGAAAGATATTACCTTTTGTCTGAGTACCGGATGCAATTTCAGTTCCGGAGCTTGTAAAGATTCTGCATTTTCCATTCTTGAACTGGAGATCATAGCCTTTGTCCACTAACTGACCAACACTGAGAAGATTGTGCTTCAATCCTTCGACATACAGTACATTTCCTATTTTGCTCTTACCATCAAAGGAAATAGTTCCCCTACCTCTGATTCTGCCAGTAGAATTGTCACCAAACTTTACCATTCCTCCTTCATATCTTTCCAATTCTAAGAACTTATTCTTGTCACCAGTCATATGGTGAGAACATCCACTGTCAATAACCCAATCATCCTTTTCTTCCACTTGAGCAGCCAAGGCTTTTTCAACAACTTTGTGATTGACAGATTCAGAGAGTATTGAATCTTCTTCCTTGATGGCTATAAACACCCACTCATTTCTGGATTTGCTTCCTAGTTCTGATTCATCATCTGTTACTCCTTCATTGTCATCTTCTTCATGAACATAGTAGCAATTCTTTTGAAACCTTTGTCTGTGAGTATTAGATCTTGCAGATCTCTCCGGACATCTTGAGGCAAAATGACCAATCTTATTGCAGTTGAAACACTTAAAGGGTAGTTTTCCCTCATACTTACCGGATCCTCTTGGCAGTCTCTTTGCAATGAGGGCTTCAAGTTGAGCTATTTCTGCTTCTTCTTCTTCCATGTCTCTTCTTGCTTGATCATACCATGACATTTTCCTTGATGAGTTTTCACCCGGATCAAATCTCTGTTTGCCTTTCACATAGGCACTGGCTTTGAAAGCAGATTCAGTCTTGGGAGGATCATCTCCAAACTCGGTCATTTCAAATGCAGCTAGTTTGCCAGCCAGTTGTTCTCTTGTGACGGTTGTGTGGGCTCTGAATTCATCAATGGTAGCAACTTTGACTTTGTAGGCAGCAGGAAGGGATCTTAGGATTTTGCAGACAATCTCATTTTCATCTAAAGTTCCACCAGCATTTCTGATTCCACATACCAGCTCATTTACTCTTGGCATAAAGGTAGTGATGTTTTCATCATCTCTCATTTTCAATCTTTCAAATTTCCCTTTCAGACTTTGCAACCTTGCACTTTTGACAAACTCATCTCCTTCATACAGAAGTTCCAGTTTAGTTAGGATCTCATATGCAGTTGGTAGGTCAATGACATTCGAGAGATCTGAGTCATTCAATGCGCTTAGAAGAGCTTCCTTGGTCCGCAGATTAATTTCAGCTTCTGTGATTTCATTCAGAGTTGTCGGACCACCTTGTGGAGGTACATATGGTTTTGAAATCATAGCCAAGTATGCTTTTCCCATACATTCCAAGTGACACTTCATGCGACCTTTCCAGAGAGTGAAGTTGGTTCCATCGAACTTCGGACTATCCTTCTTGTATGATGACATCCTGGATCTCCTCAAGCGGTTAAGCTCCTATCAGAGGAACTTAGCTCTGATACCAATTGTTGGATCTAGGGCATACAACTGAGAGGGGGGGGTGAATCAGTTGTATAAAACTTCTTCTTTTTCAAACACTTGATTCTTTGTTGTTAGTTAGCAGCATATCAAATAATCATCCATGGAAGCATAATACATAAACACAAGAGCAGATAAGCATCAACACATTGAACACCAAGATTTTGACGTGGAAAACCCGGTTAAGGGAAAAACCACGGGGTGATTAACCCAAGAATTATTCTCTATTAGAAGAATAAAGAAAAATGAATGGCACATGCCAATAAGGGCTCACTGCCTGAGCACACTGCTCACAAAGAGGCCCACTGCCTACAAGGAGACACACTGTCTACAAAGTGATAAAAATCACAGTCTTGAACTGGAGAATGACATCTCTACCATGTCCGGATCAGTTCCAATTAAGCCCAAAAATCTCTGCTCTGCCTTTCACACGTTTCTTCGCTATGCCACACTCATCCACACCACTCTCTTTGAAATGAACTCACAAACCGTTATTTATACAAGACATCGACTTAGGAACAAACATCTAAGTCGGCAAACAACCATAAGAGTATCCGCAAGATGAATAACACATCCGGTCGGCCACCACAAGAACATTCGCAGGATGAACAACTCATCCAGTCGGCTAAACAGAGCAAGAACTTCATCTGGAAGAATAACTTCAATTCCGGGCTCTACCATCAATGCGGACCAATAACACAACCTAAACATGATCCAAGAACCTTCACAAGCCTGTCTGAATGTCCGGATACATCCGCACTTCCTCTACTTACTGGGATCTCTTGTCTTCCTCATCCGGAACTTCAAGAACACAGTCTGACGCCACTGTCATAATGCAAGAGGTACTTCCGGACCTCCAAATCATACACAAATCAGGATGACACATCACAAGGACATCCCAAACACTCCGTCCAATCCGCAGATTAGGATAATACAATTCTGGACCTCACCGGACCTTTTTGTGATCCTCTGTCACCTCTGGATACTTGTCGGAACCGGTTCTATACCGACAGCCACAACTCCTTCAGATCTTCATGCGGACCTCTGAAATCTTAACTGAAGCATCTCAAGACTCATATCTACTAACCCTTTAATCCGCATCCTCCGGTTCTCATCCTATACAGTACATTTGCCTTCTTCTCATCACTATTCTTCACTGTTCCTGACTGAGGCTAATTTTCTCAATATCCTCAGCACACAGCTCATCAAATCCTTCTTGTCAATGCAATATGAGTATGTTGACATCAATGACAACACTGGCTCACCTCATACTTGCAACAATTCCAGCCTCCCTAAGTTTCATAAGTTCTTGCATTTTTGGAGCTAAGGTTGGGTTGAGAGGCCTCTGCTTTTGTCTAAATGGTTTAGCTCCAGGCTTCAAAGGGATTTCATGCTGAAATAAATCCTCTCTATAAGATTTGAGGTCCTCATAAGACTAGGTAAATACATGGTTATATCTTTTTAGTAATGCAATCAGCATAGTTCTGATATGTGGCTTGAGTTGTTTGCCAATGTATACCTTTTTGGGGGCATGAGATGTCCCCAAGTTTATCTCTTCTAAATCATTCTTGTTTGTCAGAGATGACTTTGTGACAGATTGGTCCCTATTGTCAAAAGCTCTCTCTAAAGCAACCAGTCCTCTAGGGATCTTATTTGTCTTAAGTTGAATTATTTCTTTCCCTAAGAGAGTTTCTTTTCCATCTACAACTTCTACAAAATTCTAAAAATCCATTTTTTGGTTCTCATACTCATCAATGCAATGTAGAAATCTCAGTAAATCTTTGTCATCATCAAACACTTGCCAGTTGCATACATTGTCTAGCACTATAGGTCTAAGCTTGACCTCAACATTTGTAACATCTGATAGAGTAATATCATCTGGCCTTATAGCTACATTGGCTAGAAAATCTACCCTGACATTTTTTTATCTCTCTATCCAATTTATTGAAAATGCATCAAACAATTCAATTGTATCCCAAACAACATGCTTATATTGCTTTAAACTTTTATTTTTTGATGCATACTTATCTCTAATTTGGGACACAACTAACTTTGAATCCCCAAATACTTTGAGCATCTTAATTCCATGCTTTAGAGCTACATTCAATCCTAACAACAGAGCCTCATACTCTGCAATATTATTTGTATAGGCAAACCTCAGCAAGATTGAGAATTTTAGAAGCTTACCAGCTGGAGACAGAAACACAATTCCAGCACCAGAGCCTTCCTTCAAACAAACTCCATCAAAATACATGGTCTAGAGGCCTTGTTGGTCAATTTCTTGAATGCACATGTTTCCCCCTTTACCTTCTTGATCATCTGAGACAACCCTGAAATTTTCATAGTCAGTGTCCACAAAACATATATGCTCCTCTGACTCCTAGTCCTCAACTGTTTCTGATGATCTTTCTTCTCTAATCAATTTGACATCCCTACCATCCATTGGGATCATAGCATATGACAGATCTAATTGCATATTCCCACCAATCAGTGTTGCCCATCTTCTTGACAACAACATGCCATACTCTGGCTTGATGTCAACAACTGTTATGTTCATTTTGTAAGTTTTTTCTAGATATGCTGCCAATTTGAAATCAACATCCTTCATGATTACAATGATAGGTACCTCCCTAGTATCCATGGCATAGCACTTCCCACATGCCTTATCTATCTTTAACCCAGCTTGTTGCATGATAGCCAAAGGCATGATGTTTGTGGATGCTTCTGAGTCAAGCATATAGTTCTTAATTATTTTTCCATTTATGACAAGGGAGACATAAAATGGTTCCACTTGTGAAGGGCATTTTGTCATGGTCATCCCCAGATATATCTCAGGAACTTCATCTTTATCAATACACAGGGCTTGTTTCCTACCCTGAGGTTCATCACTCAACTTGGCTTGATAGGGTAGTCCTAAAATTAAGGATACTGCTTTATTTTTGAATTCTTCCACTTTCATTAGCTCCATCAATGGAACAGAGACTTTTATCTGCGATAAGACTTGAGTCATGTCAAATGGAGCATAATTTTGAATAACAGTTGTAACTTGCTCCACCATTTTACCCTTATCCTGGGGTGACCCAGCCTTAGTTTTCATGGCTCCTGGACTGTCATTCTTGCCCTGAGAATTTGTATTCTGATTCTCAACCTGGGGAACTATATTTTCTATTTTTTGAGGATCACAACCTATTTTTTGCTTAAAACCTTGCTTGTTATTGTTCCATTATTTCTTATATGTTTCCATCCCCTTATGACTGTGCATAGGTTGGCTCACAAAAGTATTTTCTGGTTGGTGTGAATTGCTTACCTGAGCTTTACCTCTTAGGTTGTAATTGCTTTTGACTTGCGCTACTGCTGCAGCTGTGAGGGCTCTAATTTCTTCATCAGAAGGTCTTCTCAAGTTATTCAAAAAATTGTGTGAATCTTAAGCATAAGTGTAGCTATCTTCCTCATCTTCATCATAGGGAAACTGCTGCTAGACCTGAATCTCATCATTTGCACTTACATCAACATCGTGAGAAGAGTATTCTCTGTTTGTAGACAACATATTGACATTCTCATCTTCCATACAATGCGGCTCATTTCATTCATTACAAGCAACAACATTGTTGTATAAAGACTGAGCAATCAGACATTGTGACTGTGAGTGAGGCATTTGACATATGATACACCATGGGGTGTCATTAACAATATTTATAGCTCTCTTCAAAGGATCAGGAGTTTCCTTTGTATTTTGAGTCCTTTGATTTGTGTTACTGTTCGGGAGAACAGGCTTACCATTATGCCAATTAGTGTTATATGGCATATCATATAATGATGGTCTTCTTTCTTGCCTTTGGTAAACTGGTCTATTAGGACCTATCTCCTTTTCATTTTTAGCCATTCTATAACCTAGGTCCTTGACAATAGTTGTCAACCTATCTAATTTATCCTTAGAAGTAGATGCACTGCCTTAAACGGTTTGAGCTTTAGTATTTGGATTTTGCAGAATTTTCACATCATCTCTTCTGTTTGTCTTACCAGATGCTTTTTTGTTATTTTTAATATTTGTTGCAATCTTGAAGGCATCTCTGAGGCTAGCAGGGCTTTTGTCTCTCAATCCATAAGTTGTTTTGGCATCAAAAGCATTTATGTACAACACTATGCACATAGGTTCATTAGGTCTCAAGTCCTGTGGTAATTTGTTCAATACCTTAGTGAATCTAGCATTGAAATCAACAACCTGTTCATTTGATCCTTTGGTAATGCCAGTAAATTCATTAATGAAGAAACTAGGATCAGTCTTGTCACCATATTGTTCTTTAAATATTCTCTTGAAATCCTCCCATGATGAAATACTTCTGTCAAGTAAACCTTTATACCATTCCTTGGCTTCATCAACTAAGGATTGCATAAATGATTTCATGAAAACATCCTCATGCTCAACCTCAAAGTTGTCCATGATATTCTGAAAAGCTTTTAAATGGTTTTCACCTGATATAGTATTATTTCCTAAAAATTTAGGCACTTGCAGCCTCACATGTTTGTCAATAAGATTGGGGTAACCAGGAATGCCATCTAAAACTAGTTGTTTGAATTTGTCTAGCTGCATAGGTTGTCTAACAAACTGATTAACATTTGCATTCTAATTTCTTACATTATTTAATGGTACTCTAGCATTATGTGTGTTCTGTCTTTGATCATTGTGTTGATCCTGTACTTCATTTCTTTGCTGATTTCTTTGCATATTTGCATTTTCAAGGGTAGGAATTGAATCATTCTGAGCAACTTTCAGAGCTTGCACTTTCTATCTCATGTCATCTCTAATCTTCACTGCTTGCAAATATTCTAATTCAACCCTTAAGCTCTTAATTTCTTTGGCTAGTTCCTCCTCTCTAGGCATAGAAGAGGATGGTTTTATCACATTTTGATAATCATTATCATCATCCCTTAGGGATTCAACTTCCTCAAATCTATCAGGGGAATCAACAAAAGGGCGTTCTTGAAACACCTCTGACCTCATTCTCAATCCATCACCCTACAGTCTCTCATATACATTCTAGATTTTAGCCTCATTGTTTGTAAAATAAGGTATTGTTTGCTTTGAGGATCCCGGATTGTCCTGACTAAAATCATTTTTCCTGGGGCTAGGAGAACCATCTTGACTGGCTCGAACAGTCCCTTTTTTCTTATACATCATTTTTATGGGTAACTCTTCAAATAAAGGGTTACGTTGGGATCTTCTCCCTTGCATACAAATTTTTACTTTACCGGTTGGGAGATTTGTTCAGAGTCACCACCTACAAGTAGGAATCAGTGTTATTAGGGTTCTTACTAAGTCCCCAGCAGAGTCACCAATTTCTGTTGGTATTTTTCCTAGACTGGATGCTTGTTCCCAGTCACCCCTACAAAGTAGCCATCAATGATCGATAGGATTCCTGGGCTAGGGGCCAACAGTATAGGAGATAGACTCTATAAATATCTCCTCTTCTTCTTTAGGCTTTGTAGAACCAAGGGGGTATTCCCTACTCAACATCTATGAAATGCATCCATGGATTAGCTGGGATGTTGATACAAAGCAGATAAATCCTCTCTTATGTAGACCAAAACTGTGAGATAAGTACAAAGGGGCTAGCTTCGGGCCTATATTTAGTTGTAGACAGAGGATTTTAGGTCCTAAAACTACTTCTAATGTCCTAAAAGTTTTGAAGTTGAAGTTTGAGTTTGATTTATATATGGATTCAAAACTAGGACTTTGGGTTACAATAGAGATACCAAACCAGATCGGTGCCTATCCAGGGCTCGGAGTCAGTAGACATATATATATGTGAATGTTTACTATAGACCTAAGACAGTAATCAGATTTCAAGGGGTTTCTAAAATGTCTACCTTACAGACAACACCCAAGAGAGAGTATTTAGTTATTTCTGCTTATAAACATCCTTACTGCAATGTATTCTTCTCAACACTTAATCCAAAACATTTAATCTACTCCTTGAGCAGAAGTAAGAGACTAAGTATTTAATATAGAAAACCTATATTCTAGAATCTATAACACCCCTTAGATGTTCAGAGTTAGAAGAAAAAAACACATTCAGTCTGGAGACAAATAACAAAACACACGCAATGAAGCATTACTCATTTAAATCAACATGAAATTGATGATTCTGTGCATAATACATACAACATACAACTCATAAACTTGCAAAGACACCTAAAATAGAGTCACCAGAAAGTTGTATTCCTACTGCAGCACCAAAATTTGTCCAGTTTTCAACAACAAATGAGTAACATAGTCTGGCTTATATATCAAGACTGTATACCTAGCAAAATTAATTACAAGGCAAATAAAAAATCTACCAGATTCAATGCATGAGGAATTGCACTTAAAAATATTCAATGCTGCGGAGAGACCAAGAGGAAGGAGCAGGTAGAATCAGGATCTGCGCTACCACTCAAGGATTTTCATCTTCAATCGACCCATACTTCCCTGCACAATCTGCCATTAAAGCCTCACCTACCCACAGCCTCTGGAATGTAGCAATTGCGCACCTCTGAAGTTTCCCACCCAAAAATAGCTGCACATGCACAGGAAAAACCCCTCGCTACAGGTTCAAAACATGGCCGTCGATCCACTCCTATCGCTGAGATCCACGGCTCAAAATTACATTCCCTAGTCATCAGCTAGTGAAAACGCGCCACGTAGGCACCTCACGTTTCTATCACTGGCCCTTTCTCCTTTTATTTCACCTTTATCTCTTTTGTATATGCAAATCCAAATCCATATACAACATACAAGGCAGACGTCAAAAGTTATAGAACAAACTAGAATTCAGTTTGGGGCTTGTATCTCCATCCTGCATCCATCGCTTTGTACATTACGCATATACAAGCGCAAAACACATACAAGGCGGATTCCAAATATTTCTTCTACTGGATTGGAACACTTCTTGGAATCCAGCTTGTACCCTATCATTGTACATCAGGTTGTATATCGACATATACAAACATTTATGCAGGTCACAGACCCTAAATAATTATACAGCAAGCTAAAACCTTCATTGGGTCTGGAATGTATCTCCTCAATATATATTTTGTTTGTATGCAGAATATACAAACACAAACATACAAGCAGGGAGTCTTTTTAGAATATGCCCGTGATGCATCTAATCATTGTATGTGCGCCTAAATGTATATTTCATATACATTCCACCTTGCACATCCATGGCACTGTTCACTTTGCATGTCGCTGGCCTTTGTATAATTTTCAATGTACATTCCCTTGCACATACAAACAAGGAATCTTCTCAAGAATATACCTACAAAGTATCTTTTCCTTTGTATGTTCTACATACAAGCCCAATATACAAGCAGGGCCGATATACAAATGATGAATATTCCCAGAATCTTTTAGAAGATTCGCCCAATGTATATGCAACCCGATATACATTAAGAAATGCATATAACTCAAATTTTTCACCATCTCTAGAAGCTGATTGGGATTTCACAAGCTTGTCAACAAATTTGACCTTTGTATACACAGAATTTAGCATTTTTCTCAAGTGCGATAGAAAAAATAGTAAAATACTGCATGTAAGTCAAGGAGCAATTCAAACTAAGGCACTAGGGTCTTGTGGGAATAAACACAGGAACCTGCAGACCTAATTTCAGAATCCTAATCCTAGGTGAACACCACCAGGTTCTTTGCTTCTATGCAACAATAGTTTCCACAAATTACCAAGGTAAGAAGAAAGCATAGTGACAATTACTACCACTGTCATTACTCCTTTAAATCATGTCCATATATCAAAGTTTTACTAAGAAGGATAAGAGTAAAGTTAACAATGGAAGAAATTTGGATGGTACCCATCATTCTTATACAAGCTAAACTTTGCCATATGATCTTGAAGAATAGGAACTTGTTCTAGGGAAAAGTATGGAACAACTTGAGAGAGTTCAAAAGTCCTTAAAAGGTTGTCACAAGTGCTTCAATGCAAGTAATCATACTAGGAGGTCAAAACTACAAAGGATGACTATTTTCATGAATTCATAATAGTCACATAAATATATTCCCCAGATCATGAAGAAAATGATGTATTGACTATTATACCACAAGCTATCATAAAAAAAAGAGTCACACAATAATGGAACCATCTAAGGATAGTCGAGATATCTCTAAAAACAACCGGATAGATCAAGAAAATGCAGAGAGATGAAGCAGAGTTTTTCACATCTTCTCAAAGAAGGAAATCATAGTAGCACAATGCAATTAAGTTCTTACTAGTAGAGGAGATCTAGTGAAGGAGAACAACAACATGAATCTCCATGGCAGTGCTCTCAGAAACCCAACAACATAGTGAGCAAAAGATAAGAAAATCAAAATGAGCTTGGCTAGGGTTTGAAACCCCTTTTCACAAAAAGATGATGCCCTAATTATTAGTCAAGAACTAATCAAAGAGACTTCTAAAGTCTTTCTCCTCTCTTTTTTTTAGATAAATAAAATAAATTACATCATGAGCTCGTGGGAGGTTTTTACTTCAAATGTTTGAAAAAGAAAATTAGAGAAATGATTAGGGACAATGACCTTTTAGGTCTTTTCCAATGCTAAGTCAAAACATCATCATGAGCAACCATTTGAGAAAGGTTTGAAGTCAAGAACAAACATGATTACCTTTTTCCTCTTTGCATGGTCAAAAGACCATCATAGGTTTAGTTTAACACTTATTGAGGTAATTAATTACTAAATTACCTTAGTATTTGTTAGATAAATTTAAACAAATCTTGTAATTATTCTAACACTTATTAAGGTAATCAATAAACTAAAATTAGCTCTAATACTTCTTAAAATAAACCATAAATTACCTTCCAACCATGCAAAGAGAGAGACAGATAGAGATAGAGAGAGAGAGAGCCAAGTCAAATGGGAGTTATAAGGCCATGCAAAAGGGGAATTTGTTGCTTTTTGTTTGGACGTTTAGTCAAACCATGCTATTTTTAGAGGTCCACTTGATCAAGTGGCATGATAAGAAGAGTTCAAGATTAAAATAGCTTAATATGGAATAGTTTTGAACCCCCAAATCTAGGATTTTTGGCCTTGCTCCCCTAGCAACTGGCCTGAGTTGACTATTTCTAGTTGAGGACTTCTTTTCCAACCACTTCATGCATTAGAGGAGAGTTCAGTTGGAGTGGAGTTGACTTCCCCATTGTTTGGAGGGAGTTTGTATAGTAAAGGAGAAAGCACATATGCTTTTTTCTAAGTTCTTGTTTTTTGTTTTCCTTTACACATTGCAAAGATGGATTTTGGTATTGTAACTCGGCAGATTTATTTGATTTTTTTAATATAGAGCAGCATCATTATTTATAGCATTATTTAGAGATTCTTGTAAGGTATTCCTTTTATTTTCTCAATACAATTAGTGTTACCTTCTAAGATACATGTGTTGTGTTTGATTGAATGATTTTGATAAGGAATTTGATTGTGATTGTAAACAAATCCTTTAAATTTCTATCTCATTCCTTGAAACTTAGATACAAAAAGCAATTGATTTACATAGGTTATAGGTTGTGCTAGCCATTTTCTAATTTTTTCCTAGTTGTGAAAGAATTAGTTTTCCTTCAAAGAAATAAGAAATATTCAAGCCTTATTTTGGAATATTGATGTGTGAACATTGCCCAAACTGAGTTGTGTAACTAGGTCTTTTGAGAGATAATTGTGAATCAAACTAGCAAGTTTAGAACTTATAACTCAGTGCATCACCTCCTAGGATCTAGTTTTCATTTTCATAGCAATCTTTCTATCTGTGATAGGTAAAAAATTAGGTTAATAAGATCAAGCATAGCCATGAAAACCTAGCCCTACCATCATCAAAGAATCTAATCTAAATGAGATCAAAAGCATGCAACTCAAGCACAATATCACCTAGATTGTGTGATTCCTTGTTTATGATGTGGATTGCTTCTTCAATAATGAACAATTCTAAAGATAAAACCTGCCATGATGGATGGATGATAATGATAATAAGCTTAATGGATGCTATGGATATTCAAGTGCTCAATATGCTTAGGATGATAATGTAGACGTTGTATGAATGCTTGATAGATGTAGTATGGAATGAGAAGGTGTTTATATAGAACTCAACCAAAATCAATCAACGGTGGAGATTCGGTGGCTATGTGAATGGCTAAGATTAAATGATAGACATAGGTGAATGTGAAGATGACAAGTGGAGAGAAGATAGGGCTCATGTGTGCTTGTGTACATAAAAAGTACTACATGTTAAAGATATTAAATAAAAGGATGTAGTACCACTTATCTTTTTAAATGAAAGAGGCACACATGTTGGCTTATGAGATAAATGATAAGATAAATTAATTAAATAAATAAAATTTATTTAATTAAAAATAGATAGAATGAAGATAATTAAATAATTAAAGATTGTTTAATTATAGCTTAGAAGAAATAGCTAATGAATTAATTAAATAAATATAAATTTATTTAATTAATAGAAGAAATAGATGTGTTAGGTATATTGCTACAAGTGTGTTAAACAAATGCAGATGGTGAATAATGCGATGTTTGAATGCTAATGATAATGAGTCAATTTTGGGTGTCTACATTTTTCCCCTCTTTGATACAATGTTCGTTAGAGCGTTGTGTCAAAGAAGATATGATATTTCACTTGATAAACAAAGTTATACCCCAGTGTAACTAGCAGGTGATGCCCCCTTGAGAGGTAAGCCAGGATAACCAAGAAGGGCTGGGTTGGCTCGTGATAGAAAAAAAGCTAAAACACAAGGTTGACACGAAGAAAAAGGGGGTTGGATGGGAACAAATGGGATGATGCAGAAGAAAAAGACTTTGACATAGAAGAATTAGGGTTTGGATAGGGCTATAAGTAGCTTCCACAAAGGCAAATAGGCTCATTTGTGCTCAGTTGTGTTCAAAAAGCTATAGAGATCTAGAGCTCCTTAGAGTTGGTGTGCGACGAGAGTTGGAGAGCTATCATGATGGTGATTCCACGCAGAGATCATCGTGCCGAGCGAGTGAGGACACATGGATGACTAGAGGGATCAAATGTACCGGTATGTATCAAAATTTTTGCTGAAAGTGTGATTTTGATAGGCTATAAGTGTCATAAATGCACACACATCACCATAAGCGACTAGGTCTTAGGATAGGCAGTTCAGGTCACTTACAGTAGTTAAGTTTGCTTTTAGGCATGGCTTGGTTGCATATAGTAAGAATAGGTCACTTTTAGTCTGTTAGGCAATTGTATAGACAAAATGTGCATATAGATATAAATAAGTCACTTATGGGCTAATAGTAAGCACATAAGGAAATACAACTTGCTTAGAAAGAAAAAATGCTCACTTAGGGAATAGAGCTCGCTTATAGGTAAAAGATACACATGTAGAGGTTCATCTCACACTTGGTCAAGTAGTGATCGCATAGGAAAAATAGGTCACATATGATTGAGATGTAAGTGCATATGGTAAAAGAGGTTGCGTTTGATCAGCAAATAGGTGCATATAGAAAAATGAACTGCTTATGGTAGATAGAAGCTAGAATAGCAATAAATGATCAAATTTTTATAGCATTTAAGTAACAGAAGGGACTGACATGATGAATGAAATGATGCAGGATATACTACCACCTTTGTTATCATGGGAGCTACATCCTAGGGATTTGTAGTTAGTGAGATTGCTAGATGCAGAGGAGTGGCTAGTGTTAGAGATCCTCGGGTTAGAGCATGTGTCGAGATTGGAGCCAGTGCAGGCACATCGAGGACTGATGATGGCGATGGTGGAGTAATGGATGAGCGAGCATAGTTCTTTCTTGTTGCTAATAGAAGAGGCTATAATCACACTAGAGGATGTGTTTCGGATTCTGCAGATTCCTATAGATGGGGACCGAGTAGATTATGATCCTGATATGGCTCCAGTTGCATTCAGGAGATTGTTTAGGACACCAGACATTGGAGTAGAGGGCTCAAAGATCCCTATGGTGAGGATGGAGGAGCTATGTGATAGACTGCAGCGAGTGTAGTGACTATTATCAGATGGCTAGTGGGAGATAGACGAGCGAGAGGCTTTCTGGTAGGATGAGGGACAGTGATGGAGGGGATGTTCTCCTATGGTATGAGATATGCATGGGTGGAGTGTGTACTTGGACAGCTCTATCATTTCCTACATGATTGTGCGTATATGTTTAGAGCAAGTATGTCTACAGGAGTTACAGTTTTGCATGTATGGGCTTATGAGCATATTCCAGTGACAAGACCAAAGGGATGGGTGGCTAGAGCAGTAGGAGAGCCTTATGCTAGGATGTACAAAGGAGATTTGACATACTGGTAGTGTAGAGCAGTGGTGTACTAGCAGAGGAGGTTGGATGAGGTAGACAACTTTATATGGAGGCCATGGCTGGGATGTGAGAGATGGGATGAGGAGGATACTGAGCTTATCTATGCTAGGCAGGCAAGATATATTTTTAGACATGACATATACATTATAGAGTGCTACTTGCTAGAGAGGGTTTTGAGACAGTTCGGGTTACCACAGGTAGTACCATTTGGTGATGCCATTTTTGGGATGACTAGATAGGAGGTGTTTGATTAAGGGCCAAAGATTGTGGTTGACATGGCTTTGGCAGAGAGAGAGGGGCTATAGCCAGCTATATGGTAGTGGGGATAGGGTCCTGCAGATCTAGGTACGCTGCTAGACTATGATGCATACTGGGTGATAGTGAGACTGACACAGTTGACACGAGTTGGAGAGATAGGGGAGATAGGGATGGAGAGACTAGTCAGGAGGAGGCGATGATGGGCTCCACTAGTGTAGGCTATTGTACCAGTAGCACCAGGGATATAGATGTAGGGACAGGTACGAGGATAGCCTGAGATACTTGCACAGCCTCAGGGGCAGATATTAGTGCGTGATGATGTTGGGATTTAGAAGCTACGGAGGAGGATCAGAGAGGAGAGGAGATCAAGGCAGCGGGCTCATATGAGATTGAGGAGGGTGGAGATAGATAGACACCAGGCGGTGATTGGCTTGCGACATGCTAGAGCTCAGGCATAGACATACTAGACTCAGTTACAGTTGAGAGTATAGGCTGGGGATGGATAAGATGATGGTGCACTTGCTAGGGTGACAGGGGAGAGAGATGCGGCTAGACAGAGCTAGCAGATGATGAGATTAGAGCGAGATACAGTTGTATAGCAGGTGCAGGTGATGAGAACAGAGAGAGATGGTCTGCGGGCAGAGAGGGATACGGCTATACAGTAGCTACAGGGGATGACTAGTGAGTGGGATAGAGTAGTGACTACATTGGGTATAGATGGGGCTACAATGTATTTGGCCACACAATTGAAATAGATATAGGCAGAGCTACGAAGAGTACAGGGTGAGGTGGAGTACTATAGAGGCTTATACTATGGGGTTGTGCCAGCAGAGCAGAGGCAGCCTAGCTTTAGGAGTAGGTCAGGGGCTTTAGGTTCATGGAGGTCAAGTGGATCTTGATCAGTAGCCTCAATGATGGGGCCACTGAGAGATAGGGGGATAGGTGTAGGGCCCAGTGGTGGTGATCAGAGTGAGGGAGCTGCCAGTAGTCACTAGGGCTACCTTGTTTTATGTTGTATCATGATGAGGCCTAGAGCCGATTGTATATACATTCTTTATGGCTTAGCTTGTATATGTAGGCACTTTTGTATTGACACATGTATATATATGATGGAGTATTGGTGATCTATATGATGATGTATATGGAATGTTATGCATGTTGTATTTGTATTTTCATGGATTATGTATGAATGTTTATGCAAATGATATGAATGGAAATGGTATGATAATGATATGATATGGATGTATGCATATAAATAGATGGTAATGAGATGATATAGGATGGACTTAGGTATGGCTAACACACTTGTTTTACAGGATATGAAATGTGGACGAAGGACAATGGAAATGATTGATCTTGGTTGAGGATTATATAGGCGAATAATAGGATGAATAGATGGGGCGATGGGCAGCTTTTTAAGTAATTGCTCAAAATGAAAAGAAATGCAATCCTTATGTTTGATATAGCATGTGAATGTTATGCACCAGGGTATAGAAGACCAAGGTGTCAAGATATCCAATGCAAAAACTAGCATGGTACAATCTTGTCTAAACACATGAGGTCAAGATGTTGAACCAACATGCACAAGATATTAATAACAGCTAGTGTTTCAAAACAGACTTTAACGCTACAAGCAATGGTTTGAGCTTATCCTCACTACGCATAGTGATAGCTTGCTAGTTATATGTATGGAGCTAGTCTTAACATAGAATAGTCTCACATGCATAAGAGACTATTTAGCTTCTCAGATGCTAGAGATATTGATATGTAAGATGCTAATCCCAACACGTACAAGATACCAATATGCATAGGAAGAGAATAAGATCATCCTGTAAACATGGTACATGAAAGAAATATGACCATACCCCATTCCTTACTTCATTGCAACATACCAAGATATAGAGATAGATCAAGACAGTCTTGATTAGGCAAAGAAAAGGGAATAAAGATAAATCAAAAGATAAAACAAAAGATACTGTCATCCATTCTCTTGCCAAATTTAGGTGCTCTTAGATGGATTTAAGCTGGTGCCTTGTTAAGAGGAAAGTTGCATCTTGTTGAAGGCTAAAGATGGTTGATAAACTACTAAAGAAAATGTTGGCTAAAGGCATGTAGACAAATAGCTTCTAGCTCATTCTTGATTGGTTAAAGTGCTTGAGATTTCAGTATACGTAGTTTGCTTTCTGCTTGAGCTGATCAAAGAGAAGAAGATGGAAGATGAAAGAAGATGAAGAAGATGGGGTGGATAATCTGTGCTTGAGTACTGGAAACTTCCTTCATATTCCAGACTACCTATATACCCTATATCCATAGGATCAAAGCACATTTACGATGAAGATGAGACATGATGAATATGTAGTTCTAGATTTTATTGAGGATGTGTGTGATGAAAGATAGAAGAATGTGAGATGAAAGATTGGAGGATGATTAGAAGAAAGATGAAAGATGGATGATGAAAGAAGGGGATATCATCTTAGCATGAATCAGAGTGCTTCCTTTGCATCTCAGATTGCCTACATACCTTGTATCCACAGGATTAAGGCTTTAACGATAGAGCTGGATGTAGTTCTTGCTTATTACGCTAGATGGGTGATATTGAAAGACTGACATGATTGCTTGAATGTTTGCGTTGGATATGTCCTGTAATTTTTGGATGTCGGACGAGCACAAATTGATTGCAAAGATATGAATCCTTGTTGCAAATTGTTGTGCCACATTTGTCATTGGATGAATGCTATGGTTGAAGTTGAAAGTTTGTTGTGTTGTGAGCTAAGGTGTTTGATGTGCTATGAGCTAGAGATAGCAGTATCCACTTCCAAATAAGACTTAACAAATGCCCCCAATTTGGGATGGGGTTTATTATGAAGAAGCGATGATGGAAAAGGTGTGTGGTCAAGATGCTAAGGTGCCAAAAGAGATAGTTATCACAACAATGTTTCAAGTATGATAGCTAGCATTGATAGAGGCGAAGGTGGAAAGGTTGTTTATTGTGATGACATGTGGATTATGATATGAACTATGTGGGATAGGATGGCGAAATATGGTAGGAAGAGTGATGATCAAACAAGCTAAGTAGATTATGGAAGCTAATCACTACACATAGCGCCTGTTTGCTAGGTTTTCACTATGGTACTTATCCAAGGTGCCTATTTACCAGGTTTTCACTAGAGGATGGATTATTTATCTTAGACTATTTTTTTTTATCCAAAGCGCCACAAAGTGGTTTTCACTATTGGATGGATTTTTTTTTTTTGGGGATAGCTGATTACACATGGCGCCTGTTTGTGAGGTTTTCACCAAGGTAATAGATAGGAGGGACTCAAGTGTCTAGTTCAATGGATGTTGGTAATCCTATTAGAGATGGATGTCATTGCACGAACCATGTCATTATGCTCATCAATGTTGATAAGGGATTGCGTGGATGGGAGATGGATTAGGTGGATAGTGGATTAGGATAAGGATGATTGAAGATTCACACAAGGATAGATGGAAGGCTCATGCAAGGATAGATGAATGGGATAATGGATTATGGAAGGCTTATGAAAAAGCATGGACCATAAGAAGGTAATAGGGGGGACATGTAGGATAATGGATGAAGGATGGAGTTATGGAGGTATGTGAAAATGTGGGATGGAATGAAACCATGACCAACTGTTACACACACCGCTAAACATTAAAGATTTAGATGGAAAGGTTGATGTAGGGAATGAAGGAGATGCTTGCTGAGAGGATGGGTGATGGAGTGATGTAGGAACCCATAGATACATAGTATTTTTATGATTTTTGCTTTGCTTGTGGGATTTTTAGATGGAATGGGATGTTTGGAAGGAATTGAAATGTTAGATAGAAGAAGACAATCGGGATTCTTTTGTTTGAGATATGGATAAGGATACCTCATTCGGCCTGCTTGTTTGTTTGCTTAGGAACCCAAACCATTTGGGGCATAGGCTCTTCTTGTGGATTTATAGGATCAGCTAGCTTTTTAGATGTATTAAGTTGCGATTCTTTTCTTTGATGCCCTAAGGCATGAGAATCTTTAGGATTCTTGGGAGGATTTTTAGCTTTAGAGGTAGAGGCATCCAAATTTTTAGTTTTGAATCCCATGGATTTGATAGAAGTGAGGTTGGTAGAATGAGTGGAAGCTTTATGCTTAGACGGCATGTGCATTTGTTGGTCATGATTAGGAATGTAAGGAAATGTATAGATAAGTGGATAATTAGGCATTGATAATAATGGAGGTGAGGAAAAAGGAGGGATATTATGGGTTGGAAGTAGTGGAGGGAAATTGGATGATGGAAGATGTACAGTCACATGCTTTTACAAGTTATAGGATAGTGGAAGTGGAAGATATGGATGTAAAGTTGAAGGTGGGTATTTAAGAGTTGGAAGAAGCAGAGGTAAATTGGATGGTGAAAGATGTACAATCACATGCTTGTGGGGTTTAGGATGGGATTTTTGATGGGAAATGGTGGGCTTAGGGTGAATGGAGGATTTACCAACATCTTTAGCTTGAGGAGGCTAACATTTGACACTAGGACTAGGAGTGTTTAGGGAACTAGATTTGAGTTCATCATTAGATGGAGATGAAAGGGTTACAAAATGCATGAAGATTGAGGATCCTAGAAAAAGGTAAGTGAGATGAAAGGAGGAGTCGTCGATGGTATCAGAGTTAGAAGTCTCTCTTGCCAAAGAAGATCCATCTTTTGCATCAGAAATGGATGTGGATGAAGATTCTTGCAATGTGTATTCACCAGGACCATGTTCAGCATACTTGATACGGAGGTTGGAAGCAACTTTGCTAGATGATGGCTTAACCAGGTCAGATGGGTCTACATAGGATGAAGACGGATATGCCTCGGTGTTGATAGGAATGCGGTTTGGACTCTGATATTTAGCTTGAAAGGCACGACAAAATTCAAATGGATTGGGATTAGCTTGGATAGTAACCTCAACACTGTTGTGTGGAAATTAAGACATTGATGTTATGTGGAAGGAACTGCCTTGAGGGCATGTATCCATGGACAACCAAGGATGATGTTATAAGGAAGGTCAATATCAAGAACCTAACAATAGGTTTCTGTGGTGACCGGCCCAACTTGGATAGGCAAGAAAATAATCCCTTCAGTATTTCACTTGGCATCATCATATGCTCTAATAGTAATAACCTTGGAGGTGTCAACATCTTTATTAGAATATCCCAGTTGTTTTATCAATTTTAAAGAACATATATTAAGACCAGCTCCACCATCTACCAAGATTCATTTGATATGGCGTTGTTTAACAAATACTTCAATGTGGAGGGCTTCATTGTGTAAAGGATGAATGGAAGGTTGAATATCTTTGTCAGAGAAGGTTAAATAACAAGGGGTTACAATGCTAGCAACCATAGATTGGAATTATGTGATATCAATATCATTGGGCATCAAAGATTCTTGTGAGGCTTTGTCAAGGATAGCTTTGTGAGTAGGGGAAATGCGAAGCAACTCAAGAATGGAAATGTGCGCAGGTGTTTTGCCAAGGTGATCCAAGCTATTAGAGTTAGAGAATGGTCAAGAAGGATGAACAAGTGCTCCTTGAATGGTGACTCGACCTCTATGAGTGATTATAGCACAATCAGGTGCTTTACCTTGGATAGTAATGGTAGAAATACGAGCATGGTCAATGCGGCCAATAGTAGATAATTCATAGTTGTACTGAATGGCGTTCCCAGCATGAGGGTTACTTGTTTTGTCATGAGATGGAAGTGGATTCTTGAAAGCCTCTAGATCATAGTTCAATGTTGATTTTTGTGTAGGTTGAGTTGTTGAAGGAGTAATTTTGATTAAACCTTGATCGATGCAACCTTGGCTGACATATTTTAAATGCATACAACCATTTGTTTTGTGTCCTTTAACTCTATATAAATCACAATACTCATTTTATTTGTACCAAGGAGCTTTGAAGAGGGGTTCACCATTGAGTGGTGCATCTGGTAACATAATATCGCCCGCTTGGAGAAGCTTTCAAAAGACATCTTCCATAGGTTCCGCTAATGGTGTAAATTGTCGGCACGGATTGGAAGTTTGTCATTGTCACATTCATTGAAAAGGTAGTGTTGTTGTAGAAGCAACTTGAATGTTGATGGGAGCTTTCATAGTTTGTATGTTCTTTGCATCTACAACACCATTGTTGACAACATTCTTATTTTTGTTCCAAAAGTGAGACTTATTGTTGGAGTTTTGAGGATAGTCTTTGTTATCGTGAAAGATCTTGATAGTTTCTTTAGCAATTAAAGCTCGTTCAATGATGGTTCCTTTGGAAACAAGTTCATCAAAGGTGCTAGCACTTTACAATTGTAATTGGACTAACAACTCGGAATGAAGATTTTGAACAAAGATATCGATTTGTTGCTTCTCAAGAATTTCCCATGATAGTTTTCTAGCCATATTATGCCATTGTTGAGTGAATGAAGAAAAGGCTTCACCATTGCACTATTTATTATTGACAAGGTCATTCATGTTTACCTCATGTTTAATGTTAAAAGTGAAGTGTGATCAAAATTTATTGGCTAACTCTGAAAAAGACTTAATTCCCAAAGGTAAATGAGAGAACCATTCAAGAGCTTGTCCTACTAAGCTTCGAGGAAATAGTCTCAAAAGATATGTATCGTCATAAGCAACATCGAGACATGCCACAAAGAATGTTCTAAGATGGTCTTCTAGATTTCCTTTTCCTTTGTATTTGTCAAACTGTGGAATTTCGAAGTGTGGCAAAAAAGGTGTCATATGAAGAGACTTGTCAAATGGGTAAGTGTATATGTTTTCTAGAGAAAATGTCTTCTTTCTTTGTCCTACTACTTGGTTTATCATTTGTTGAACATCCACTAAAGATAATTGCTATTGTTGCAAAGGGGGTGAAACATGGTATGATGTCTATTGAGAGTGTTGTTGTGGGATATATGAAGCCATGACCATTTGTTGAGGTTGCGTGCTCCCAACGTATGTCAAAGGATTGGTATGTGACACATATGTGGTTGAGGAGTGCTGTCCTTGAGACACAGGTGGTGGTTGGATATGTTGTGACGAATGGGCACCAAGATTGCGCATCACGTGCGAAGTGGAAGATGGATTAACATTAGTTGATGGTTGGGAAGTTGGAGTGGGATTTGTGACATGGTAAGTGATGGAAGGATTGGTAGATGTGAAAGAAGGATGAACACTTGGGTTTGTATTTTGGACAACATGTGGATTCAGATGTGTCATGTGTTGGGTGATAATAGGCAAGTCTTGGGTAGCATAAGATGGATTGATGGTGTGTGAAGGATTGGAAGAATATGATGGAATGGATGTAAGTTGCTCAACATAAGTGACCGTAGTGCTAGGATTGGCTTGAGAAACGATAGGAGGGTCACTCATATCAATAAGACTAACATTGGGATTATATGGTGTAATGGAGGGATTACTAGAGATGGTGGAAAGCGTATTAGCAGTTGGTATATGAGATATGGTATTCATATGGGATATGGTGGGTTGTGATGGTCGTGAAACTTGGACTATTGGTGTTATTGGGATAGTTTGGGAGGCTTTCACACTATGGGATATGGGAATAGCTTGTGATGCTTGGAGCATTTGCGCTTGGGCAACATGGACAGCTTGTGTTACTTGAGGCATGGAAACGGTCATGGTAGGAGGAGGAATATGTTGAGCAACATGGAAAGGTGGAATGTTTAGATTTTGTGACATTAAAGGAAGTACATTGGTTGGTGTTATCAAAGGTTCTAGAGTGTACTCTAAGCAATCAAATGAAGTAACAATAGGGAATGAAAGAGATGTGGTGGAAGATAGAGCTTGTGATATGGTGGGGGATGATGTGACTATAGTGAATGGTCCCTTTGCAACAACAGTGGGAGTGTTTGGATCGTGCTCTCTAATAGCGGCTATGTCAAAATCTCATGGTAATTTAGCACCCATGTGAGCAAGTTGCAAGAAGTAGTGATTAGGCTGAGATAAAACAAGTCTCTCAACTTGATCCCACACATGGGTATCTTGAAATTTTGATAAGTCTTCTTGGGATTATTCTTTAAAAGTCTTGAAAAATATTTGAGGTTTAACTTGTTGTGAAGATGACTCTCCAACGGTATACCCATGAGGTGTAAACATATGAGGAGGCATACCAGTCATAAATTGAGTTGCATCTTGAAGAGGTGTTGATCTAGATTGTTGCATCTTAGTTCCCATCTCAGCTTGCAATTTAGCTTCCATTTCAGCTCACAATTTGGCTTCCATTTCAGCTCTATATTGACTCCTAGTTTGAGGCATGATGTTGATCTTGAAAACTGAAGTTTAGCTTGTCAAAAGTTTTGAGACCCAAAAGAAAGGTGATAGTTTACTAGTTGTTGGTTACTAGTTGCTTTGTTGTTTTGCTTAGTTGTTGATTTGTTTGGTTGGTTGGTTGATTGTTTTGCTTGGCTTGGTTGCTTTGTTGATTGTTTTGCTTGGCTTGGTTGCTTTGTTGATTTGTTGTTGGCTGGTTTTCCCTAGAGAATAGCTCACACACTCAAGGGAAAAGTTGTTTGCTAAAGGTTGCTATGTTACTGATGTTTACTAAAGCTAAAGCTAATGTCTGGCTAATGGATCGAGACGATTGGTTTGATGTTTGGTTTGCTAGTTTGGGATCTCAAAAAGATGAAAAGCTCATGAAATTTGATTGATTGGTAAGCTCAAAGCAGGAGACAAAGTCCAAGTATATGCTAATGATCAGAGATAGGTCTCAAAGCTAATGTTGAAGTTGAGTAAGCTAGATTTGAGGCTAATTCGGCTAAGTCACTAAGATTTGCCGGTATTAGACCATAGGCAAGAAGTGATAGCTCATATGTGACTCAGAAAAGGCCAAAGGTGACTGGTAATAGCTCAAATACGGGCTTGTTTAGGTTTTGAGAACAAGTTGCAGTGTTAACCAAAGGCGATTTGATTTTTCACAGGTGATAACTGTTGGATCAAAAGCGATTTACTACTGATTGGAAGCGACGCAAGTTAGGCCAAAGGCAATAGACTATTGTTTAAAGGTGTCATGCCCACATTTCACATGCATTCACAACACGTAAACATGCATGTTCATGTCCACATGCAACATGTGGTCATGATTCGAACTGTCAAAAATTTTCTCTTACTACTCTGTATCTCCTCCTCGCACGCGTAGGCGTGCTCGGTAGCATATGTTTAAGTTGTCAAAGTTACTGTTGTTAACAGCATTTTCTTCTCACATCTGCATATTGAAAATGATCATGAAGTTTCTATCAGTTTAATTTTGCAACGTTTGGGATTGCTTGGTAGGTGATTAACTCTTTAATTGGGTTTCTTAGTTTATTGACTCGCATTTCTCCTTTTGTTATATGCCATCGCATATTTATTTAATTATCTACTCTTCTCAATAAATTGTCTCATTTTCAAAGTATACCATTTGGAAATAATTTGACTTTGAGATCGCAGTTTCTATTACAGATCGATCTGTGAATTTTAAATATTTGAATGTCGAAATAATTTGTCTCATTATTTCTTTAAATAAATATTTAAATAATTATCTATTTAAATATTTTATTTTTCTTTTAACATACTTATTTTTAATTTGCAATTCCCTTTTTTTTTTAAATGAATATACAATTAATTATATATTTACATTTAAATTACATTACAGTTATTTAATTACATATATAGATATATATATATATAATCATTCTTTTAAATATCTCTAATGAAAATAAACTTCCTTTTTAATTGAAAACCCATTTTGTCATAACAAATTTCATATATATATATATATATATATATGCACTCACATATATATATATACACATTCATTTTTATCTAAATACCTTTTAACCCATGCTAGTGGAAACTCCACTAATTTTTTTTTATTAGAGTTTCTTTGTTTTTATAAAAATTACAACTCATGGCATGAGGGTTGAAATAACCCTAAAAACCTTATTGCTGTTGTGATTTTACAGGCATGGTGAAGTGGAAGCAGATTAGGCGACAACACTGGTCACAAGGCCGAACAGAGTGAGGGAAGGTGGAGTGAGTGGCAAACATGGTGGAGTGGAGGGATTGCAGGGACTGCGGACGGGGTAGTGACGGCAGTGCACAGTGGACGACAGGGGAGAAAGTGTTGGAGGAGGCCGCAGGGGAGGGGGCGGCGCTGTGTAGTAACCGCGACAGGGTTTAATGGCCGCATAGGTTGTAGTGAGCGGGGGTGTGGGGAGGGGCGGAGCCCCACCCACATCCCACTTCGTGGGTATGGGTGGGGCTCCACCCCTCTCCACACCCTCTTCTTAATATTGTTTTCAGTGGGGGTTAAACCCCCACCATTACTTCCTTTGTAATTTGTGACTATTTTTAATTGTTCATAGCGAACTCACAATTATTGCTATTTCAAAATTACAAATTAATATTAATTAAATATGTATACATATATATATATTTATATATATATATGTATGTATGTATATATATATATATGTATATATATATCATTTTCTAAATTTCATTCAACTTAAAACTATATAAATATATATATATAAACAAATATACCAAAATTTACACGTCTTCATTTAATAATAAAAATATATATTCATATATATATATATATATATTTAAGTATATATATATATATGCATATATATATACAATTGCATCAAATTTTCACAACATCATTTCATAATAAAAATATATATGTGTATATATATATATATATATATATATATTTATCTAACTAAATATATATATTTATACATATATTTAATTCATAACATAGTTTCATAGTAAATCCATTTCACAATTTCTCTACTTTTAATTTACAATATAGTAAATACTTGAGAGATACAGAAAATAAATAACCATATAAATCTGGATTTTAACTAAAATGATCTATCAAGTATTCATTCTATTTCATTTACAACTTAAAGTGTAAGAGTAAACACAAGGAACTAATTTTAATCTTCCACTTCAATATTAATAGACAAGTAAATTTGATTTAGATTAATACCCATTGCATACTTAAATCAAGTTTTAATTTTGTTTTCAAAAGCAAATTTACAACTTTCATAATACTGTAAATGTAACTTTTCCACTACATAGTACAAGAGATAAAATTTATCATCTGGTCTAAATCAACATACTAATCTCACAACTTTATAATTTTGATAAAACAAAATAACAACAACTGTAAGAATCCCACAACTCACATACACTCTAAAGGAGTAATTACTTTCTTCTCCCAGCTCACACAAATGATGTAATGTAATAACCAATTAAAGTCACAACTAACAACAAAATAAGGGAGGATTTTGTTTCCACTTCAAAGATATCAACTTTTACAACAATCTTCAAAGAGAGAAGTTATCTCCTCTAAAACTCTTACAAAATGAAACTATAAAAGACCAAGTTCTCATTACAAGTAGGAAGATAGAACATTTTCTTTAACAAGGCAAAATCCCTTCAATCTTTTTAACATGCTCCAATAGCAACCTGCATGACAACAAGGGAGAAAACAAAAACCAACTAGCTCTCTTCCCCACCATAGACCCGCAAGAGGGTCACCCCCGAGCTAGGGAGACCATCCACATACCCAGGGTAGAATAGACCAAAACACTTCACAACATTGAATAACAACAAACAAGCAAATAACACACACACTCCCATGGTTTACTCACAATACAAAGACTCAACTGAGGTGAGTTCAAGGAGGGTAGGGAAGTAGACTCTCTCACTTAATGTGTCATTCTTCATAACATTTTATCTCAATTGATCACATGGCCTCAAGCCAACAAAATTACTCTTTCTCAAGGCCTCAAGCCATCCAAATACTCAAATTTTCAGGGATATCCCACATAGGCTCTCAAAGCCTTAAAGCCCTCTTGGCTCAAAAGTACCAACATGCCCTCAAGGCATTTCATATATCAAGAAAACAAGAAAGACACCCGAGGAGGTTCACACCTTCCCTTCCCTATACATGATGAACATTGCCTTCCAACTGGAAGGAGCTCTTTCAACACCCAACACATACCCGAAAATAACAGAAAAACACATAGAACCCATTTGCAATCTCATTCACCAAGCAAGAACAAAACATACATAACAAGCAATAGATCATACAAGTGAGAAGTCTTGTTCACCAACCTTCTCAAGCCCAATTATGGATGAAATTTGATGAAGAGTTCCACTCTTAGCCTCCTTCTCCAAGTTCTTCTTCTTTCCACCATAATCCAACCCCCTTCCTTTCGTCCTCTCTCTTTTAAAACTAATTCCCTCTATTTTCCTAATTTCCCAAGTGGCATTAAAAAAACTACACCCACAACTCATCCATTATCCTAGTGGACTTAAAACAATTAACCCACTCAAGAGGTTCCCCACTATAGTCCTTTTACAACACATGGAAAAATAAAATACAATAAGTAAACTAAAAATAAAAAGGGAGTGGATGACACACCACCCTTATTAAGGGGAACCCCACCAAAAGAGAGGCACAAAGAGATAAGCACTCCATTATTAGGGGATCATGGAGTTGTTCCATGACTTGGAAGTGGGCCTGAGTGTGGATTCCACTCATCCCATTGTGTCCATATTTCCAAATTCGTCACTTAACTTCACTGTGAAGTTTAAGTGACCATATGGAGGTTAACCCAAGGTTATCCTAGTCAAAAAGGTCCCTAGACCCATGGGGTATAACCCAGGGTTGATTTTTACCTTTGTAGGACTCCCAGAGTCAAATAAAAACATAAGAAAAAGGTCTAAAAGAAATAAAGTTTAAACAAGATTCAAAACAACATTTCTTACAACACTTATCATAATAAAAGTAAATTAGAAGATAGCCCTAATTCCCTTGACCTCATACAATATTAACACATTACAACATTACAACATTTCTCCAAACACTAGGTTGATCTTAGTTCCTCATGGAACTAGATCGGCTCACAAGGGATACAACATAGGGTATGGAATGATCTCCTGTATATGTGGTTTCGGTAGCAATACCTGCACACTCAAATTCGAAGTCAATAACACAAAGATATCATAGCCAAAGCAATTTCAATACAAGCATACCTAAGTATGCTACCATATGATCATACTGAAATCAAATTAAAGTTTCATATTTATTCATCATTTTCTTAAAAGCAACATCTAATTATCATTCCACAATTATTTTCTTAAAATTAATTAGGTTAATAAACAAGATTCCAGGATCAATAGTTTCTCAACATAAAAGTAATATCAATAGCACTACAAATAGTCTCAAGAACAGAAGTGTAAAAAGTAGGCCTCACATCCTCTCCCCCTAAGATTGTACTTCCTCCTAGAAGTCATCAAAGAGGTGAGGATAAAGGGTCTTCAATCTCATTGCATCTTCCCATGTTGCAGTGACTTCATTGTACATATCCCACTGGACCCTAACATGGTCCAGCTCTCGACCTCGAAGGCCCAGCGTCTGACGACCCAATATGCGTATTGGCTCCAAAGCTAGCTATCTGTCTGCCTCTACCTGAAGAGCACTCCAATCCAATATGTGAGACAAGTCAGATATATAACGACATAAAAATGAAACATGGAAGACATCGTGGATATGAGACAGGCTAGGTGGCAAGGCAAAATGGTAGGCTATAGGTCCTATCCTCTCTAGAATCTCAAAAGGTCCTACAAATCGAGGTGCGAGCTTAGAGCCTTTTCTGTAGTGGATTGGACTCTTATGCAGTCGTACTCTCAAGAATACCCTATCACCCACCGAAAAGCTTCGATCTGTTCTCTTCACATCTGCATACTTTTTCTATCTATCCTAAGCTTCATGCAGTCTCTGTCTGATCAAAGTGACCTGCTGTTCCATATCCTGGATTATTTCAGGACCAATGGCAACTCGGTCCTCCAACCGATCCCAAGTCAAAGGCGTTCTGCAAGGTCTGCCGTATAAAGCCTGGTAAGGAGGCATACTCAATGAGCTATGATGCCCATTATTGTAGGCGAACTCAACCAGATATAGGTACTTCTCCCATTTAGACTGATAATCCATAACATACATGTGAAGCATGTCCTCCAACACCTGATTAACTCTTTCTGTCTGGCCGTTGGTCTCAGGATGATAAGCGGAACTGAAGTTGAGCTATGTGCCCAACGCCTGATGTAAGGCTCTCCAAAATGATGATGTGAAAATGGAATCTCTATCAAATATGATGCGACGAGGTACTCCATGTAGTCTGACAATCTGATCTAGAAACACTCTCGCCACGGATGGTACATTGTACGTTGTGCATACTGGTGAGAAATGGGCCACCTTGGTCAACTTGTCAACTGTCACCATGATGGCATCATGGCATCGTGATGACATAGGTAGATCAACAATAAAGTCCATCTAAATGGTGTCCCATTTCCATTCAGGTATCTCGTGAGGATACCAAAGTCCTGTTGGATGCTGATGCTCGGCCTTGACCCTCTGACACTCAAGGCATCGAGCAACATACTCTATAATGTCGTGTCTCATCACAGCCCAATGATATAACTATCGCAAGCCCGCATACATCTTCTTCACTCCGGGATGAGTTGCATAGGGTGCTCTATGAGCCTCAGAGAGCATCGCTGTACATAGGTCACCCGTACGAGGTACATAGATGCGCTGCCTATGTCTAAGTAATCCATCTGACTCTAGGGAATATCCTACGAATTTACCCTTCAGGACCCTCTGATTCTGGATTTCCTGTTGCACCTCAAGAAACCACTCATCCTCAGGTAGATGCTGTAAGATACGTTCTCTCAAATCCACCTTCAAAGTTAGAGTAAGGATCTTGTGGCACCTTCGACTCAAAGCGTCAGTGACCACGTTCTCCTTTCCTTTGATGTAGTGGACATCAAAATCGTACTCACATAAGAACTCCATCCAACGCCGCTGGTAGGCGTTCAAATTGGGCTGAGTGAAAATGTACTACAAGCTATGATGATCCGAATGAAGCTCAAAATATCAGCCTAAAAGAAAGTGTCTCCAATGAACAAGAGCATGAATAACAGTTGTGAGCTCTAAATTGTGAGTAGGGTAGTTTAGCTCATGTGTTTTAAGTTTTTGTGATTCATAAGCAATCACTCTACCCCCCTTCATAAGCATAGCTCCAAATCCCTCTAATGATGCATCTGTGCAAACAATAAAATCTTCTGCTGGATCAGGAACATCTAATATGGGAGCGCTGGTAAGATGTTCCTTAAGGATCCCAAAGGCCTTCTCACACTGCTCAGTCCAAGTGAATCCTTTCCCTTTTCACTGAAGGGAAGTGATAGGATGAGCTATCCTGGAGAAACCTTCGACAAACCTACAGTAGTAACTGGCTAATCCCATAAAGCTCCTTACTTTTATAACACTGGTGGGTGCTGGCTAATCCTGAATTGCTCTGATCTTCGATGGATCTACGGAGATACCATCACCTGATAAAATGTGTCCCAAATACTGCACCTCTGTCTTGAAGAAGGCACATTTTTCTAGGTTGCCAAACAGCTGATGCTCATGTAAACACTGCAATACCTGACGCAAATGGTCCACATGTTCCTCCTCGGTCCATGAATAGATCAAAATGTCGTCTAGAAAAATGATCATGAACCGATCTAGGTAAGTGCAGAACACCCCGTTCATGAGACTCATGAACACTACAAGGGCGTTCGTCAATCTGAAGGGTACCACTATAAATTCATAATGGCCATATCTGGTTTGGAAGGTAGTTTTGTGAATATCTGCTTCCATGATTCGTAATTTGTGATACCTAGATTTTAAATCAATCTTTGAAAACACTCTAGCTCCTTGCATTTGGTCAAAGAGATCGTCAATCCTCGGTAGAGGATATCGGTTCCTCACTGTCACTTTGTTCAACTGCCTGTAGTCCATGCATAACTGAAGAGATCCATCCTTCTTCTGTAAGAAGATAACTGGTGCGCCCCATGGTGAAACGCTCGGTCGGATGTGTCCCTTCCCTAATAATTCTTCTAACTGTAGTTTAAGCTCTGTAAGCTCATGTGTAGTCATTCTATAAGGTGCACGAGATACTGGTTCTGCCCCTGGTACTAAATCAATATGGAAATTAACTTCTCTGCGTGGAGGCATACCAAGTAACTCTGGTGGAAAAACATTTGCAAAATCTCTCAGGATAGGGTGATCATCTAATGTAGTCTCAAGTTCATCTTCTAATCTATCACTGACTGTGATAGCAAACATCTAACAACCCTTCTGCATGCAATGCTTAAGTTGCTGAGCGGATATCGTTCAAGTAGTTGTGGGCTTCTGTTTGCCCACTATCTCGACCGGTGTGCCATGATCATCTATGCAACTAATCATCCTCTGGCGGCAATCTAGCTTGGCTTTGTGAGCTGTAAGCCAGTCCATGCCAAGAACTACGCCATAGGTTCCTAATGGCATCACCCTAAGATCCCATGTTGTAACGAATGAACCCAAGGAAACTTCACAATTTCTTACAACGGTATCAACTGACATCCTAGCCGTAGTGGCCAATTCGACCTCCCACCTAATGTCCTGCCTAGAAGCCACCAGCCTGCAACGTCCCACTAACGATGTAGATATAAAGGAGTCTGTAGCTCTGTAGTCAAAAAGGATAGAGATGGGAGATTATGCAATCATACCTGCTATCTCAATAAATGAAACCTAAAAATCAGCCTGGCAGTTGTCAACTACTGCAAACATATGGTGGGATTTACCCACATCACCCACAGTCTGCTCAGAACCTCCTGCATGATGCTGTCCCCCTGTTGTAAAACCCCGTGGGCACTCTCTAGCTATGTGTCCAGCTTCACCACAAACATAACAAGGGCCTCTAACCTGTACCTGTACAATCTGAGTCCTACTCAACTGCTACTGTCCTATTCTGCCAGTAGACCCCTGTGAACCCCTATACGACTACTGCGGTCTTGCGGGTCCCGCGGGTGGTCCCTACTGTCTCTGATCTCTATGCGGGCCCTACTACTACCAACCTCTATTATTTCCCCCATATGATTTCTATTGTGTTTTAGCTTTCTATTGCTGCTGTGACTGTTGTTGTTGTGGGGGCCTAGGAGGTAATGGTACTGAATTGTATCCTCCTCTAGGGGGTGGCTATGTTGGCCTATGGAAATTCTGTTGATGCTGCTGCTGTCCCCGATCCTGGAACTGAGGCTGAGAATTCTGCCCCCACCCCTGAATCTCCTTAGCAATATAAGCCTTCTTGGTAGCATCACTCAGAGTCTGGGGATCTACCATCCAAACAGGTCTTGCTATACTATGGTTTAGACCTCTGATAAACTTATGCACCAGGAGTTTCTCATCATGGAGATACTCTGCATATCTGGATAACTCTGTAAACTTACTCTCATACTGTGCCATTGAGAGTCCACTCTGTTGTAGGTCATGAAACTCGTCTATACGACACTGTCTGTAATGGTTAGATAGATAACGCACATTGAAGCACTCAATAAAGGTCTCCCATGTGAGGGTATCTAAGGAAAGGTGACGCTTGCACTCCTCAGTGTGCCACCATGTAGCTGCTACATCTCATAATAAGTGTACTGCCACATGGGCCTTCGTGTTGCCTGCGTATGGACGCAACGTGAAGCACCTGTCCAAACTGATAAGCTAGGCCTCTGCCTCAGCTCCCTCTATGGTTCCAATGAAAGTAGGAGGGTTCAACCTCATTATGTCCCTAATGGGGTCTCCTCTATCATTGCACCCCCTGGTGGGCTCATCTACATAATAATCATAGGGCCTGGGACCAAATTGCTCTACTCGCACTGTCTCTTCATGCCTAGCATGATGTGTGGGGCTCCTGCTACGGGCCCTGCCGGCTGAACCAACCTCCTCTGTATTCGGCAACTCGACATAAGGCTCCACATGTGGTACCCCCTGTGGCTCTACGCGGGGCTCCACACGTGGTTCAACTTGAGACTCAGCTCGTGTCTCCATGCATGGCTCCTCTCGCGAAACATCGTGGGGCTCGACACGTGGCTCTTTGCGCGGCTCAACTACAGCCGGTGGAAGCCTATCTAAGATAGCCTATAAGGCCTATAATATATGTGGTCCCATATCTGGTGGGGCTAGTGGTGCCTGCGGTTCCTGAGGAACTGGTTGTGCCTATAGAACTAGCTGAACTGGTGGGATTGGCTGTCCTAGTGGGACTAGCTGATCCAGTCCCACAGCTGAAGAATCAGTGTGCACCTTGGTGGCTGGAGTGCGGCGGGATAGTGTTTGCCGAACTCGTCTGGGAGGCATCCTACAAAATGAGGTAATCTCTAGTCAGTTTGGTCATGGAAGTGATAATGTGCCTAAACAAGCCCAATGTTTTAAAATGACCAGGCTCTGATACCAAATGGCATGCCCACATTTCACATGCGTTCACAACACGCAAACACGCATGTTCATGTCCACATGCGACATGTGGTCATGATTCGAATTGTTAAAAATTTTCTCGTACTACTCTATATCTCCTCGCACGTGTAGGCGTGCTCGGTAGCGTATGTTTAAGTTGTCAAAGTTACTGTTGCTAACGGCATCTTCTTCTCACGTGTGCATATTAAAAATGATCACGAAGTTTCCGTCAGTTTAATTTTGCAACGTTTGGGATTGCTTGGTAGGTGATTGACTCTTTAATTGGGTTTCTCAATTTATTGACTTGCATTTCTCCTTTTGTTATATTCCATCGCATATTTATTTAATTATCTACTCTTCTCAATAAATTGTCTCATTTTCAAAGTATACCATTTGGAAATAATTTGACTTTGAGATCGCAGTTTCTATTATAGATCGATCTATGAATTTTAAATATTTGAATGTTGAAATAATTTGTCTCATTATTTCTTTAAATAAATATTTAAATAATTATATATTTAAATATTTTATTTTTCTTTTAACATACTTATTTTTATTTTGTAATTCCCTTTTTTAAAAAAATGAATATACAATTAATTATAAATTTACATTTAAATTACATTACAGTTATTTAATTACATATATAGATATATATATAATTATTCTATTAAATATCTCTAATGAAAATAAACTTCCCTTTTAATTGAAAACCCACTTTGTCATAACAAATTTCATATAAAAATGTATATATATATACTCACACACACACACACACACTTATATATATACATTCATTTTTATCTAAATACCTTTTATCCCATGCTAGTGGAAACTCCACTTATTTTTTTTTATTAGAGTTTCTTCTTTTTTTTATAAAAATTACAACTCATGGCATGAGGGTTGAAATAACCCTAAAAACCTTATTGCTGTTGTGATTTTGTAGGCATGGTGAAGTGGCGGCGGATTAGGCGACAGGGCTGGTTGTAGGGCCGAATGAAGTGAGGGAAGGCGGAGTGAGCGGCAGACATGGCGGAGTGGAGGGATTGCAGGGACTGCGAACGGGGCAGCGATGGCAATGCATAGTGGACGGCAGGGGAGAAAGCGTTGGAGGAGGCCGCAGGGGAGGGGGCAGCGCTATGTAGTAACCGCCCCTCCCCACACCCTCTTCTTAATATTGTTTTCAGTGGGGGTTAAACCCCCACCATTACTTCCTTTGTAATTTGTGACTGTGTTTTTAATTGTTCACAGCGAACTCACAATTATTGCTATTTCAAAATTACCAATTAATATTAATTATATATATATATATATATCATTTTCACAATTTCATTCAACTTAAAACTATATATATATATATATATATATATAAATATTTGTATATAAACAAATATACCAAAATTTACATGTCTTCATTTAATAATAAAAATATATATTCATATATATATATATATATATATATTTAAGTATATATATATATGCATATATATATACAATTGCATCAAATTTTCACATCATTTCATAATAAAAATATCTACTTTTAATTTACAATATAGTAAATATTTGAGAGATACAGAAAATAAATAACCATATAAATTTAGATTTTAACTAAAATGATCTATCAAGTATTCATTCTATTTCATTTACAACTTAAAGTGTAAGAGTAAACACAGGGAACTAATTTTAATCTTCCACTTCAATATTAACAGACAAGTAAATTTGATTTAGATTAATACCCATTGCATACTTAAATCAAGTTTTAATTTTGTTTTCAAAAGCAAATGTACAACTTTCATAATACTGTAAATGTAACTTTTCCACTACATAGTACAAGAGATAAAATTTATCATTTAGTCTAAATCAACATACTAATCTCACAACTTTATAATTTTGATAAAACAAAATAACAACAACTGTAAGAATCCCACAACTCACATACACTCTAAAGGAGTAATTACTTTCTTCTCCCAGCTCACACAGATGATGTAATGTAATAACCAATTAAAGTCACAACTAACAACAAAATAAGGGAGGATTTTCTTTCCACTCCAAAGATATCAACTTTTACAACAATCTTCAAAGAGAGAAGTTCTCTCCTCTAAAACTCTTATAGAATGAAACTATAAAAGACCAAGTTCTCATTACAAATAGGAAGATAGAAGATTTTCTTTAACAAGGCAAAATCCCTTCAATCCTTTTAACATGCTCCATTAGTAACTTGCATGACAACAAGGGAGAAAACAAAAACCAACTAGCTCTCCTCCCTACCATAGACCCACAAGAGGGTCACCCCTGAGCTAGGGAGACCATCCACATACCCAGGTAGAATAGACCAAAACACTTCACAACATTGAATAACAACAAACAAGAAAATAACACACACACTCCCATGGTTTACTCACAATACAAAGACTCAACTGAGGTGAGTTTAGGGAGGGTAGGGAAGTAGACTCTCTCACTCAAGGTGTCATTCTTCATAACATTTTATCTCAACTGATCACATGGCCTCAAGCCTACAAAATTACTCTTTCTCAAGGCCTCAAGCTATCCAAATACTTAAATTTCTAGGGATATCCCACATAGGCTCTCAAAGCCTTAAAGCCCTCTTGGCTCAAAAGTACCAACATGCCCTCAAGGCATTTCATATATCAAGAAAACAAGAAAGACACCTGAGGAGGTTCACACCTTCCCTTCCCTATACATGATGAACATTGCCTTCCAACTGGAAGGAGCTCTTTCAACACCCAACACATACCCCAAAATAATAGAAAAACACATAGAACCCATTTGCAATCTCATTCACCAAGCAAGAACAAAACATACATAACAAGCAACAGATCATACAAGTGAGAAGTCTTGTTCACCAACCTTCTCAAGCCCAATTATGGATGAAATTTGATGAAGAGTTCCACTCTTAGCCTCCTTCTCCAAGTTCTTCTTCTTTCCACCATAATCCAACCCCCTTCCTTTCGTCCTCTCTCTTTTAAAACTAATTCCCTCTATTTTCCTAATTTCCCAAGTGGCATTAAAAAAACTACACCCACAACTCATCCATTATCCTAGTGGACTTAAAACAATTAACCCCACTCAAGAGGTTCCCCACTATAGTCCTTTTACAACACATGGAAAAATAAAATACAATAAGTAAACTAAAAATAAAAGGGGAGTGGATGACACACTACCCTTATTAAGGGGAACCCCACCAAAAGAGAGGCACAAAAAGACAAGCACTCCATTATTAGGGGATCATGGAGTTGTTCCATGACTTGGAAGTGGGCCTGAGTGTGGATTCCACTCATCCCATTGTGTCCATATTTTCAAATTCGTCACTTAACTTCACTGTGAAGTTTAAGTGACCATATGGAGGTTAACCCAAGGTTATCCTAGTCAAAAAGGTCCCTAGACCCATGGGGTATAACCCAGGGTTGATTTTTACCTTTGTAGGACTCCCAGAGTCAAATAAAAATACAAGAAAAGGGTCTAAAAGAAATAAAGTTTAAACAAGATTCAAAACAACATTTGTTACAACACTTATCATAATAAAAGTAAATTAGAAGATAGCCCTAATTCCCTTGACCTCATGCAACATTAACACATTACAACATTACAACATTTCTCCAAACACGAGGTTGATCTTAGTTCCTCGTGGAACTAGATCGGCTCACAAGGGATACAACATAGGGTATGGAATGATCTCCTATATATGTGGTTTCATTAGCAATACCTGCACACTCAAACTTGAAGTCAATAACACATAAAGATATCATAGCCGAAGCAATTTCAATACAAGCATACCTAAGTATTCTACCATATGATCATACTGAAATCACATTAAAGTTCCATATTTATTCATCATTTTCTTAAAAGAAACATCTAATTATCATTCCACAATTATTTTCTTAAAATCAATTAGGTTAATAAACAAGATTCCAGGATCAATAGCTTTTCAACATAAAAGTAATATCAATAACACTGCAAATAGTCTCATGAACAGAAGTGTAAAAAGTAGGCCTCACAAAAGGTGAACCAATTTAGATAGAAAGCGATTGACTATTGTTTAGAAGTGACTCTGTTTAGGAAAAAAGTGGCTAACTACTATTTAAAAGTGATTTGGATTAGGTGAAAAGTGGCTAATTGCGGTTTAAAATTGATTCTGTCATCCGTATATAGGCAGTTTAGGCTTAAAAGTGACTATGTCTATCAGGAAAGATGTCTTATTTGTGATTTTTTGACAAGAAAATAACAATTACAGTCAATCACACTCACAACAATCACAAACTTGTACAACCTAGGCTAGGAAAGGACTGTATTTGTTGAATCCCCTAGCCGTGCTTATTCAAAGCGGATAGCTTCAGGATCTTGGTGGCACCAGCTCCCCTCCATGGCACACACTTCTCTTGCATACCAAGATCTAGGTTTCCTATAAGGCCTATCCCTCACCAAACTTTAGGATTTCCCTGCTATCTCTTCTAAGAACCACGTGAATCGAGGCAGTTTCAAAGGTCCCACTTTTTGCATCAACAAATAGAAGGTTTTTGGCTATGATGCAGGGACTTCTGGAGGTCATAACTTTTGACTCAGATGTGGGTTTTCTACGAATTTTTACAGGTGGATGCACTATGAGGTGGCCAGTGGTTTCCCAACCTGCGCTAGCGGGTTGGACCTCGTCTTGGCACTTTTTCGGGGCTTCAAACTTTCATCTTGGCCCTCAAAATGGCAAATTAGTGTTTTTTTCTAGTTTTTTAAAAGTTGCTTTTTTTAATAACTCGAAATTCATGTTTCGAATTTAGGATGTTAGTTGGTTTTTCGTCCTACCTTAGCTTTATGAGTTTTTTGGGAAAAAACTGGATTCTCAAGATATGTTTGTAAAATTACCAAAAATGGCAAAATCGGACAATTGTCGAAATCTGCCAAAAAAGGTAATTTTTTGTTTTTTTTTGTTTTCTTAGATATAAGAGAGTTTTCTCTCATGGTAGCAGCAGAGTGGAGGAATAGAAATTTTGTTATGTTTCAGCTTCCAAATTTTTGTCTCTCATGTTTAATGGCACAATTCTGTTGAGTGTATGTTGTGTGCTGCATCATTTGGTATCAGAGCAGGAAGATGGCTGGGAGAGGAAGAGGAAGAGGCGGTCTTGCCCAGATGCATAGAGAAATGCAAAATTTGCAAAGGCAAATAGCAGAACTTACAACACGGATGGAAACCCAAAGACTAGGTAGAGGAGGAGACGAATCTGATGAAGAGATAGGTCAAGGAGGTGCAAATCAAGATACAGAACATGAAGAAGAAGAATTAGAAGGCATGAGTTTTGAAGAGAGGATGCTCAGGGCCTTAGAAGGGAAAAATGAAGGGATCAAGGTAGATGTTTCAGATTATGCAGTTAGTCTTAAACCAGAGGAGTTGATAGACTGGTTGAATGGCATGAGAAAATTTTTTGAATGGAAATCCATGACAGAGGAGAAGAAGGTAAAATTTGCATGCACCAAATTAAAGGGTCATGCAATGATTTGGTGGGATCATTTCAAAAAGAACGAACAAGGAAAGGTAAGGATAAGATCAGGACATGGAATAAAATGGAGAAGAAGTTGAGATAAAAAATTTTGCCCATAGATTATGCACAAACCCTTTTTCATAGGTTTCAAAATTTAAAGCAGAACCTCTCTTCTGTGCAAGATTATACAAATGAGTTTTATACACTGTCTATACGTATAGAGCATCAAGAAACTGATGCACAAATGGCTGCTAGATATCTGAATGGCCTAAAATTTTCTATTCAAGATGAATTGAGCATGCATCGACTCAACAATATGGAAGAGGCTTACCAATTTGCTCTAAAGGCTGAAGAAAAACAAAACAGACAGTATCATCAGAAGAATAGAGGAGGAAGAAGGGGTACATCAACCCCATTTCGAGGAGGTTCAAATTATGGCAGGGGAGAGTCATCCCATGGTGTGAAAAAACAAGTAGACACTCGGCAAGATCCTCCGAATCAAGAACGAGGAAGGGGATTTCAAAGAGGTAGAGGTTATGGTAGTGGTAGAGGATGGGAAAACCAGAGAAAGCCTTTCACTTGTTTCAAATGTGGAGAAGAAGGTCATAGGGCATTTGAATGCTCCAATTATAACATGCAAGAAAGAAATCAAGGAGGACAACCTAGGGTGAACATGATTCAAATGCAGCATGAAGTGGAAGGGACAGAACTGGAGGTTCCACCAGATGTGGGAGAAAGTCTCATGATGAGAAGAGCAATGGTGATTCCAAAGAAGGAGAAAACACAAGCCAAAAGCTCTGAAGGTTCATGGCTTTGAACCAATATCTTTAGAACCAGATGCACTTCAGGTGGCAAGGTATGTCAAGTCATTGTTGATGGAGGTAGTTGTGAAAATATGGTTTCTAAAGAAATGGTAGACAAATTGAATTTACACTGTGAAAAACATCCTCATCCGTATCGCATTGCATGGTTTAAAAAGGGAAATGAAGTCACTGTTGATAAAAGATGCCTAATTAAGTTTAGCATAGGGAAGATCTATCAGGATGAGATATGGTGTGATGTTGTCCCAATGGATGCCTGTCATGTGTTATTGGGAAGGCCATGGCAGTATGATAGAAAAGTTATGCATGATGGAGAGAAAAACACATACACCTTTTGGAAAGATGGCGCTAAGGTGATTTTATTGCCTCTCAAGGATGAAGGAAAAGGTGAGACCATGTTGTCTGAAAGAGATCTTGTTAAAGAAATGAAGGTGACAGGGTGTTGCTATGCATTAGTAGTGAAAAAAGGTGAAGAGGAAGACATTTCAGTTCCCCCAGAAGTAGCCGAGTTGTTGAAAGAATTTGTTGATGTTTTACCTAATGAATTGCCTGATGGTCTACCGCCAAAGAGAGATATTCAGCATCATATTGATTTGATTCCAGGAGCAACTCTACCCAACCAAGCAGCTTATAGGATGAATCCAACACAACATGTAGAGATGAATAAGCAAGTAACAGAACTCCTAAGTAAAGGTGTGGTGAGAGAGAGCATGAGCCCATGTACTGTACCTGCATTGTTAACCCCAAAAAAAGATGGAACATGGAGGATGTGCACTGATAGCAGAGCAATTAATAAGATTACCATCAAGTATCGGTTTCCTATACCTCGTATGGAGGACATGATGGATGTCCTTGCAGGGGCTAAATATTTCAGCAAGATCAACCTACGAAGTGGCTACCACCAAATCCGGATTCGAGAAGGGGATGAGTGGAAGACAGCCTTTAAGACTGGAGATGGATTATATGAGTGGATGGTTATGCCATTCGGGTTATCAAATGCACCTAGCACATTTATGAGATTGATGAACACTATACTACGCCCTTACATTGGTAAGTTTGTGGTAGTTTATTTTGATGATATTTTGGTATTTAGTAATAGCAGAGAAGAGCATCTACAACACTTGAGGATCATCTTTGGTGTGTTAAGGAAGGAGAAGCTCTATGCCAATTTGAAAAAGTGTAGGTTCATGTAGGACAGTTTGGTTTTTTTAGGATTTGTCATTTCTAAAGATGGTGTCAGAATGGATCCAGAAAAGGTCAGGGCAATCCTAGAATGGCCTAGTCCAAGCAGCATCACAGCGGTAAAAAGTTTTCATGGCTTGGCCACTTTCTATCGAAAGTTCATTCGCAATTTCAGTAGTATTGTAGCTCCTATAACAGATTGCACCAAAGGGAGGGAGTTTGTATGGACCAAGGATGCTGAGGAGAGCTTTAAGTACTTGAAGAAAAAGGTAACAGAAGCACCTATACTTGCATTGCCAAATTTTGATAAAGTATTTGAAGTAGAATGTGATGCCTCCCATGTAGGAATAGGTGCTGTACTTAGCCAAGCTAGCAAACCTATAGCTTTCTTTAGTGAAAAGCTGAATGCAGTGAGAAAGAATTATTCTACTTATGATTTGGAATTTTATGCAATTGTCCAAGCATTGAGGCATTGGAGACATTATCTAGTTCCCCAGGAGTTTGTATTGTTTATAGATCATATTGCACTGAGGTACTTGAACACACAGAAAAAGTTGAATAGTAGGCATGCCAAGTGGGTCTCTTTCTTGCAGGGTTACAACTTTGTGTTGAAGCATAAGTCTGGAAAATAAAATCAGGTTGCAGATGCGTTAAGTAGGCGTGTTGCACTTTTGACCACAATGGAAGCTGAGGTGATTGGTTTTGATGCCATCAAAAATTTGTATGAGTCTGATGATGATTTTTGGGAGATTGTGGAACAATTGAAGGCACCAATATCTGGTAACTTGGATCACTTTAGGGGTGAATATTTTATGCAAGATGGGTATCTATTTAAAGGAAAACAACTATGCATACCGGCTGGCTCTATGAGGGACAACATTATCAGAGAATTTCATAGTAGTGGGTTGGCTGGACATTTTGGCAAGGACAAGACAATAGCCTTGATAGAAGATAAATATTACTGGCCAAAGATGAAAAGGGATATAACTAAGTATGTAACAAGGTGTAGAATCTGCCAAGTGGCTAAGGGACATTCATAGAATACAGGATTGTATATGCCCTTACTAGTACCAGCTGCACCATGGACAGATTTGAGCATGGACTTTGTGTTGGGACTTCCACATACTCAACGAGGTAATGATTCCATTTTTGTAGTTGTTGATAGGTTCTCCAAGATGGTTCATTTTATTGCCTGTAAGAAGACTAATGATGCAACGAGGGTAGCGGAGTTATTTTTCTCAGAAGTTGTTAGACTACATGGTGTTCCCAAGACTATTACCTCTGACAGGGATACCAAATTCCTCAGTCATTTCTGGAGGACTTTATGGAAGAAAATGGGGACCAAGTTACAGTTTAGTAGTGCCTATCATCCTCAAATAGATGGGCAAACAGAGGTAGTTAATCGGAGTCTGGGAAATTTGCTGAGGTGTATTGTTGGAGAAAAGCCAAAACAATGGGATTTGGCATTACCCCAGGCCGAATTTGCCTATAATAGTTCTGTTAACCAATCAATAGGAAAGTCCCCTTTCCAAATTGTGTATGGCAGGAATCCTCAGGGTGTTCTAGATTTGGTACAACTACCAATGAAAGATCGGGTCAGTGATGATGGGGAAGCATTTGCAGAACACCTTCAATAGTTGCAGCAAGAAGTGAGACAAAAGTTGCAGGACAGTAATGAGAGGTATAAGAATTCATTGGATCCTAGTCGGCGACATCAGACATTCAGTGAAGGTGACTTAGTGATGGTATATTTGAGAAAAGAGCAGTTTCCTACTGGAACATATCACAAGTTGAAGTACAAGAAAATTGGTCCTTACAGAATTACAAAGAAGATCAATGATAATGCATATGAGGTCAGTTTACCAGATGATCTCGCTATTTCTCCCGTGTTTAATATTTCTGATTTTTATGCATTCCATGGTGAGGATGATGCTAAAGATAGTCAACCAGAGGTGTCATGGCACAACCACCTTCCCCATAAGAAGAAGGAAAAGATTGCACAGATTCTTGATAAGAACACTATCTCCACTCGGCACGGGCGTTACAACAAGTATTTAGTATAGTGGGAAGGATTGCCACCAACAGATAGCACATGGATTACAGAGTGGGAAATGCAGAGCTTAGATCCCATCCAATGGTAGTAGTTTGAAGACACTCACTTGCAGGAGCTGCGTTCTTTTCAACCAGAGGAGAATGATGCAGGGACTTCCGGATGTGGGTTTTCTACGAAATTTTACAGGTGGATGCATTATGAGGTGGCTAGTGGTTTCCCAACTTGCCTTAGGGGGTTGGACCTCGTCTTGGCACTTTTACGGGGCTTCAAACTTTCATCTTGGCCCTCAAAATGGCAAATTAGTGTTTTTTTCTAGTTTTTTAAAAGTTGCTTTTTTTAATAACTCGAAACTCATGTTTCAAATTTAGGATGTTAGTTGGTTTTTCGTCCTACCTTAGCTTTATGAGCTTTTTGGGAAAAAACTGGATTCTCAAGATATGTTTGTAAAATTACCAAAAATGGCAAAATCGGACAATTGTCGAAATCTGCCAAAAAAGGTAATTTTTTTTTTTTGTTTTCTTAGATATAAGAGAGTTTTCTCTCATGGTAGCAGCAGAGTGGAGGAATAGAAATTTTGTTATGTTTCAGCTTCCAAATTTTTGTCTCTCATGTTTAATGGCACAATTCTGTTGAGTGTATGTTGTGTGCTGCATCAGGCTACTACACAAAGTTGCTAATAAGGGCATCCATTTAGGTGGCTATACATGTGGAAGCGCTACTCTCTGTTATGGAGTCTCCCAGCCTTCAAGGGTTATGTCTTGGAGGGTTTTGGGGGAGGTTGGCTGTGGGTATAATGCAACAACACCTGTTGTTTGTGGCTTTCAACACAAACACTTTTCTTATATAGCGGTTCGGAAGGACTTGGCTTTAGCATATTACCACTTGGGTTGTATCCCTTCTCACACTAGGAAGGCACTCCCTCTAAAGATAATAACATGTTCTCATGCACCCAAGATGCATTTGATAGGCAAGGGGAGAGGATACTTTTGTTATTACAATCAATCACATGCAAGCAATCAAAAAAGATAAATCAAGCACAGAGAAAACAATGATTCATTTTAAGCACCAAGCCCAAATGTTCCTAATTTAGTGAAAAACCACTAGTCTTGGACCGATTGGAGATGCAACAGATATGTTAGTAGTTTGATAACCTCCTTTTCTTAGATAATTGATAAGATGTTGCGCAAATACCCAATTAGTAGCCAAGAAAAACAAACTGCAAATGATACAGGCTGAAAGCGACACAGTTTACCAGAGGCGATCCACTGTCAGTTAAAAGTGATCTATATTCTATCATAGGCGACATCTTAAAGATCATAAGTGGTGCTGAGAGTGCCAAATGAGAATTGTTAAAGCTCACAAGTGATGCAAAAAAGTATGAAGCGGCTGATTACGGCTCATAAGCGACCTGGATCTACCAAAGAGACAAAATACAATAAAACCATAATTCTGCAATAATCGATTCAATTATCTAAAGGCGGTCACTGTCAGATCAAAAGGGATTCAGTTAAATTCAAAAGTGACTACTGTTAGTATAAAAGTGATGCAGAACAAACAAAAAGTGACCATTGTTCGCTTGTAAGCAATCCAGAAAATGCTAAAGGCGGCAGGTTTCGGCTTAGAAGTGACGTGGATATCCAGGCAGTGACGGTTTTTTTCTCAAAAGTGATTGGAACTTGCCGTAAGCACTTGGAAAATCTAATCTTCATAAAAACAACTTCAAATAGAAAAATTAATCAAGGATGTGAGTCCCACCAGGCATGCCAAAATGTGATAGGTAAAAAATCAGGTTAATAAGATCAAGCATAGCCATGAAAACCTAACCCTACCATCATCAAAGAATCTAATCTAAATGAGATCAAAAGCATGCAACTCAAGCACACTATCACCTAGATTGTGTGATTCCTTGTTTATGATGTGGATTGCTTCTTCAATAATAAACAATTATGAAGATAAAACCTACCATGATGGATGGATGATAATGATAATAAGCTTAATGGATGCTATGGATATTCAAGTGCTCAATATGCTCAGGATGATAATGTAGACGCTATACAAATGCTAGATAGATGTAGTATGGAATGAGAGGGTGTTTATATATAACTCAACTAAAATCAATCAATGGTGGAGATTTGGTGGCTATGTGAATGGTTAAGATTAAATGATAGACATAGGTGAATGTGAAGATGACAAGTGGAGAGAAGATAGGGCTCATGTGTGCTTGTGTACATAAAAAGTACTACATGTGAAAGATATTAAATAAAAGGATGTAGTACCACTTATCTTTTTAAATGAAAGAGGCACACATGTCGGCTTATGAGATAAATGATAAGATAAATTAATTAAATAAATAAAATTTATTTAATTAATTGGAAAGTGGGTTTATGAAAGGAATTTTTAATAATTTATTTAATTAAAAATAGATAGAATGAAGATAATTAAATAATTAAAGATTGTTTAATTATAGCTTAGAAGAAAGAGCTAATGAATTAATTAAATAAATATAAATTTATTTAATTAATAGAAGAAATAGATGTGTTAGGTATATTGCTAATGATAACGAGTCAATTTTGGGTGTCTACACTATCCCTTTTCCTTGCAAAATTACATCAAATCTAGGAGATTTCAAGGGAACCAACTCTTCTGGAGGTTCACCTTCACCATAGATAACCCACAGTCTGAAGGTGATCCCATGTTTCACAAGATTGTTGAGCTTTGTGCTTGACAAGGGTGGAATCCTTCATGACAACAATAATATTTAATGTGCTCTATTAAAATATATAAATTTACCACCTAATTCTTATCATGTACAAAAGATCAAGATATACTTAGTGAGATATGCATGTAGATAATATCATAGAATTAATTTTAATATGATTTGATATTTTCCATTGCACATGTGTGGCTAGCTATGAGTTACCCTATATAAATTAAGTTTCATTGAATTATAATGATGTTAAAATATTATATTTTCTTAAATATAAGATAGTAAAAGCCTCGTACACTACCTATTCAAAGGAAAGAGACTCTAAAATTGATAAAAATAGTGGGTATTTCATATGCTTTGATGAGAAGAACTAAGTTTGGGCCTCCCTTGAAAATTTTATAAAATTAAACTTTGATGGTGTATCTCGTGGCAATCCTGGCAATGTTGGGGTATTGTCAAACATGGAAGTGGTAACTTTTTGCATGGTGGTTCTCTCTACTTGGGAGTGAACCAATAATGAAGTTGAATGGGAAGGATTGATGGCTAGTATGGCAACAATAGCTACTTAAAAAGTGTAAAGTTTAATTATGGAGGAGGACTTCTTGATTGTAATTAATGCATTGAAGAAAGGCTTATGCCCTAATTGAAATCTTAGGAATTATGTAGAAGAAGCATTATCTTTGAGATTTATGTTCTATGAAATAAACTACCAACATTGTAGGTGGAAAGCTAATTATGCAACATATTTTGTAGTGAATTATGGTGTGGATCACCATCCAAAAACTACACTATATAGTCACATTTCTTCATCTTGGGAGGGATTAGATGTTCATTTTCCATTTAAGCCCCCATGACACATAACCCCCTTCTTTTCTAAGACCCTTTAGTCTTTGGGTGCCAATTGGATACATTTATTGATAGTATATGTATTGTTATGTTTAGCATGGTTTTAATTCCAATTGAATGATATTTTTTGTTAGGTGAGATGATCTCCATTAAAGTAGAGTACTGAAGAGTTTATTTGTGCTTGCATAGGTGTTATGTGGATGTATATTTGGTGGCTTATGGTAAGGTGGTTGGTAGGTCTGTGATGTGCATGGTGTTTGTTGTTTTTTGGCTAGAAATGTGACGGCATGGCTCCTAAAGGGATTTCTTAATGTTTGATGGATCCATAACACAAAATATTGTATTTGATAGCAAGCTTGCTTCCATGTTTAGTTGTAAGGCTTTGATTGTGTTAGGTGTCATCAAATCTATTCTTGGGGAGGATAGTTTGGGTTTATAGGGGCCTCCTTAGTCTAAGACCATAATTAGACAAGATTTCATTGTGAAATTGCCTCTCTATGACCTAGATTCTATGCAAAGGATATGGCTACTCTAGTTGTTACTTTTAGATTAATTTGAGGGGATGTTGCTAGCTTTTGGGTTCCTTGATAGAATTAGATGTAAAGGGAAGAAATTAGGTGAAGGCTCCACCAAGTAGGCTTTTGTGAATGTTGTGGTTGTAGATGATTGTTGAATGATCTTTGGGGGAGGCATAGGTATTATGAGCCTATTGTTCAAATATGGGTAAGGTGATTATTGGGTTTGATGGCTACACATTGTTGAGGGTGCTTAGAGGTCACTAATTACCACACAATTCTAGTATCCTACAAAAAAAATAGTGCATTGATTGAGGTAGAGAGTAGAGGCTATTCATGGGGTCTAGTTTATGTCTCTCGACCCTACTATAAACACATGAGGCAAAAATATGGTTGGAGTGGAGGAATTGGATGGATGAGTTGATGGAGAGTCATCTAGTGTAGGATGTGGGGGTTGTTTAAGTTGGCTGGTTTTGTTTGTTAGGAGGGTTTTTTAACTCACATTCTTGGTTACAACATTTTTGGCTTTGGAGGCTTCATTTTGTTCCTATGGTTGAGCAATGGGTCTTGGGTGATGTTGGTGTTAGTAATGGTGGTTCCTGTGGTAAGCAAATCTAGTGGTCTTTTGTTTTTGCCTCCATTTTTTGTTATTTCTATCATTTAAGATTTGCTCACATTTTTATCTATATTCACATGTATTTCTATTATGCATTTTAGATGGGGGCCCTATGGATTCTCCCATTTAATTCATCTAAAAAAATAAAAGCTTGTACACAACCAATAAAAAATATTGCATCTTTCTCACCCAAGAGTTTAATAAGTGCATACTGCATATGTTTTTGAACCAAATAAATCTTCATGTAAGCACACTATTCATTGCTCTTCTTCCCCAAGTAATCGTGAACCTTATACCCCTATATCTACACCAAAACATTTTTTTTATATTGAATAAGGCTATAGTAAGAAAATATTATAATCAAGGATCAATGTGATAAATCACTATATATGGTAGTAGAAAATTGAGAGGAACCTCCTGCAACAATATAATGAAAAAATGCATGAAATAATAGAAATAGCAGAACACAGAAGGAATTTATTAATTTCAGGCCACTTTGAGGGGGCAACCTCCTTTGAGCAAGCTCAATACAATAAATTCATGGATGTCTTCATTGGCCTCAACATGTACTTATATACTAAGTCTAATCTAAACAACTATTACTCCCCATAAATGTGGGATAATACAATATACTCACGAGATGACTTACAAAGCATATGCGTCCAACAATAATATACTAACAAAGTAAAGAGAAGGGCTAAACATGGGTTCCTAACATCCCCTCCCTCTTAGAAAAGCTTTGTCCTCAAAGCTTAAGATGTAGAAATTGTTACTGAATATGAATGAGTGGTTCCCATGTAGCATCCTCTGGTTGCATTCCGTGCCACTGAATTAATACCTCTATGATGGATCAAGAGCGAAGCTAATGAGTGCACCTGTCGAGGATTGCCTCTGGCTCTAAAATGATAGATCCTTCATTATCCAGTTTTGGTAAAACAATTTGTGCTCTGATGTTGGTGCCAAGAACTTTCTTTAGACAAGAGACATGAAATACTGGATGAATGCGGGAAGGAGGAGGAAGCTCCAGCTTATAAGCAACTGACCCAATCTTCTAAAGAACCTTATATGGCCCATAGAACTTTGGATCCAGCTTATGATGCCCTTTGAGTTTTAGGGAGGATTGCTTGTATGGCTGTAGATGAAGAAAAACTATATCACCTACTTGAAAAGTGTGCTCAGAATGGTGTTGATCGTCTTGTTGTTTCATTTGATTTCTTGCCATGTGAAGATTGTCCTACAAAATGCGAAGAATCTGATCTCAGGTTCGGAGAACCGTGTCAACTGCATGAACTGGTGAACTGCTGGGGGTGTATGGAAGGAGCACTGGTGGTGCCTAACCATAGACTGCTTCATATGGAGTCATTTTAGATGCAATGTGGTAGGAGGTATTGTACCACCATTCAGTGAGAGGGAGCCACTTTGCCCACTGATGTTGTTGTTCTGAGGTAAAACAACGAAGATAAGTTTCCAAACATTTGTTGATAACTTCAGTTTGACCATGTGTTTGTGGGTGATACCCTAAACTCATATTCATTTTGGTGCCAGTGTGGTAAAATAGTTCTGTCCAAAAATGACTGGTGAAAGTTGCATCATGATCTGAGACAATGGAAGAAGGGATTCCATGAAGACGGAAGATCTGGTCCATGAAAATCTGTGTGACTAAGGAGGCGGTATAGGGATGGCTAAGGGTACAAAAATGACTAAATTTGGAGAGGCGATCAACCACAACCAAGATCACTGTCTTCCCTCTAGATTTAGGGAGCCCCTCAATGAAATCCATAGAAATATCTATCCAAATCCATGTAGGGATGGGCAAGGGTTCGAGCAATCCAGGAAGGAGTGTCGTTTCACCCTTGTTGCACTGGCAGGTATCACATTCAGGCACCATCTATTGAATTTTCCTTTTCATTCCCTTCCAAAAGAAGTTACGTCATGCTCGCTCATAAGTTTTGAGAAACCCAGAGTGACCTACTGATGGAGAAGCATGGAGTTCATAGAAGATAGCCTGTTGAAGATTTGTGCTCTGGGGAAGCACTAGATGACCCTTGTATCTTAGAGAAGCACCATCCCAAGATTAATGTGGTATAGCAGAAGGGTTATTGGCTAACTGTTGGATGATTTGAGATAATGAAGAGTCATTGACATAGCCCTGCTGGACAGATTCCAACCAATTTGGAACAGACATAGAAATAGCTGAAAGAGAAGTTTAGTCATCATATGTGCGAGAAAGAGCATCCGCCACAATATTGTCCTTACCCTTCTTGTAAATGATCTCATAGTCATAACCTATGAGTTTGCTAACCCATTTCTATTGTGCGGGGGAGGAGACCCGTTGTTCCAGGAAATATTTCAAACTCTGGTGATCAGTCTTGATGCAGAAATGATTCCCTAATAGCCATCATTTCCTTCTCATATGTTTAGAGTACTAAATTCATACCTGAAAGGGCTTTGCTGGTGAATGCAATGGGATGTTCATTTTAAAGGAGAACAGCACCAAGTCCATTGCCACAAGCATCACTCTCAATAGTGAAGGTCTTGGAAAAATCTAGCATAGCTAGAATAGGTGTAGTGCACATAGCTTGTTTCAGTTTTTCAAATGCACACTCAGCAACATGTGTCCATGTAAAAGCATCCTTTTTCAATAGAGCTATTAATGGAGCTGCAATCTTCCTGTAATCCTTGACAAACTTGCGGTAGTAGCTAGTTAGTCCCAAAAAACCACAGAGGCTCTTGAGTGTCTGAGGATGTGGCCAATTTTTCATGGCATCTATTTTGGCAGGATCCACTCAGACCCCTTGGGCTGAAACAATATGCCTGAGATACTCCACTTCCTCCTACCCAAAAACACATTTAGACTATTTTGCATAGAGATGATGATTAGAGAGAAGTTGAAGTACAAGATCCAGATGCTGGAGATGTTCAGCCCATGTTTTACTATAGATGAGGATATCATCAAAGAAGACCAGAATGAATTTCCACAAGTAGGGCCGAAATATTTTATTCATCAATGCTTGGAATGTGGAAGGAGCATTAGTGAGGCCAAAGGGCATGACCAAAAACTCATAGTGGTCATCATGTGTGTGGAAAGCTATTTTAGGGATATCATCGTCATGAACCCAAATTTGGTGATACCCAAAACGAAGATCCAACTTGGAGAAAAAATAAGCACCATGAAGCTCATCAACAATAGGAATCAAAAACTTATCCTTGATTGTGATGTGATTAGGTGCTCGGAAGTCAATGCAGAGGCACCATGACGCATCTTTTTTCCAGACAAGAAGAACTAGTGTAGAAAAGGAACTGGTACTAGGGTGAATAATACCTTACTTCAGTAAGTCTTGAACGAGCATCTCAATCTCTATCTTTTGGTGAAATGGGTAGTGGTAGGGCCTGAAGTTGGGAGGAATGCTTCCAGGAAGGAGCTGAATACGATGGTCCTCTGGTCATGAAGGTGGCAATCCCATTGGTTCAACAAAGACACATGCATATCTATCCAAAATTCATTGTAGATCTGAAGGAGTAGTGGAGACCACAAATGGTTGCATCTGAATGGAATGGAGATGAGTGATGATACCATGTGAATTCTTCTTAAGGAGCTTTTCCATGCGATGTGAATTGATGATACTGAGAGACCTTGGTTGTAAGCCCTTCAATGTGTGTTTTTGCCCATTGTTTGAAAACGGCATCCAAAGTTTAGCAAAATCCCATAAGATGGGTCCAAGTGTGCATAACCATTGAGCACCCAAAACCACATCACATCCGCCTAAGGGCAAGGCAAACATGTCAAAGTGCAGGTTATAATCTCCAATAGAGATACGCACATTACAAAACTTCCCTTTGCAAGGTACTGTGCCCCCATTAGAAATCATGACTTCAACGCTGGAGCAAGGATGGACAAAATAATCAGCCTGTTTGGTGATCCGAGGGTCAATGAAGTTATGAGTGCTACCAGAATCAATGAGTATTGTAAGAGGGAGCTTCTTGAAGTAACCCTTGACCTGCATGGTTTGTGGGGTGGTGATTCCTGCTAAAGCATGGAGAGAGATCTCTAGGTGGTCTTCCTAAGAAGGAGGGTCAACAGGCGGCTGCTGAATGTTGACCTGATCATCTACTATATCCTGAGCATCTTCATAAACTTCAATTCCAGGCAGAGAATCCACATCTAAGAGATAGAGCTTTTGCTCAACACATCTATGTCCCTGAGTGAATTTCTCATCACAATTATAACAAAGCCCTTTTCTCTATGTGCCCTCATCTCTGCTTTAGACAAATGCTTGATAGGAGTTGTTCTAGGAGCTGGTGTGATTAGAGGTCTTTGGGAAACCATATTTTTGAATGGAACAAAAGTGGATTTGGAGTGTTGTTGAGCTGTGATCTTGTCCTCTGCCAACTTAGCCAACCCTAGGGCTTCCATCATTGTGCTGGGATGGAACATTTTAACCTCAGATCAGATTGCATCCTTTAGACCACTGACAAAACAACTCCTAAAGAATTCATCAGACAATCCCTCATGTGATTAGCCAATTTCTCAAATTCTGTCTGATATTATCTCACAGTGCTAGTTTGGCAAAGTTTAGTGAGTGCTCCTATGAAGTCATCAAAAGCACTAGGACCAAATCATTGCAAAATGATTTTGCAAAAATCTATCCATTTTGGCTCTTCATGAGCTTTGATGTACCAACGGAACCACTAAAGGGCTTCATGTTCCGAATGAAAGGATGCAAGTAGGACTTTATTGACATCAAAAGTATTATGCAAACTGAAATATTGTTCTACCCGATATATCCATCCAGTCGGATCATCACCATCGAAGTGAGGAAAATCAAGTTTCGGCCCACGAAAATTGTTGGAAGAAGAGAACCCAGTGTCTGCAGAAGACTCTGGCTGTTGTCTATTGTTCATAGCTGATTGCTGAAGATTGAAGCCAAGAATTTTTTCATCTGGATCTTGGAGTTTGGTCTTGAGGGCTACAAGTTCATCGTCCATGTTTTTTGCTCCTGCACAGGTGACAACCATAACCAGGAGTTTTTTTTTGGGGGGGGGAATGGGTAGAAAAACAAAAAGAAAAACTTTTTTAGTAAAGGAAAATTTGGATTTGGAAAAAACTCTGATGGGTAATTGGGGTTTGACTAGGTTTTGGACACTTTCTGAGGGATAGGGAAGCAAAAAATGGGGATTTTAGAAGTGGGGTGAAAGAACGGAAAAATTTGTCCAAGAGGGACAAAGGAGCAGAAATAGGAAATGAACACTGTGGTAAAATTTGAAGGTGATTGGGTGAGAATCGAAGAAGTTATGGAAAACCCTAAAAATAGACAAATGTGGGATTTCTAACTTCAACAAGTGGAATTTGGGATAGGGTCCTCAAGAAAGAAAATATGTAAAATGGAATTTCAGGGGTTCTAGTGAATTTTCAAAGGAAATGGAGCTAAAGCAAGGAAGATATGGCAAAAAAATAGAATTTTTTTTTTTTCTCGAAATGATTTGCCAACTGTTGTGGATGGATTCAATCTGCGATTTGCCAGCTATCAATAGGTATGGGCCCCAAGTATGTTTAGCTTCCTAAAGGTTCAGGGGAGTCACTCGGCCACCAATGTTGTCTAACGGTTTGCGTATTGGGGTAGTACCCCTCACTCCACGGCTCAGGTAAAATTGATAACTGCTTTGCCACAAACAACAGCTCTTGGTTTACCTCACAGATGGGAACTAGTTAATCAGGTAGGGGACGTTGCCCTTTTCGTTGGCAGGTCCTCTCAATGGGCTAGCTATTTCAGGGTTCCTGTGGTACTCCTCACAATGAGTTTTAGGGCTATGCTCAGGCACTTCTCACAGTTAAGCGGATAGGGATTATTCCCTGATCCGAACCTGCAATTGAAATGAATAATATAGATGCAAAGAAAAAAGAACTACTGCAATAATCATAGCGCCTGGAGGCCACTGTGAATTTTTTTTGGCAAAAATTCTACCCAGTGAGCCTAAGAAAGCACTCTGATACCAGATGAGAGGAACCTCCTGCAACAATATAATTAAAAAATGCACAAAATAACAGAAATAGTAGAACACAGAAGGAATTTATTGATCGCAAGCCACTTCGAGGGGGCAACCTCCTTTGAGCAAGCTCAATACAATAAATTCGTGGATGCCTTCATTAGCCTCAACACGTACTTATATAATAAGTCTAATCTAAACAACTATTACTCCCCATGAATGTGGGATAATACAATATACTCACGGGACGACTTACAAAGCATATGCATCCAACAGCAATATACTAACAAAGTAAAGAGAAGGGCTAAACACGGGTTCCTAACAAAAATCAAAGTATATTAAGGTCCAAAAAACTAGAACACCATCTGATAGCAATAAAGCAAAACAAAATTCATCATCATATTAGAATCGAGTATAATAAAGAAGGGAAACAACCTCAATTATCCACATGGTCTACCACTGAAACACCTCAACAATGATAGTACATATATTAAGATTATTCTTGACAAACATTGGATGCATGGAATGATGAATGTTACACATATACTGACAAGTAGCTCTATTGAACATGCCTCCATTTTGAAGCATGGATCTGAAATTAGATAAGTCAACTTCACATGTCATAATCTCCTCGAATTTCTAGGTCAAACCTTCTTGATCCTCTTCCAATTACTTAAGCTAAAATTAAATACTAGATATTTGTTTAGAAATCTCAAAATAGATCTAAAACAAATTCTATAAAAATAAAATAATTCATTAGCTTAAAAATAATGATAAATAATATAGAACTCCTTACAAGACATATATATCAACTTCCAAATTTGACCATATATTTAAAAACAAAGTTAGGGAGAAATATAGAGGCCAAGAGAGACCTTTGAGAAGCCATCTTGTGAAAAGCTTCGAAATTCAAAGGATGAAATAAGTATTGAGAAAACAGAAAGGCATAAAGCTGTCTAATCTAGCTGGAAATCTAGTATCATGAATTACTTGACTTGGAGGCATCCACTCTCAAGATTCCACATAAGTATATGAAATTAATCATGCATAAAGAAACTATACCCGTTACCCCTGTCGAAGTTGACATTTCCGTGATTGGACGTCAACTTTCAATTTGTTGCTTGGCTGGATGAGGTAGCTTCCAATTTGTTGCTGTTGCTGCCTGTGGTTGTTTATTATAATTATTCAGTTTAATTTAATATTATAAAAATTGTCACTTTTATCAAAAGGCTGTAGTTTAATTGGTTAAGTTTTAATTTCTGAAAATGATGTAATATTTTTTGATTGTGATATTTATTAAGGTTTAAATCTTCCAAAGATATTGTTGGGCCAGGTTTAATGTCTGGGAGACTTTGACGGATTAGATTCTCCCAGTCAGAACAATTTAACCAGAAAACGATTTCTAATTTAAATGTACATACCCTTCAAATCACCTGGAGAGGAGATTAGATTCCTTCGTTCATAACAACTTAAAGCAATTTCTAATTTAAATATATATTCTCTCCTAATCTTGTAAATAACTGTATGAAAACAAAAATACTAATATAGAAAATTGTCACCTTCAACGCAATCTATTCTTATCCTCCATTTGTAGTTATAAAGGAGTGCATTAGCGAGTGTAGGTAATAGAAAACGAAGTCCGTGTTTCCAAATGACGTTATGAATAATTGTAGTTGTTGTCCTTTTGTGGTGTGGTGTGTTTTCCACAGTATAGGCCACTCTCCTCCAACTATGATTGAAGGCAATGAAAACAATTGAAAGAAAAAAACAAGGTTTGAAATGTAAAGGTGTGGGAAAGCCAAATGAAATTCTCTAAGAGATGACCCACAACCGTGACACATGTTTTGCAATTTTTGGCTCAAACTTAAGACAATTATTGCCTTCATGTAACTTTGAATGTGAAGGCAAAGAGAATGGTCTATTGATTGGAAAACCCACTTTGGAAAGGCTGAGATATTATTCAAAGCTATTACACTTATTTATCATAAATAGGAAGAAGTGTGTAATAATAATGCAAGAGGGAAAGGCAGTATTTAGAGGTTTTGTAGGTTTTGTTTTGTTGTTTGTAGTTTTGGCTTTTCATTGGCGTTGTTGGTCTTTTGTTGGGTGATAGGCTTCATTGTTATATTTGTTTTGATCTCTGTATAAAGTTTGGGGCCCTTTCAAAACTCTGTTTTTACCCTTATCAAATAAAATATTATAACAGCAAAAACACCATTTTTGTTTTAAGTAAATTGTTATGTTTTTAATAATTAATTGTATTAGGATATGTGTAGTTGACTCATGGCTAGCATAACCTTTAATAATTTATATGTTCATTTATATAGTCATAAATAAGTAGATAGGTCAGTTTGGGTGGCATCCATGGCATAAATATGATATATATATGGGGCTATGGTTATTTTATTATCATCATATTGTGAGTCTGTTCTTGGTGGAGACATTTGGAGGTTAGGACCCTCAGAGTGGCTTATTAGTATCAAGTATTTGCAACATATTTCCTATTATATATTTCTTTTATACAAGTTATTTCAATAAAAGTGATATCAGAGCATGGTCTTGGCATCTAGAGACAAGAAACAAGACATTTTTTTTTAATTTAGGAAATCAATTTGTCAAGCACATTATCTCTCTCATTTTGGTGACCCTTTTGGAATCTAGAGTGTTGATCAAGAACATATTGAAGCAATTGCAGTCTCGATTGGATGTCAAGTGAAGAATTTTTGAAGGATTTATTATTGAATTAGGATTTCATCCCCATTTTTGAAGATTTTTCTAGATCTCACAAACTACTACGAATTTATCTACCATTTTTTATTAGAGTTGGAGGAGCATTCAAGAAAGTTATAGTCTAAATTTCAGTTGCTAGTGATCAATATTCAACGAGTTATTGTAATTTTTGTTTTTTTGTAAATTCACTCTACAAGCTACAAATTTTAGAATATTTTAGATTTGTTCACATTCTTGGGAAGCTTCCAAAAATTCACTAGGGGTATGCTTTTTGAATTTTGGATTTTGGGACCAACTTAATTCTTAAATCATCCATCTAATGTTGGATCAATAATGAAAATTAGATTTTACATTGTCAAGCCTCAACATGACAAAGCCATAAACTAGAGGTTGAGGAAATAATTTCTACGCATCGAGAAAAAGTCCAAACAAAGAGGATATAGATTTAGATTTAGGCTTGGGAGGGACTTTAGTTATGATGCCATCTCCATTAGATGTTAAAGTGGGTTAGTTGTAAGAGAGCATGCATAACTTGCAAGGAGAAATGGCTCATGTGCAAGAAGAATTAGAAACAATCCATAAAATATTATCCTCTATCAATGATTATATCCATATTTTATTAGTATCATGCAACCAAGTGCCTTATCCCATACATCATGGGCCACTCCTAATGTTTCAATCAACTAGGGTGGATTGTTAAGAAAACCAAACGATAGCACTCATTCTAGATCTCAAAATCTGGTACAAAAAGTAGACATGCAAAAGTTTAATTGAAAGGATCTAGTCACTTGGATTAACCAAATAGAGATTTTTTATATTCATCAGGTCCCATGTGGAAAAAGGTTATAGTGGCATCCTTATATCTAGAACCTAGGTGCAATTCATTTGGTATAGATGGTTGTGTACTAAAAATAAGAAGAAAATCCTCAATATCACTTGGTCAATTTTATAAAGGAATTACAGATGCAATATAGCAATAGTGTATTTGAGAATTACTTCAACTAGTTAGCCAAACTATGACAAAGAAGATTAGTCGAGGATTACATTTAATAATTTTCTAGAACCTATCCTTGTGAGTAGAAAGAATTATAAAGTAGAACTTGAATGACTTGTTTCTTGGAGGGGTCACATATCACATCCAACATGAGATACACATTTAATCCTCTTATTGTATTCGTTTCTTTTATCATGGAAATAGGGTAGAGGAAATGTTATTGGCTCCCAAAAGATAGGGTTTTAGTATCATAAGAGAGAAGAGCTTCCCATCACAACTATTCCCTTAGCTTACTAGATTGACTCCTTAACAAATTGAAAAAAAGATAAAAAAAACATGTTTTAATTGTGATTACAAGAAAGGATATAAAGTACAAAAATAAGTTGTTCAATATTGACACATCTCATGTGGTCGAATCTCTTGCCTTATCTTTATGGGCTCATACTTGAACCAGACACACTTCAGAAGAAATTTGTTTGGGGTAATAATATTGATCATATTGTAGGATTGATTTTTTCTAGTATTGATTATGACATTTTGTGTGCTATTTGGGATCTTGAGTTCCCACGCACACTTTGGAATGCAATTTGGGAGATCTATGGAGATCCTAATATTTCTCCTTTCACACATGATCCTGCTATAGACTACCTCATGCCCCTTGATGATGCAGATAATAAACCTTTTGATGATGATACTTTAGAGGAGCTTGAATATATTGCAAGTTTTGATTGTTCAAATGACACAAAAACTTCTCTTGCTCAGACCTCTTCTCCTCTTGAAGAGATCAAATCTTCTTCATCACCTATTGCTATATCAGAGTTTGGTGTTGTTTCATTCATGGATTCCAGTGATTCTTTGCATCAGGTCAATATCAGTCTTTCAGATCTACCATATTGGGAATCTTATCATGTAGACATATCATCCTTGTTTGTGGAGTCTCCATTGTAGATTTGGACGATGCATTTGAGGGTTTATCTCTCTTATTTGATGCCATCTCAAGTGGATTTGCATCACCGCCATATTTTGTGTTTCCAGATGCAATTCAAAGGATACCCTCTCTTGGTTCTACTTTTCTAATTGGGTAGACAGTTTCTATTTTGGAGAAGATATCTTCTTCGAGTAGGTCACTAGAGTTTCATTTAGAGGCACACATTTGGATATAGATTCCCTACTCATCTAGGATGTGGGAATGGCTTCTACATTCACTAGTGGATCTATTTCTTCTGAAGGGGATAAATATTGTTTGCAAGTAGTGGATTGTTTTCTATCTTCAGGTATTCATTATTGTTATTGGAGCTTCTTTTTAGAGGGGATTCAGAATCTCATTCATCTACTCTCTCTTATAGCCTAGGCATTCATTATGTATTTTTGATGAACTTGATTTTGTAATTATCACTTGTATATTCTTATCTTATTTTTCTCTCTTTTGGGGGGGATTTTTCTCCCACTGGGTTTTTCTCCTTTTCTCCACTTCATGAAAAATCTTTGTTTGTAAATGGGTCCATAATTAGGCCTTTATTTTCAGGACCCATCTTCTTTTCCTTTTAGCTTGTGTGTAACCTCCCTAAGTTGCACTTATGGGGGGGTGTTGGTGTAAAATCATATTTACACTTAACATAAGTTTATTAGGGAAAATCATTTTAGGATTATATTTCTTTTATTGACCTAAGAGATTTATGGCATGTGACATAATCTTTCTTTTCCCACTTTGTCTTTTTTTGGCAAGTGGTTGTGTATATCTTGTATTATTCATTTTTAAATAATCAAGCACCTAATTCATGCAAGAACTGGTCTCTATTTTTGCCTCTCAATCTAGTTTTTCTCTTATGTAGCAAGCTCTCTTTGTAGAAGAATTCTTGCAAATGACCTTGGCTCATGTGAGTGCTTGAATACTCTAACAAAGGGGCTAGTGAGGGAGAAGATGAGGAAGAAACATTAAAGGTCATTCATGAGCTAGATGGGGAATTAGGTGATACCCAACCAACTATTTCATTTCATGCACTTTTGAGAATAATTAATACCCCAAAAACTCTCAAGGTAGTGGGTTTATTGAAAAGAGATAATAATAGTGTTGATATATTTAGGAAGCACTAACAACTTCATCAATAAGAAGTTAGCTTCTCATCTAAATTGTTTTATCTATATAGCTCCATAATTTTAAGTCATAATTATAGGTGGAGTATAGTTAACTTTGTTTATAAAAAATGCCATAGCATTAAACTTTTTATGGGAGAATACTGAATAGATTACCCTATTTTTGTTATCTCCATGAGTGGATTAGACATTTGTTTGGGAGTCTAGTGGCTTATTACATTGGAAAAAATTGAGATGTACTTCTTGGATCTAATCATGCATTTTCACTTAGAGGATAGGACAATTGAATTGAGATGTTTGAGTGCAAAGTCTCCATAGATGGTAAGCTCTCATCAAATGCAAAAGATGCTTAACAAGGGGACAGATGGTTTTGTGGCCCAACAATTTGTTAGAAACAAGGTAGATAACTGAGAGGGGGGGGGGGTGTGAATCAGTTATGTCAAAATTTCCTTAACTTTCTTTTCTGTTTGTATCTTAATGTATACACCTAAAATTGGCTCGGGTCGAATTAAGTAAATATGTTAATATTTATCTTAATTCCTATTTTCTTCTATCAATTAAATAAATATTATAAATTTATTTAATTGGCTCATTATCCCATAATTAAATAAAATGATTTTATTTAATTAAAATCCCTAATTTCTTCTAATGTCTCAAGTCCTAAAATCCACCTCATCAATCCACCTCATCTCTTCCACCTCACCATGTTGCACATATAATTAAATATTCTTAATATTTAATTAGCTAATATCTTCCATTTTCCAAAATAAATCTTTAAATCAATTATCCTTCACAAATTGAATATTTAATTCAATGTTCCCCACTAGCCTTCACAAATTGAATATTTTATTCAATGTTCCCCACTAACCTTCACCAATTGAATATTTTATTCAATGTTCCCCACTAACCTTCACCAATTGAATATTTTATTCAATGTTCCCCACTAGCCTTCACCCATTGAATATTTTAATTCAATGTTCCCCACTATCCTCCACTATTGAATTCTTAATTCAATTGTCATAATCCACTATTCTCAAATAAATTTTTTTTAATACATCCGTTATGAATTAAAGATTCACAAAAAATGAGAGCCATTGATCTCATCTTTTGATCCTCACCCTCCATTCTATTTTCAGAAAATCTATAAATAGAACCCTCTTCTAAGCCATTAAGGAGGCACTTCATTTGGCAAGATAACTATACCCAAATTTCTCTCATTCTCTCTCTCATTCCATTCTCAAGTGTCCTCCATTATCATGTGTTGAAGCTCACATTCAACACAACACATATAAAGAGCCATTCTTCCTTTGTCATCTTCAACAAGAAAGCAAGCAAGGAAAGCTTCTGAGGGCTTCACAATCAAGATCAAAGAAAGATAGGCAAACAATGGAAAATGATAGGTAAAAGAGATTGTAAGTATGTTCTTACTCATTTTGGTTTAAATCTTCTTTGCTTTCAACTTCCATTGGTGTTTGGGTTTACATGTTTTCATTAGTTTGAACTAACCTCATTTTCCCCCTCACACTTAATAATCAGTGTTGCATCAAAACATGAAAGCTAGTGTAGGAGCACCAAGACATCTATGATTTGGTTAGATTTTCAAGTAGTTTTGTTTGGTTTAATAAGGTCCTTGAGGCCATTAAATGTTGTAATGAGGCTTAAAAGCCATGCTTGTAAGGGACTATGTCCAAATGTCTAAAAGAATCTATTCTCTTGTTGTGAGTCCTAAGGAGGACAGTCATGTTCTAATAGGTAGTTTGCAATAGTCATTTATGTAAGCCTTTGTTGAGGCATATAGGATAGTTATTTAATTTTTCATGTTTGTAAGCCTTTAAAGGAATGTCAAGGGTTTGGAAGTATGTTAGAACCTTGTCCAAGGTTAACAAAAGGTTAGAAAGTATCTTCTAAACATAAAATGGTCAGTGTAGTCCTAAAGAGGACAGTTACAAGACAATAACTAGTGGTTGCAGTTAGAATCAAGAAGAAACTCGATGGCTGGGGTAGTTTCATGGACCCCAACCACTCTCATTTGACTTCATGCAATGTAGGAGGTTTTCTATATACCTACCATGGTTCATTTGTGAAAGGATATCTGGTGGATTTGACAAAAATAACTAAAAACGCATGTTTTCTGCCTTTTCCCGTGTTTTCTGAATTCTTATGCATTTTTTGAGCCTGTACTACTGTATAGTACGACTCTGTCATGGAGTTTTGAGTACTTGGGAGTGAAGGTTAATGAGTTAACTATCTATCAAAACAAGTTTGGACTCTTGATGTTGAATGGAAAGAATGCTATGACTATGGAACCTTAAACTACTTTTGAACCTACTGTTACAGTCAAAGAATTCGTTGTTTTCCTATGTTATCCGTACCTGTACAGCTGAGTAGTGGCTGGTGTTTGTGATGGTTGGTTAGGGTGGAGAGTCACCTATCACTTGCAAGTGGTTTGGGCTTTTGACATTTATTTATATCTCTGTATTCCTCTTTTCTCTGCAAGTGGGTTTGAAAACCTAATTTAGGGCTTTTCTGAGTAGCTTGATGAGTTTCTCCTCATTCCACTGATCTTCTCTATTTTTGATCAGTGGAATGGGTTGTAGGATAGCTAATGCTAGGACTTGTGAGGAATGTGGAGGCAGGAGAATGGTGTAGGGTGAGTTGGGCATGTGAATGACCCTGCAGAACCATGGTTAAGAATTCAGAGAAGGACAACAACAACTAGGTATGTCTGATATGTTATTGCTTTGTCAATGGAGACATTAGGTGTTTGGTGTGTTATAGAGTTGGCATGTTGAGTAAGAGTGAGTTGTGTTAATGGAGATCACCCCAAGGAGGGTACCATGAGTGTCTCCTAAGAAATCATAAATGTGTGACTATCTTTGGTAGACAGTATTGAAGACTGCTGTCCTACAGACCCTGCATAGTGGGTTAGATGGAGTCTTGATTGGAGTTAGGCACCCTGAGATAAGTGTCTTGAAGTCTACTCCCTTTTATGTCATGAACATGTATGGTGTTAAAACCCTGCTTTATGTCTAGTTTGATCTATGTCAGAAGAAAACAATAATCTTGAGAGACCTTCCATTGAAGTTGTGAAACATGCTTCTGCTGTCCTAGATGCTCTACATCATAATGGTATCAGAGCCACTAGTAGGTCTTTGAGAAAGTAGTAGATCTTGTGAAACATTAAGGGTTTGTGAGAGTTGTAAGGATGCCTCCTAAGAATCAGATGGCTAGGGAGAACAATGAGTTGAGAGAAGCCTTAGAAGCTAGAGAAAAAGAGTTGAAGGATATAAGAGAGCAAGATGCTGCAAGGGAAAGAGAGTTAAGGCAAGTAAGAAGAGAGAATGCATCAATCTTGGCTAGATTGGAAGCATTGGAGAAGAATCCTAGAAGGGATGAGCAAGATGATCAAGAAGGAGATGAGGAGGTAGATGAGAATCCTCCTGAGGATGAGTTGGATGCTGAAGAGAAGAAATTTGTGAGATTGCTGAAGGCAGTCCAAGGAAGTGGAACAAAGGCAAACATAGAGTTACCTACCTATCAAGGGAAGATGGATAGTGAAGAGCTATTAGGCTGGATAGATGCCTTTGAAAAAAATTTTGAGTATGAGGAGATGAGTGATGAGAAGAAGATCAAATTTGCAAAAACAAAACTGAGAGGTATAACACTTACATGGTAGTGTGCAAACAAAAAGAGTGGCTAGAGGTGCAGCAAGAACCACTTCTTGGGGTAGGATGAAGGATATGATAAAGGATCAATTCCTTCCATCTGATTACTCCATTCAGACAAATAGGATGAGGTAGAACTTGAAGTAGAAGGACATGGATGTTATGTCCTATACTGAGCAATTTCATAAGCTTAGTATTAGAGGAGGATTGGAAGATGAAGAAGAGAAAGTGGCAAGGTACCTTAATGGGCTTAGGTATAACTTGCAGGATGAGATTGGTTTGACAGTACCAAAAACACTTGGAGAATGTTTTCAATTGGCCATCAGGGCTGAAGAGAGGGTGAAGAGGAACCAAGAAAGACAAGGAGGTAGTGGTAGAGGATATAGAGGTAGGGGTAGACCTACTAATGAAGTACAGAACAACAATGAGAAAGGCGAAGAGTTTTCTACAGATCAGAGAGGTGGATATAGAGGTGGAGGTAGATTTGGATCAGGAAGAGGAGTGTTTACAGGTAAATGTTACCATTGCAATGAAGTGGGACACACATCTTTCAAATGTCCTAAGAAGGATGATGCTGATAAGAGCAAGGATAGAAGAGTTCACTTGGCACAAGAGGAGGAGAAGCAAGAAGAACTGGAAATGTTGTCAGCCTCTCTAATAATGGTTGGAGAAATGCTCATGGTGGAAAAAGTTAAAATGCAACAACCACCATAGGTATCTATTTCTAAAACTAATTGTTTAAGCCATGGAAAGATATGCAAGTTGATTATAGATTCAGGTTCTCATGATAATCTAGTTTCTTGGGAAATGGTGCATAAGTTGGGATTGAAAACATTTGATCATCCTAGTCCTTACAATGTCACTTGGGTGAGTCAAGAGCAGCAAGTAAGGGTTATTAAGAAGGCATATGTCAATTTTACAATTGGTCCATATTAGGATTATGTTTTGTGTGATGTCATTCCAATGACATGTGGGCATATAATCTTGGGTAGACCATGGCAGCATTTGAGAAGGACAATTCATGATGGTTATACTAATAACTATTTGGTGCACAAAGATGGTAAGAAGTTCAAACTGATGCCTTTACCTTGTGAAGACATGAAGGAACATGTTACTATCTGTTTTGGAGAGAAATTGCAGTTGAATGTGTAGGTTAAGGATAATTGCAAATAGCAGGAATAGTTGCAGCAGAAGAAGGTGGATGACAGTCCTAAAGAGCAGCAGGTTTGGGACTTGAGTTATGTCCAGATTGCCCTATAAAGAGGCAGAAGAAGGAAGGCAAACAATAGATAGTACAAGGAGGAATCAATCAGAGTCTCAAGTTGGGAAGAACAAAAGCATTGCAACAGCAAGGTCCTAGACAAGGACACCAAAACAAGTTTTATGGTACTAACCCTGTTTACAGGAGCCATGCAGGTTGGAGGAGGAAGAAGATAACTCTTGGAGAGTTCATGTTTCCTAGTTAGAGGAACATCCCAACAAGATTGAAGAATGGATGGAGCAAATCCCATAACTCTTGGGACAAGAGTTTTCATTATGCCAGGGAGTATGGTGCAGGAGCACCAAGACATCTAGGATTTGGTTAGATCTTCAAGTAGTTTTGTTTGGTTTAATAAGGTCCTTGAGACCATTAAATGTTGTAATGAGGCTTGAAATCCATGCTTGTAAGGGACTATGTCCAAATGTCTAAAAGATTCTATTCTCTTGTTGTGAGTCCTAGGGAGGATAGTCATGTTGTAATAGGTAGTTTGCAATAGTCATTTATGTAAGCCTTTGTTGAGGCATATAGGACAATCATTTAATTTTTCATGTTTTTAAGCCTTTAAAGGCATGTCAAGGGTTTGGAAGTATGTTAGAACCTTGTCCAAGGTTAAAAAAAGGTTAGAAAGTATCTTCTAAACATAAAATGGTCGGTGCAATCCTAAAGAGGATAGTTACAAGACAATAACTAGTGGCTGCAGTTAGAATCAAGAAGAAACTCGATGGTTGGGGTAGTTTCATGGACCCCAACCACTCTCATTCAACTTCATGAAATGTAGGAGGTTTGTTATATACCTACCATGGTTCATTTGTGAAAGGATATCCAGTGGATTTGACAGAAATAACTAAAAACTCCTGTTTTCTGCCTTTTCCTGTGTTTTCTGAATTCTTATGCATTTTTTGAGCCCGTACTACTGTACAGTACGGCTCTGTCATGGAGTGTTGAGTACTTGGGAGTGAATGTTGATGAGTTAACTGTCTATCAAAACAAGTTTGGACTCTTGATGTTGAATGGAAAGAATGCTATGACTGTGGAACCTTAAACTGCTTTTGAACCTGCTGTTACAGCCAAAGAATTCACTGTTTTCCTGTGTTATCCATACCTGTACGGCTGAGTAGTGGTTAGTGTTTGTGATGGTTGGTTAGGGTGGAGAGTCACCTATCATTTGCAAGTGGTTTGGACTTTTGAAATTTATTTATATCTCTGTATTCCTCTTTTCTCTATAAGTGGGTTTGAAAACCTAATTTAGGGCTTTTCTGAGTAGCCCGATGAGTTTCTCCTCATTCAATTGATCTTCTTTGTTTCTGATCAGTGGAATGGGTTGTAGGATAGCTAATGCTAGGGCTTGTGAGAAATGTGGAGGCAGGAGAATGGTGTAGGGTGAGTTGGGCATGTGAATGACCCTGTAGAACCATGGTTAAGAATTTAGAGAAGGACAACAACAACTAGGTATGTCTGATATGTTATTGCTTTGTCAATGGAGACATTAGGTGTTTGGTGTGTTATAGAGTTGGCATGTTGAGTAAGAGTGAGTTGTGTTAATGGAGATCACCCCAAGGAGGGTACCATGAATGTCTCCTAAGAAATCAGAAATGTGTGACTGTCTTTGGTAGACAGTATTGAAGACCGCTATCCTGCAGACCCTGCATAGTGGGTTAGATGGAGTCTTGATTGGAGTTAGGCACCCTGAGATAAGTGTCTTGAAGTCTACTCCCTTTTATGTCATGAACATGTATGGTGTTAAAAGTCTTCCTTATGTCTAGTTTGATCTCTGTCAGAAGAAAATAGTAATCTTGAGAGACCTTCCATTGAAGTTGTGAAACATGCTTTTGCTGTCCTAGATGCTCTGCATCAAAAGCATATGTAATCATAAGAACAAAAATAGAATCAACACACATCACACAAGGATTTTTATGTGGAAACCTTGTTAAGGGAAAAACCACAGGGTGACTAACCCAAGATTGTATTCTCTATTAAAAGAATAAAGGGGTACAAAACAAAACTTGGCAATTAGGGCTCACTGCCCGAGCACACTGCTCACAAGAGGCACACTGCCTACAAGAGACTCACTATCTCTAGAACTTATAGAAGGAAATCAGGTGTTTGAACTGATGAGAAACATCTACAAATGCAAGAGTTCAGTTTCGGTTAGGCATAATACACTGATCTGATGCACTTCATTCTTCCTCTGTTTTAATGTTGTTGCTCTGTCACATATCAGACTTGAATTGCAGCTCTCACACTTATCCATGCTTTTCTTCACACTTTATTTCATCACTTGTTTACCACACTACCCTACATACTAGAATCCATCTGGTATATATATATCTGCATCAAGAATTTCATCAATTTTCTAGTCGACAACAAGAACACTCAAGATATTTGTAAGTTACTGATCTATCAGTTGAATCAATGCTTGATTTGTGATGCATATCAAAAACATAGGAATAGAAGTCATTAATCATGTTGGCCAACAATGTATAATCCCACATATTTCTTGATCAACACCTTTTACTCATCCGGATTGAAGTCTGATATTCTGCCGATCAGTTCTTCCTCTGTCTACTCTGCCTGACTGGAACCCAACACTCATATGCTCATATCTTTTCCTTGATTTATCACCAGAGGCTAAATCTCTGGAGTACAGTAGTCATGGTACCATTCTTGACTTTCCCAAGTCCACAACTTACTGAGTTACACCATCTGAGAGATCCAAACCTGATTGTCAGCTATTCTTGTTCACCAGACCAAAACATTCTTCAATCTAACTTCCAGTATAGGCATACTATGTACTGCGGATGTGTGGGATAGACTTTGTTGCCATCAATGACAACACTTATGAAGCCACACAGTGTCTCTTGCCAATAATCTCCCCCTTTGGCATTGATGGCAACACTTAGTGAAAAATGGCTAAGTGTCGCAGTAACTCCCCCTTGGCTGATGCTCTGTCTTTTGCATTGTTTTACTGGAGATCCCCCTTAGCTAGACTCCACATTTTTCACTACTCCTCACTCCTCCTTTGACATCAATGGCAAATGGTGGAATCTACATACCAAAATTTGCAAAAATTGTCCTATATATGGCCGCAGAAGTATATATATACTATACTTACATAAACTTAAGTATATCTGCAAAAGTAGTCTTCAGCTATACAAACTCTATGGCCCAACTTTGCTTCATCCTATCCAAAATGGAGATGTGACCACTCAACAAAAATGCATATGCTTTTTCCCTTCTTGAATCTGCCGGATCACTAGTCCAGGCTGTGGTCTGAGCATCTATCAAGGCCTCATGCATTGCCTCTAGCTTAGGGATAATTATCCCTCTGAGTTCACCCATTCTATTTATTAGGTTCTTCTTTTCTTTGTCTAGCCTCTTTATTTCATTTATGATGACAATAGCCTGGAATTCTTGATTCATTAAAGAGGTAGTAAGGGGATCAAAATTCTGAGATAGACTTGACAGTTTTCCTTCTTGTTTTATCATTTTCTTCTCAAAGTCTTTTGTCACCTTGGGCCAAGATAAACAAAATTTGTATATGTCCCCACCATCTTTAAGATCATTTTCAAGGCTCGTTATTCCAATGTCTAGGGTCCTCCTATCATTAACAATTAGTCCTTGCACTTCAGTGAATCTTTTTCCTAGAAACTCCTTCTAGACCTTTGCTTCTACTGATTTCTCTAAAGATTCAAAATGAGTACTAATAGAATTTACCAAAGATTTCAGGTTATCGGATGGTGAGGCTGAAGGATCCTTTTGGAAGGATGGTATGATCTTTTCCAACATCCCAGATGCAATCTCCAACAGTTCACAGTCTTCCATGTGAGATTTCAGGAGTTTTTCTTTTGTTTTAGCTTGTGCAAAAGATGCTATTTTCATTGTCTGAACTGGGGAGGGAGAGTCAAAATTAAGTGGCCCTTGAAATAGCTCAGGTTCATCTATCTCCATCATTTCTTTGTTTAAGAAGTTCTTTACTTCCTCTGTAGTGTCTTTTGCTGGTGATTGAGTCTTCTTTTCTTTTGGGATATCAGAACAGTCATCATTAGTCTTTTCTTCTTGTTCTTCTTCTTTTTACTTAACCTCTTTTTCTTGAATCACCTTCTCTTCTCTTCTATCTTCTCCTTCGGCTTCAGAGTATGGAATGTTTGCAGTGGGTTCTGGAGGAGAGATGTCATCGGTGTTTATTGCTTCATGAACTTCCTCTTCCGGAATAGAGGAATCCAAGTCCTTAGACTTCTCTTCATCTATATCTTTTGATTCTTCTACATCCTTGTTAGAAGATTATTCATTGGTTACATTAATCCTTCAACATCCATGGTAGAAGTTTCTTCAACTGTTTCCTCTATAATAGGAAGATTGAATCTTTTCAAAGCATTTCAGAGGATATCTTTTGTTTCACTTGCTACTTGAACAGTTTCTCCAAGCATAAGTTTTTTCATTCTTGCCTTACTCCAGAACTCATCCTTACAATCCTTTAAAATCATGTCCATTTGTTTTGGAGTGATAGAAGGATAAATCTGAATCATTATTTGTTCCTAAATCTCTAGGTCTTTTGCCTTTGTATTCTCTTTTCTCAGTTCAAGTACCTTTTCTAGACTCTTAGGAATTAATGATATAATTTCAATGAAAGCTTTATTGTAAATCAGGTACCTGACAGTAGCTTCTTCCAAAATTCTCTTGTCAGTGTCACTGTATTCATCATAGAACTCTATTACTAGCTGTAGGTTCCCATCCATAGTAACTACCTTGATGATGTCATCAACAGAAAGAGTGGGCTTTTCAACAAATTCTTCTACCTTTTCTTCCTTATTTTTACTAGCAAAGAATTCCCCAGATGCTTTCATCTTCTTCATTTTATTGATTTCTTCATCAGATTCTATTTCTTCATCATCCTTAAGGCTTGTCTATGACCTTGTGGCTTTGGTCTTCATCCTCTTTTCCCTTTTTCCAGATGTCTTGACTTCTAGTTTGGTAGCCTTTAAGCTTTTAGGAGTGGCAGATGCAAAGCTCTTGGAAGATCTAGTCTGGGAGGAGGCTTGTACCAGAGTGTCTCCTTTCTTTGCTTCTTGTTTCTCTTTCTCAACCTTCTCCATCTTCTCTCTATTTTCATCCACAGTGTCCTTTGATAGGCCAAATCTTTTGGCAATTTCTTCAACTTCCCTTCTTACTTTCCTCTTTATTTCTGGTCGTCTTAACTCAACATGTATTTTTACACTTAGCTCTTGAAAGGTGCCAAACCTTTTTACTTCAGGGTCCTTAGGCTGGCTCAACAGGTGTTGAATATGTAGCTCTAGTATTTTTTCATCGACCTCTTATCCCATAGGCATTATCCACATAGTTCTAGGCTCAACTGCCTCCATTAGGCATTGATTAGTGTCAACCATGAAGGACATTGTGTCCTTGTATTTCTCAACTATGGATTGAGGTATTCTCTCTCTAGCTTGCATCATGCTTTGGAAGTTCTTAAAGTAACCCCAGAGGGCTGTGTTTTGAGCTTTAGCATCACCAAGTCCATACATATAATCTCTAATCTGGATTGCAACCGGTTTATCATTTTGTCAAACCCAAGCACTTGATCTAGGTAGCTCAATCATATAATAGAAGAATAGACATAGTATTAGACAACCATATTTAAAGGAATTCTTCTTATCCTTTTTGATCTTCTACAGGTTTTCTAATAGTTGATTTAGGAGAAGTTCACGCAAGTCATAATTTGCATCTTCCCTCAACATCTGATATGTTGCATAGATTGTTGTCCCAGACACAGAATTCTCCTGGCTCAAATGATAGATTTTGTAACCAATTATCATTGAGGCATGACATCTAGATCAGTGATGTCATCTATGGTCATTTCTCTTTTGTCAAGTTTAGATCTGGTGGCTTCAGTTACTATCTAGTTCTTCACATATTTAAGTGCAGGTAACCCACTAGATGAATGCAATCCAGTGACTGCCCTGATGACATATTTAGTTATCTTAAAGGGTCTCATTAGCCACATGAAATTATCATGCATCCTGCTTTGGACATACCAAACCCAATCATCTTCTGCAAAACATGGAAAATGTATGCAATGTTTGAAGTGTTTATCCCGGAGGGCCTTGAATTCAGGTTTAAGTTCAAAATTTTCATCTATTAGTTGTTTGTGATAAATATCCATCAATTTTGAGTCTCCAAATTCTTTAATGTTTGCATGGATATAAACTCTAACATCTTCTACATGCAATACTCCATGCGGAATGCTAGAAAATGTGCCCAAAGGATCAACTTCTAGAGATTTATAAGGGTGTTTCTTGAACTTAGGTCGCGACCTATTAGAGATCTTAACAACCATTGGATTAGCCAATTTGCAGAAGATTCAGAAAGAGATTTTTAGAATGGAAGTACCTTTTCACGCTTTAGGGTTTGAAACAGGAGCTGATACAAATCACTGGCTGAATTCATTTTTTCAGTTGATCTTGTAGAATCTTTGTTGCAAAGCTCTTCTTTTCTTCTTCGCAAGTGCAAGTGTGCAAATAATGAGTGAGGGAACCCTTTTATCCTTGTGCAAACCCTAACTTCCTTTTGTAATAAATGCATAACTTAAGTTATCCGGTTTCCTTGTTTTGAGAGAGATCTTCTTGAATCACTGTGTTGAACTTAGAATCATTGTCAGTGAGGATTGACAATGTATCTTCTTTTCTTCAATCATGTCATGGGTCCACAGATCAAAGCATTTCAATTCTGAATCAAACTAGATCTATTTATGAAATTTTGCTTTGCCAGATCACTGTCGAAACTAGATTAACTTGAGCAGTTATAAGTCTTACAAAACTCCATGCGGATCTTTCACATTTTGACTAAAGATTATTTAGAGGTTTTTCTGAGAAAACTTTAATCCACACCATCAGATGTTTACTCAATGTGCCGAATTTAGGCACTAGCTAACTGGCTGGGGGAAATTGTTTTTCTCTGTGACTCCCCCTAAGAAAGAGTTCACTTTTTAGTTTCTGGAAGAAATATTAGCACCAGATTTCGATGTGGATCCATCTCCAATATTTTTTGTACTCTTCTTTACCTAGATCTTACTCATCTCCTTTTGAACTTCATCCGCATTTACTTTACCTTTGCCCTTATCTTGTTTTTGATTATGTTCCACCAGACCTTTTCTATCCTGATTCTACTTCTGTAGAATCTGGCAATATGACCGGATCTATTGTAATTGTAGCATACAACATTTCTTTGCTTATTTGATTGATATCCTCTTGATCTGCATTAATTAGCCATATGTCCCATTCTATTGCATGCAAAGCATCTACCATTGAATGAATTGTTTATTTGCATATTTTTGCATTCATGAGATTTGTGACCATACCTTTTGCAATTGAAACATTGTCCGGAGAAGGATGGATTATTCCGATTCATTCTCCTCCTGCACTGAGTTGCTTTATGACTGAAATTGTTACAATTGAAACAGTATCCATTGAAGGATGGATATATTTGAGCATTTGGTTTCCTTACCAGAGGTCTTCTAGGCCCATTTCTTTGATTTCCTGATCCAAAGTTCTTCTGACCGGATCTAGAGCTTTCACCTTTCTCATATCCCAAGCCACGCTTATCATCTACCCTCTTTTGGCTTTCAAGAAGAACTTCAAGTTGGGTTGAGCTTATCTTGAATTTCTCTTTGTATTCATTTGCTGCTTGAAGATCTTGTTTAAGAGTGTCTAACTAATTCTCAAGTTGTTCTTCATTGTCTCTAGCTTCTTCAAAATCAGATTCAAGATGCCTGATTATTCTGTCCATTTTGTGGCAGTCCTCTATTTTCTCCTTGAGGGATTCTTTTAGATTATCTTCAATCTTTCTTTTTTCTTCAATTTCTTGGGTGAATCTCATAACCCCTTATTCCATTTCATGTCTCACCATAATGACTTCCTTTGACAACTTCTCACATAGCTTATTTTTCTCATCCAGATCTTCATTAGTATCATTGACTTCACTCTGATTGGCAAATTTTTGAAGTAGTTCCTTTCTCTTTTTCATAGAGATACTAAGTTTTTCTTTTAGCTCATTTATGAAATAATTAGCTTGTTTGAGTCTTTCTCTCAAACTATTGGCTTCAGAGTGGGATTGTTCAAGATCATCTAGGGTAGACTGAAGTTGTTCCTTCATACCATATATATCAATTGAGATTCCCAGATCTTTCTCAAGCTGTTAGGCTTTGTTAAGAGGAACTAGGCTCTAATACCAATTATTGGAAACAAGGTAGATAACTAAGAGGGGGGATGAATTAGTTATCTAAAAATTTCCTTAACTTTCTTTTCTTTTTGTATCTTAATAATCAGTGTTGCATCAAAACATGAAAGCATATGTAATCATAAGAACAAAAATAGAATCAACACACATAACACAAGGATTTTTACGTGGAAACCCTATTAAGGAAAAAACCATGGGGTGACTAACCAAAGATTGTATTCTCTATTAAAAGAATAAAGGAGTACAAAATGGCACTTGCCAATTAGGGCTCACTCCCTGAGCACACTGCTCACAAGAGGCACACTACCTACAAGAGACTCACTATCTACAAAACTTACAGAAGGTAATCAGGTGTTTGAACTGATGAGAAGCATCTACAAATGCAAGAGTTCAGTTCCAGTTAGGCATAATACATTGATCTGATGCACTTCATTCTTCCTTTGTTTTAATGTTGTTGCTCTATCACATATAGGACTTGAACTACAGCTCTCACACTTATCCCTACTTTTCTTCACACTTTATTTCATCACTTGTTCACCACACTACCCTACATACTGGAATCCATCTAGTATATATATCTACATCAAGGATTTCATTAATTTTCTAGTCGGCAACAAGAACACTCAAGATATTTGCAGGTTACTGATCTATCGGCTAAATCCATACTTGATTTGTGATGCACATCAAAAACATACATAGAAGTCATTAATCATGTCGTCCAACAATGTATAATCCCACATATTGCTTGATCAACAACTTTTACTCATCTAGATTAAAGTCTGATATTCTGCCGGTCAGTTCTTCCTCTGTCTGCTTTGCCTGACTAGAACCCAAGACTCAGATGCTCATATCTTTTCCTTGATTTATCACCAGAGGATAAATCTCTAGAGTACAGTAGTCATGGTACCTTTCTTGACTTTCCCAAGTCCAGAACTTACTGAGTTACACCATGTGAGAGATCCGGACCTGATTGTCAAACCTTGTTACATACTCTATTCTTGTTCACTGGACCAAAACATTCTTCAATCTAACTTCCGATATAGGCATACTATGTACTACGGATGTGTAGGATAGACTTTGTTGTCATCAATGACAACACTTATGAAGCCACACAGTGTCTCTTGCCAACACTATTTTCATTAGAAGCATATTAGTCAAAGTTTCCTACAAAACGAGATCTATAAGCAATTGTACATATTCTTTTAATAGTTTTTGTAGATATGCCAAAGGGATTACCTCCCAAAAGAGCTCATGATCATGTCATTTAACTAGTACCATGGAGACAATCACCCAACATCAAGCCCTACAAGTACCCATATGTATAGAAAAATGAGATTGAGAAGATGTTACAAGAGATACTAAAGGCAAGTATTAATAGACATAATCAGAGTTCTTACGCATATCCAATGTTAATGGTACACAAGAAAGATGACACTTGGTCACCATGCCCTAACTATAGAGAGCTCAACAAAATATACCATAAAGGATAAGTTTCCAATTCTAGTGATTTGTGAATTTTTAGATGAGCTAAATGGTGCTAAATTTATTGCGTTTAGTCAAAATAAACTAATAATTCTTTCCAAATTTATTGTAATACTCAAACTATGTGTTCACCTCTATTTCTAGTGTTGTTTGTTGTGGTGGCCAAGTATTTGTCAAGATATAAGAGAAGATGACGATACTATCAATAAGGGAAAACCTACCAATTAGAGTTAAAACTCCATTTTCAAATTTGTGTTTAAAATTTTTCTTTATTCCTAGGATGCTTTAGATTGCCTCGAGTCTTCAACAACCCTATACATGCCTCCTCAATATGCCCAATTAATATAAATGACTCTTGAACACTAAAAATTTCTCGAATTGAACTCCTTGACTAAAGTGGATTAAAATTGACCTTTCGAGCATACATAAGATCTAATTTTTGGATCAACCCACTAGCAACTAAGTACACCAACATTATTGGTTAATTTCTTCCTTATCTCTATCACTTGGTTTAAATATTACATATATTATGCTTGTGTTATTTCACCATTTTGACTTGATCTTGCCAATTAGGCGAAAGGTATCATTTCTTCTTACACAATCTACAAGCTCACAATTACTCTTATTGGGGAAAAAATAGAGGTTCTTTTATACACATTAATTGCACACACATGTAAGTATACACTAGCTACACATTCTATACTATCTCACCCCATTTTTGGTTATTTATTTGAAACCTATTAATGTGTAAATTTAATATTTAGATCATTCCATTTTGTATTGTACTATAATGGGACAATTGATACTTTGTTATCTTGATAGAATATTCATGATATGGAAATTGATTTTATGTAGTTGATATTTACTCAAATTATCATTATGATTTATTCTCCTAACAAACTAACTATTGTTTGGATGGATACGAGGTGGATGCAAGATAGCCTTTTCCCCACCCTCTTAGCAAGGGAGAGTATCATCTAGGAGAGGAAGATAGATCATGTCAAGTTTGTAGTTGAACAAAAATATCTAAGAACCACACACACCTATATGAGTTGGTAATACGACTATATGTGATGATTAATAAACATCTAGAAGCATGCTAGTATAGTGTCGTTAATTGTCAACCCAAGACAATTTCACACAGAGTTTAGCACCATCCTGAATGTTTTGTCAATTTTGGGATTTGATTAAGGCTTGTGAATAGGTCCCTTTGTGATAGACACTTCAAGGAAAAATAGGCCCAAGATAGTAGTGCCCAAGCACCAGTGTCCTACCTCTTTGCCTCTAAATTTGAATATGTCAGCCTTATTAGCCTTTTGTATTGCACCATGTTGACCTTATTTCATTTGGGCCCTTAGAATGTAATTAGAATGCATATATAAACATGTCTCTCTCACTCATTTACTCCTAATGATTCTCTATGATATGGCTCTCTATCTAAAAGCTCTCTATTTTGTGTAGAATATTGTTGTGTGTACTAACACTTGTTGCAGATCTTGGTGGAAGCTCCTTCCTCCTTCACTCACTCCTTGTGGTGATCTAATTGTGACATCATCCTATCAAGGATTTAATGTTCATTTAACACCTTTCCTTCATGCTTGTTTACAATATTCATTTATTATTCAGATCTACCTCTCCCCTCCTAGGGAACATACTCTTGATCTAATCCTTTCTATTGTGGAGGTGGTAACACCATTCATAGGGTTTGACTTAGGCCAGCCCCTAAACAACACAACATTTTCCCTCTTTTATGTGTACAAACCGAAGATGAAAGATCTGACAAAAATGGGTGATAGAAAGATGAAGATATAGGTGTTGGAAGTGTCTCAGACTTCCAATAGACTAAAACCCTAGGACACCCATGCATGGGAACTATAGTCCTTCAAATTTGGGCTTTGCTTCTAGTAGTGGTCCTTGATAGTCCTACTTTGCTCAGTTCAAGTCCCGGTTTCTAGATTTTCAACCCTGACAGGTTCGTAACCTCTGTTTTGGCATATTTCATCATAGAAACCCTAGATCTAGCCCAATTAATTCAATCTTTTCTATTACAAAAAAGGGACAGAACCCCTATAGCTTGGCTTTCCTATAGGACTGTAGCTAAGCTAAGTTTATGTTCCAATGTTTGATTGAAATGATTGACCTAGCTAGTTGTATAGTGATTTGGTCTCTCTTTTCTATTAAATATTTTGGTGAACCCGACACATCTTACTTATTTTTTGAAACTTTCTGATTACTGTGTCAAATCTCATTAATATGAAATTGATTAAACATTTACTATTTGTACACATCTTGTATTTATACTTCTTCATTGTTGTGGTTACCAAAAATTTGACTTTTTTAGTAAACCCCACTAGTCTTGCACTTAGTGGTCATGATTGTAATCTAATTTCATATCAGTGCTATGTTTATTAGTTGTTAAAATTTCTATAGCATATCATACTTGTGATTTGTGTTTATTTTAGAAAGAAAAACAATTATACATATTTATTGTTGTGGTTACCAAAACCTTACATTTTGGTAAACCTGGATATTTTATATTCATGCAACTCTCTTTGCTGTGTTGGATTAGCTAATAAACTAATTTCACACTTCTATTATGTTCTTATGAAATAAAAACATTTAAACATGTCAAACAAAAACCAAAACATGCTCTCTTTTCTTCTTCCCTCTCCTAAAATTCCCCCTACATGTGATGATATTTTTGCAGAAGAGGACAAAATCATTGACACATTCCTTAACATAACTTTACCTTCTCTTCATTTGGATGATCTCTCTTCTAGACATGAGACATTAGAGGATATTGAGCATATCAATTATACTTCTACCACATCTTCCATAGTCCATGATAATTCCATGACTCATCCTATTGATCTTCCTCCATTGGTTGCATGTTCAAGTACCTTGGATATCACTAAGGATGTAAAGACCTCTTTTCCTCCTCCTTTGGGTGCATGTTCAAGACCCTTGGACATCAATAAAGACACAATCATCAACAATTTTCTTTACATCACTCTACCCTCCCTTCATTCCAATGCTCTCCCTTCAATTTAGATGAATCATTAGTGGATGAAGATCCTTCCCTCACATTGATTCCCTTGGGGATAGATGTCAAACATACTAAAAAAGACAACAATATAAATTCCATCATCATCAATAGACTTATCCCACCCACTAAGGATATGTTGGATAAGTACATTAATATTCATACATTCTTAAAATAATTGTGCATAAGGCACCTGATCTACCTCCTCTCTCTAAACTTGTGATTAATGTTTGATGTGTTCCAAACCCATCTCGACCTCCTGGTTATATTTTCAACTTTGCAAATCAAATTACTCAAAATAAATTATGTATTCAAAAATGGTATCACAACAAACTCATTATCATGTGGTTGCTCACACATAGAACACTTGAAACAACAAACAGAATAAGAAATCACCAAGTGTTCCCACTTCTCTTCCACCTTCTCCACCTTTTCTTCTCTCACCCCCTCATCTTTCACAACATAGTATACTAGAGAATATGATCTTGTCGAGTAGCTCCTCACTACTCTGGCTAAGATCTCACTCTGGCATTTAATACAAAACTCACATACATACCATGGAATTCTCTAGGAGCTGTTGTGTGGTTACACAACATGCCCCATTTTGCCTTAGCAAAACAGGGACCCAACCTTTATGGCTTTCCCTTGCTTTTCTTGTTTTGGGCGGTATGGTAAAAACTCAGAAAGAGAGTATCACATCTGGGTATGCATGGGCCTCATAGAAATGAGTTAAATATCATATTCAGTTTCTATCATTATGAAACCCATAGTGTGAAAGAGCACAGAAGTCTAGGCAATTTTGTCTTTTGGATCACCCTAAAATTCCCTAAGGGTAGAAAGTTATGCTTGGTCAAAGTTTGGTCAAACTTGATATTCTTGAGAGGGTAATATTTGCTAATATCCCTGATATTCACGAATATCCTTGATATATGTCTTAATGAAGAGAAACCCAATATCCCCATATTTGCTAATATATAGACATCAAACTTAAACACATGGAGTTATCTACCCTTCAAGTCCTCACGTACATTCAAAGAGGGTCATATTTCTCAATATGCCTCATTTTTGTAAATATGTGGATCACCTTCAAAAATAACGTAAACACTTAGCATCCACATATTTCTCAATATCCTTCATATTTCTCAATATGACGATGACATCATCCTAACCCAATATAAAGAGGACTCGATATGACGATGACATCATTAGTATGCCTGACTCCGAGAGGGTCATATTTCTCAATATTTGTCATATTAGCCAACATGCTTGATCTTCCTCAATATGATGATGACATCATCTCCTAAGCAGATTTGTAATAATAGTAATGACGATGATGTCATCCTAATCTTCAAATGTGAGGGATGTTTTTCCAAGTTAATATCCTTGATATTTCTTAAGAACCCTCATTTTCCTTTATACCTGATATCTGCATGTCCCAATAGGATGATAGTGCACCCTCATGTGGAATCTTGTCACCATGAAGATTCTCCACACTGCTATGAGATTGAGACATGTGTCCACATTGACATCCCAACTTATTGAAGATAGATTTGGAACCTGATAGCATATTTTCGGTCAACGAACACTGACTCGGTCTTCATGATGATGTCATCATCATATTCCCAAATATCAGTCATATTTCCTAACATCTCCAACACTTAGGTATTGATCAACAGATGCAGATGGAATGACATTAATCAAGCCCTAATTCACTGATTACCTTTGATTAAAAGTAAGGATTACGGTCATTTTTTAAATTCACCAAGTGTTCAAACAAAATTGCAGTCACTATGCAAATTAAACTGTATTACTGTAAATTGCAAAAGTAACAGAACAAGTGCATATTTGAACGGCGAATGGAGGAAGGTATCTACAGGGTAAGCACATGCATCCAGATATAAATCAAACAGTAAAAATGGTAGCAAATATCAAGTATGTAGAGGAAAAACCCTCTTTTGTCATTTACAGTTATAACGAGCAAGTAAACATTTTTATCACAGTAAATCGATATAATGATGCATGAAAGGTATTGAATGAGGATTTAAAATCATCATGATATTTGTATTATCAAAGAACTGCATGATCATATGATATGTTAGGGTAAGAAATGTTTGTGCTTTATTGTAGGATTCAATGGCACTCCACAAGAACAAATCAAATATAGAATTTCTGAAGCCCATGTGCATCCAACCAGAAGGAGTTACATTTGGATATGGATAGATAAACGATACTCTAGGAAAGATTGAAAATTAGGATGAGGACATTGCAGTTAAGGCTTTCCAAGATAATTTCAAATTTGTTGCAAATAACCCTCTCAACCATCTCTTAGAGGACATCATCAATAAGGTCATGAGGATAAAGACTAAAGTAGAAAATTACAATGGGATGTTGAATAGAAAAAAGAATAAATGGTCTACATTACAAGCATAGGTTAAATCATAAGAGCATGTAGTCAAGAAGGCTAAAGTCCAAGATGGAGGAGAAATTGAAAGAATAGTGAAAGTATATGAGTCCATCAGGGGACAAATAAGTGTGCCTGGAGAAGAAAGTTTACCCATTGATGAAGAGGATGAAGAGTGAATATGATGCACATGATCATGAGCATGGAGTAATACCAAATGGTTGCTAGCTGGCAACTTGTGCCATGTGTAATGTTGACTTAGTCAAGGAGAAATGTGAACCATTGATCTTAATTGATAAATCCTGATCATAAGATCCTTGTAACCACCTCCTACACTTATTCTATAAAAGGGAAATGGAGTGCACATTTTACTAATTTGAAACTTAATTGAGATTAGATTGCTAGAACCTCAGGGCTAATTCTCAAAGAAGATTGTAAATGTACATGTCTGTTGCATACTTAATGAATAAGAAGATCTAGATTACATATAATTGTAAACTTTGAGTAATCTGTGGATGAATTCTTGACCTGTACTTTGATTTTTTGCATCCCTTGGAGTACAATTCATGTTGTTCATGTTGCTTTCATCCCTTTTCCATCGTAGTTAGCATCAACCATACCTAGATGTGGAACGTCTTGGTGAACCTATGGTTTGATTCTCTTCTCTTCATGACAATATTTGGAATGTATGTGGACCAATAGCCAAAGATTCAACCATTTAGTAAAGTTTAGCAAGCATTCATTACAATTTGTTTAAGTTCATTCAAAATCATCATCATAATTATAAATTCATAGAAAATCAAAAGCAAATACAAAGAAATATGATGATATCTCATAGAAAACTAAATATTCATAGCATATTTGAGTAAAATGGCATGCACAATTGAAAATATCATGCAAATACTTACAAATCCTAACATTAATCATGCAAATATCTACTTATAAGCACAATATTTAGATAAATTCACAGTGCAGAGATTTATAGAAAGAAGGTAGAAAACTAGATGTTCAAGCATCAAATCTTAGATTTAGAAACATAAGGCCCCTTGAATGGAAAACAACAGGTCACATCAAACCAATGAACAACATAAGTGAATTATGAACTAATCAACAAAGACTTGGGATCATGAATTCTTTGGATTCATCGTATCTTTCAAGATGATAAAGGTTTGATCTGTAATTCTTTATCTATTTGTGTTTATGACTAATATAAATTAGTGCTAGGAGGGCCCACTCTCGTTCTTCTATTTCTTGAATCAGTTGCTTACACATTATTCATGCATCTACACAAGGTGATCTTGTCAAAGTTCATAAGAATTAGTCATACTTTAAGCATTTGTGTAAAGATTCACTTGTTTTAGGTCATTCTAAGAGTTTTGATCATAAACTTCTCAATATTGTGTATGAATACTCTAATATTTGTAGTTAATTGCTTGAAGTTTTCATGCAAATATCCTGTAGTAACCTGTTTGCGTGACTAGATAACCTGATATTTATGATCAGAAGTCAAAGTTCCTACTCATATTTGCATTTTGTGCAAATAATATGCAAATATATGGTTATTATAGAGTCCTGACCCCAATTTCCACTCTAGAGGATCATTTCCTTTGATCTTTGTGAAGATCCAGACAAAATATTCACATTCTATCTTAAGTTGTCTAAATTCTAGCTCACAAGTCTAATACTAGGTTCAGATCCATTGGACTTCTTAAAGAATTACCAATTCGTGGACTCAGACCCTGTACCACTAAGATTCATCATACTCCTAAGTCTAGTGCATCAACATCCTCATCTAGACATACTGTAATGCCTCCAGCATCTCATGTTGTGTCTCAGTCACCTCCAGGATCTCTAATTATACCTCAAGTGCATCAAGTACCAGTCACCATGTCTTTCTTTATAACTCAATCACCACTTGTGTTTACTGCATATCACCCTTCGCCTAAGAATCCTGATAAAATTTGTCCAAAGTATCACCCTTATCAGGATGCAGAAGATCATATTAGGACATATAAGGATGCTTGCTTTAGAGCAAGAATAGAACATCAGGATGTGGTGTGTAGATTGTTCCCTTATTCCTTAGGAGAAGAAGCCTATAGCTAGTACATCAGTCTTACTCAATCAACCATTGATTCTTGGGATGCTTTAGAGAAAGCTTTCTTAGGAAGATTCAAAATACCCATAGATCCAACCATCACTTACCACATGTTTGCTACAATTAAAAGAGCTAAGGGAGAAATGATCTCCAATTTCAATGCTAGGTTTCAAAAGATGTATTCCAAGTTAGTTGTTCCATACAATGTAGGTGATAAGGCAGCCAGATCCATATACTATTTTGCCTTAGATTCTTTGACTTCCATGTTCATTAGAAGAACACATCCATCCATAACTTCACTGTCTAGTGCATTTGAAGAAGCTATTAAAGTCAATCAATAGTTAACCCTAGTATTTACACCTAATGCCAGATATTCTACATATCTTGTACAACCTCAAGGTAATGGATTTATGTAACCTCTAGCTATCATGCCTAGTCCCTTACAAGTGCCTCCTCTTAGCATTATGCCTCCTCCAAATGGAACTAGCCAGATGATACCTCATCCTAGACAGATGCCTCAAGATGCAAGCCAGAATAATGGTGGTAGTTCCCTCTTTAAACCTCAACAAGAGAATGTAGTACCCAAGTTTCAGGAAGAAAATAGTGACATTAAAGAGATATCAGCACAATTAAGGACATTGACTACTGAGATCACACACATGAGAAACCAAAGCTTCTATTCCTAGCCAAACCAAAATAGAGGATATCCTGATAGAGGATATGGAAACAATAATGATAGTCCTGGATATCCTAACAAAGGATATAACAATGAAAGGAATTTCAAAAACAATAATAACATTGCTCCCAGACCACCTAGAACATGGAACACTAGGCCAAATAATGGTTCACTACCATCACCATTGGATAATCAACCCCCTAATGAGCCTAAACAAATAGCCAGGGTGAATCTAACATAAGCTACCCTCACTAATTGGTGCAGGATACATAATACCAATGCACATGCAGAGTTAGACTGTCCTTAGTTTAAAATAGTAGCTAGTATTTTCCAAGTGGAAGTATCCAATATTGCAATAGATCCTCCTCATCTTGAAGGGAATGAGATTGTTCATGTAGGATATTGGTCAGTCCTGATGTTAGAAAGTTCCACCATTCATCAACATCAACATCATCAAATGACTTCCTTTCATGAGAATTATACACTGGCAAGTGAGGAGTCGACCTTAGCATTTGAAACAAACTATGTGTTTCCCTTTGAGGATGAAAACAAACTAGAACTAGAACATGAAGAAGTTCATGCCTACCAACAAAAATATTAGGGTAGACATAATTACAATCTCAAGAGTAATCTTAACAGACTACCTAGTCCCTTAATCACATCAGTTCCTCCCAACAATTTCAATGCTCCACTTGATCCTAAAGATAACAATAACCCTAGTTTTCCCAAGGTTAATACTCAGTATTTTATGCCTCAAAATATAGTGTCAAAAGCCATCAGTCAGCCTCCTGAATCTGACAAACTAGTCACATATCTGGCAGAAGAGATGAAAAAGATCAAAATCAGCCCATCTCTGTCAAAGTTACTAAAAACCCTTGTCATCAAGAAATCTTTTTTGAAATAATTAGATGAATCTAGTCCAAGGGATGATAATCAAGGTTATAATCCAAGTCACATCTTGACTAAGGATCATGTACCTAAAGAAAATAATGCTAAACCTAGGGTGTAGGCTACTATTCAATATATAGAAACCTCACATATGACTCTATACAGAGATAAAATTGAATCACCCCCATTCCTACTTACACTAAGAATATTTGGAAAGAACTTTCATAATTGTTTAGTGGATTTAGGTGCATCAACAAATGCAATGCCATTATCTGTTTGCAATGCCTTAGGGTTGCATCTAGCCAAAACCATTAAGAAGGTAACACATCTAGATAAAACTGAAGTGTGGTAGGAGAATTAACACATATCCACATGCAATTAACATCAGATCCAACGATTCAATATTACATTGACATCCAAGTGGTGGATATCCCTGATACCTATGGTATGTTGCTAAGTAGAGACTGGTCAAAAACACTCAACGGTTACATGTCTACTGATTTCAACCACATATTGTTACCCTGGAAGGGGATTTCTAATCAAATAAGGATAGAAGTTGAACCTAGGATGAAACATATGATCAAAAAAATAATAATACCAATGAAATATTGTATGTCGATGTTGAACTAGGAGTTTATACCATCAGACCCCAAATAGTCAAAATAAAAGAAGTTCTAATGTATAATATGCATACGCACAAAAATGTTCATCAAGACAATAGAATGAGCATAGAATCTGATTATAGTTCAAGTGATAATAATAAAATTGATCATTTTAAATATTTTGAATTATACCTATCCAGAGAGATGCAACGTTGCCAGATATTAGGTATATCCAATGAGGATATCCTGATTGAAAGCTGGTGCAAGTTACATGATGAAGCACATTAAGAGAAAAGTTGTGATGCATGCTTGGATATGATGGAATTGGAATGAGCTTGTAGCGAGAAGGGATCATCCTCAACTGAAGTAAGTAATATATCTAGTTGTGATGATACTGACTCTTGTTTGTCATCTACAGGTGCAAAAGAATTTGAAGAAATCACACATCAAGATGAAACTTACATGCATAATCTAGATGAGATCCTGATGTATGATAGAAATATTCACAGAGATAAAAATAATATCACATTAGGGACTAACTACTTAATTGAGCCAGATTATGAATTTTTAGATGAAGATAAAGGAAGTAATCTGACAAAGTTTGAAGTGTTCTTATCTAAGAAAATTCAAAGGCTTACATTGCAGGAGGTTTCTCCACATCACACTTTAATTGAAGGTTGGTGTAGACTCCATGAAGCACCACATTCAGAAACCACATGCGCATTATACTTGCATATACCAAATAAGCAAGAGCATCTTTGTTTAAGGAATCAGTTATTTGGCAATGGAGCCATGCGTAAAGAAAGAAATAAAGAGATCATAGTACAATCAGATAGTAATAGAGATGATACCACAAAAGTGAAAAGAAGAGGGGTATCATGTTCACATCAGTCACCAAAAATGATAGAAGGTGAACCCCAAAAGTTGAAGTGGATATCAGGCAGTGCAGCTGCCAGAGTTAGAAGTTAAAGAGAAGGTCCTGATAAACCATTAACAGAAGATAATCCATGGATCCTTAAGTTTGATGGATCAAAGTCAAAACAAGGAGTAGGAGTAGGTATAGACCTCACTGACCCAGTAGGGAAGTCCTTTTTAGTAGCATACAGATTACAATTCCCATGTACCAATAATGTGACAGCTTTAATTCATGGGTTGTTGTTTGCTCTTAAGAAGAAAGTCAAGATTCTACATGTCTATGGGGACTCAGAGTTGGTAGTAAGACAAGTGAGAGCCATCTATGCTTGCAATTACAAGAGGTTATCCAACTATAGACATAGGGTTTGGAACCTGATTGAAGAATTTGATGCATTCAATATCACCCATGTCCCTAGAGAACAAAATCATAAAGAAGATGCTTTGGCAGAGGCTGCTAGTACATTGGAGCCTTTGTCCATTTCTAGATTGAAGAGATTTTTAGTAGAATTGATATCAATATGCTCCATACCTGACAATCTCACTAATATTCAAGTGTTTGATGATGATCAACATATCTTGGATTTCATAGCAAACAAAGACATATTTAATACACAAATCCTAGATGAGAAGAATGTGGATGATCATATATGGGAAGAGGAAGATATAATAGACTTACCAAGCAATAAGATCCCCAAAGGTATGATTAAATTAGAAAAGGCCTTTGATTTACATAACATGATGAAACAAAAGGATCTCCCCAAGATAGATGGAGGAGAATATTCACTAATTAACATAGGACAGAATGAAGATGTAAGGAATATCCTAATTGGTAAGGCCTGTACTAAAGAAGAAAAGGCAGTGATAACCCAAGCATTGAAGGATTATATTCATGTTATCGCATGGACTTATGATGAGCTAAAGACATATGACACATCAATTATCACCCACACTATTCCACTAAAACCAAATGCCAAACATTTTAGGTAGAAGCAGAGACCAGTTAATGCACTACTGGAGCCTATCATCTTTGAGGAGGTTAAGAAATTACTTAATGCTAGGATCATATCTCCTATCAGGTACTCAACATGGGTAGCCAATTTGGTCCCAGTAAAAAATAAAAATGGTGATATACGCCTACGTGTAGACTTCAGAAATCTGAACAGAGCTTTTGAGAAAGATAACTATCCTTTACCTTCATTGGATGAAGTTTTGCAAATAGTGAATGGAGCTCAAATCATGTCCTTCCTAGATGGCTTTTCAGGATACAACCAGGTAATGGTGGACAAAATAGATAGATTAAGAACAACATTCACCACTAAGTGGGGAATATTTGCTTATAGACGCATGCCTTTTGGCTTGATCAATGCTGGAGCCACATTTCAGTGTGCAATGGACATAGCATTTAGAGGCATGGTTGGCAAATGCATAGTCATATATATGGATGAACTAACCATCTTTTCAAAGAAGAGAGGTGATCACATTGAAGACCTCAGAAAGGTACTTAAGAAATGTGAGCAATATGGTATTTCACTCAACCCAAAAAAATGCATATTTGGGGTAACCATAGGTAAGTTACTTGGTCACTTAAGATCAGAAAATGGGATCACCATTGACCCTACTAGAGTAGAATCCATCATGAAGTTACAACTTCTTGGTAGTAAGAAAGAACTTAAATCTTATTTTGGTAGGATTTGCAGAGATTGTCAGACCACTCAATACAATGCTTAAGAAAGATGTCAAGATAGAATGGAAACCTAAAGCAAAGGCTTCATTTGAGAACATTAAAAAAGCCATATCATATGCACCTATCTTGATCAGCCTAGACTACACCAGAGAGTTTTATATTTATTTATTTGCTTCAGAGCATACATGCACAACAGTCCTGATGTAGAGGAATGAAACTAAGGAAGAAAATCCTATAGCTTTTATGAGTTCTCCATTTAAATATGTAGATCTTAGATATATGGATGTTGAAAGACAAGCTCTTGCTTTGGTCAGAGTAGTAAATAAATTTAGACATTACATCCTAAGAAGTAAGGTAATTGTTGTAGTACCAGATGCAGCAGTAAAAATGCTCCTAATGTAGAGTGAGCCTAGAGAGAAAAGAGCCAAGTAGATAATAGTTCTCCAAGAATATGACATGGACATAACACCCATGAAATTAGCTAGAGGGCAAGCCTTAAGCCAGATGATTTCTGAGACTGATCCTAACATAACGAGTCAACAATATGTGGTGAATACTAAAGAAAATAAAGAATGGTATTCTGATATCAAACATATCCTAATCACTAGGAGATGCCCATTGAAGGTGCAAGCTTCTCAAAGGAGAGCTCTGAAGATAAGGTCAAAAAAATACATGATTAAAGGAGGAATCCTTTTCAAGAAGAATTATGAAGGGATATACCTTAGATGTCTAGACAGACTAAAAGAAGACAAGGTTCTTGTTGAATTACATTACAAATTTGGAATAGCAAATGGTTCCCACTTAGCCACTGCACATGCTATCCTGAGACTAGGATATTACTGGCCAACAATTTTTAAGGGCACTACTAAGCAAATCAAATGTTGTCACACTTGTCAGGTTGCTGCCAATAGAGAGAAATATGCTGCTCAACCCCTGCAGCCAGTTATGGAGACGTGCCCATTTTGCCAATGGGGCATGGACTTTATAGGTTCTATCAATCCTCCATCATCTTCAGGCCATAGGTATGTTTTAACGATCACTGATTATTGCACCAGGTGGACTGAAGTAGTCAGCAGCAAAACATGCACTATAGAGGATGTGATCAAGTTCCTAGAGAATAATATAGTAACAAGGTATGGAATTCCATATGCCCTAGTATGTGACAATCAGCGTTTGCATCATTAAGATTGTCTAGTTAGGCTTTTGATTATGGAATCATTTTGAAATTCTCTTCAAATTACTATCCCCAAGGAAATGGTTTAGCAGAGTCAACAAATAAAAATTTATTGAGTATTATAAAGAAGTTGATAGAAAAGAATCCTAGGGAATGGAATACTTTTCTTAAGTATTCCTTGTGGGTGGACCGAACCAAAATGAAAGTTGTTTTAGGAAATTCTTCTTACCACTTAGTATATGGGGTGGATCCCATCCTTCCCATTAATCTCAAGATTCCCACATTGCGATTTGCACAAGAGTATTTGGGCATAGACAATAAGCAAGAAGTTAAGTTGCTACAACTCATGCACCTAGAAGAAAAGAGAGATAGGGCAATTATTCAATTTGTTAAACATTAGGTTACTATCAAATGTTGATTTGATAAGAGAGCTAGGATAAAAGCTTTTAGGATTTTAGACCTAGTCCTATCTTGGGATAAAGCACACGAGAAGAAAGGTGATCATGGAAAGTTTGATAAACTTTGGATAGGTCCTTTCCAAATTTTAGAGATCCTAGGAGATAGTACTTATAGGTTCAAGACCCTAACAGGTGAGGATGTTCCATTACCAATCAATGGACAATTCCTTAAACACTATTTCCAAGCTTAGACAGGGTCAGGTCATGATACTGTACCATAGTGTACATTCTATATAGTTGTTGTATAGTTTGCTTTATGTGTTTACTTCTAGTTTGTTGGCATTGAGTTTTGTTTTGATTTGGAAAAGTGATGCACCTTTTCACTATAGTAAACCACTGAAATTGTTAGAATTCAAGAGTTAGATATAAGTTTTTACATAGACTGTATCTAATGTTAACAAGTATCCCTAATCAGATCTATGATATCCTATTCATCAATATGGCTTTTCTTTCTCAAGGAGATCTTCACATGACACACCTAATAGCCTTGGGTTTGTTGAATGCACAAATGTGGGGTTAAGTGAAAAATCAAAAGGTTGCCCTTGCTACCATTACAATTCCCAACCTAAATCAACAAGTGACTACACCTTGCAAATTGTGCTTACATGATGACATCTTATGAATATAAAAAAGAAAAAAAAAAGAGAAAATAAATATATTGAATATCTAAAGAGAAATTAGGCCATCTAAGTAACTCTACCAGGGCTATGGATGCCTACTAGTAGTGGGGCTCTACTTAGGGGAATTGTAAAGATAACCTTGCCAGGGTTATGGACGCCTGTTGGCAGCAAGGATCTATCTAGGTTGGCTATGAGGGATGTGTTAGGATAGGAAAATTTAAAATTTTCTTGTATTGTCATTTCTCCACATCTAACCGAATCATAAAACACTTTGCCCAAAAAAAAAAAATCATAATTAAATTGATACATTCTATAAAAAGTCCATGACAAAACAATGTGAAGGGCATAAAATTGACAATATCGGCAAGACTTTATGTTACTTATGCCGATCCATGTAAAAATAGTTAAAATAACTATCAGTGTGAAAATGAGGATCAGAGAGAAGATTTCAAAGGTTGCCGATAGAGGAAACTATACCGATGACCTTTCATTGGGGAGAAAATCTATTAGTCATACTGATCAGTGTAAACAAAAGCTATCGGGTAATACTTGGAAGATCATCCCGACGGTATATACCATACTGATAGAGTATTTCGGTTAAACTCTCACCAAGCATCCCACAAAATTAAAAGGAATGGTGGTCATCGGCAAGAGATGAATATCGGAAAGAAAAGTTTATGAGTCCCCGATACCTTAATGTCTCAGCAAAAAGCAAAAGGTACTTCGGCATAGCTCACACTGATGTGTGTGATAAATAAGAACCATCAGAAAAACAAAAAAGGTCAGAATGAAACTTATATGTCTTACCAACTTATAAGTCATAATGATAAAAGTGTCGGTGACACTTCGTCAAGTTCTCGCCGATGAAGAGTATAAAATGGCCATCGGAGAGATAACCACAATCGGGTGACTTGAAAAAGATTACTCCAATGACACATCTCACTTCGATAGAAGTAAGGATTACACTCACTAATCGGTAACATATTTTGGAAGTCTTTCCGATCCAGGATATAAAGGGCTATCGGAAAGATGATGATGATCGGGTAAACACAAATATGTTCTCCCGATGGCATAAATCACCCCGATAACAATTGTTGTCACACATATCGATGAGACTCTCATCGATAGTTATATTGGTAACACTTGATATGTCAGAAGGAAATATAAATCACATAGCGATGAAAGAAGTCATGCCGATGATATTTGCGCCTACTTTCACATCGGATAAAGGTATGGATATCTCCTACCGATATGATTTAATATAATGTAGAGGAAACAATTGAAGGGTTATGCCAATTGATTGTTCGCGCCATGAGGAGATATTAAAAATCACTTGGACATTTTGAAAATCATGCCAATGAATGGAGTTATGATGATGTGACATTTCACAATGATGGACATTGAATTGCTCAAATAATTAAACGCAAATGGCGATGAAATCCTCTAAGATCATTGTAATTAAATTTAACAGAGTTGTTTGAGAAGAGAATACAGGGGAATCTTGAAGTACAAACAGAGGATTTCGATCATAGCCACAGACAATAGGTACATACATACGAAACATTGTGTTATAGCCTGTATTTTGATTTTCTATCAAAAAATTGAAAATGGAGACTCCGGGAAAGGGAAAGAGCAGAAAATCACAAGGGGATACAAGTAAACCGAAGAAATAGAAAATTGAAAAAACCCCTGAAGAGAAAATAAAAGACAGAAAGCTCAATCAAGATTTGATTGATCAATTGCTAGGGTCAACCCCCAAAGCCAAGGGATCTGCTCAACTTAGGGTAGAAGTAGAAAAATTAGAGGATAAATGTAAATGCCTAGGGAACATTTGGACCCCAATCAGAGGGTATGAACTTTTCAAATTCCACCATAACAGGAGATTTAGGAATTCTCCAATAGCTAACCCATGGCATTTAAATTTGGGTAAATTAGTTGTGCCAGATGTGTTCTTGAATGTTGAACTCCTTCAACTTCTTGCTAAACAATATAACCCAAGTCTGAAAGCTATATGCAACCCACAAGGGGAGCCCATTATACACCTGTCAAAAAATGCCATCTGTGAAGTATTCGACTTGGATGATTTATGCACTGTCCCTATTATTTATGAGGATTTAGAAAAGGAATATTGGAGAATGGATACAACCTACAATGGATGGAGGTTGCTTATTCATAGGCCTGGAGCCGAAGGAGAATTAGTGCCCCTCAATGATGACGATGGTCCTCCTTTTCATGTATCCATATTTGAACCCTACATACAACATACCTATTATTCTGTGGGCCAGGTCCTAGGATCAGAGGTCCCTGAATTCATGACATTCCCTTTGATGGTCATAGCTAGTGATATCCAATGCCACAATGCAAGGCAGTTCGATTATGCTGATTATATTATTAATAGAATGGACTCTGGTCTGATTGCAATAAAAAACAATGCCCCTACAAGTTCTTTTGAGCATTATTCACTTCTTATGCACATGGTACTTTATTATGGCTAGGAAGTGGGGTTGTGGCCAAGTGAATTTAAAGTTGTTCCTACAAATCAAAAGGGACATAAGTTACCAATACAGATATGGACCAGAATATGGGACAACAGATATGCCCACTCAAACTATGAGCAATTTGAAGAATATTGTGTAAAAGTGTTGTATAGATATTTCAACCACCCTTGTGAATATTCAATTTCAATTGAGATAAAGAGTTTCCTCAGGCCTAAAGATTTTTGTGGTTCCCCTACTGTCATTCATAATTGGGGAGATTGGTATTGTTTTGAAGATGCCACCGTGGTTAGAGTGTATGGTTTTGAAGACACTCCATTCATCTTACCTAAAACTGTCCCTGATAGAATTGCTTACTTAGAAATAGTTAGACAAATGTATTGTTCAAATGTAATGCATTTGAGCTCCCATGATAAGAAATATTTCATGCCCAGCACTTTATGTTTTGGAGACTTCACTGTGGTGTCTAAAGAAGGTTACAGTCTCTGGTGCAGGAGCACCCGCACATGATCAGGATAAAGGTCCGCATGATGACATACATGATCAGGATGTAGGATAGTTATCAGCATGATGACAGGATAGTCTATTTTTAGTATGTTTGACTTCTTCATGTAATAAGGTCCACTGGACCGATGCTATGTATTAGTTCAGCCTAGGAGTATGTGTAGGCAGTTAGAGATCGGGATAAGATAGTCTGAGTTGTCCTCTCTCCCAGCCGCTTGGAAGCTCCCAGCCGCTGGGAAGTGAAGTTGGTAGTACTCGAAGGATTTGTTATATATACCTTCGATCTGTTAGGGTTTAAGATATAGATTGATAGTTTGATATTGAGATTGATGTTGGTAGATGTATCGGTGTTGTGTTGAGTTGAGATTCAGGAGAGCAGTTCAGACATTGTGAAGCTGTATTCAGGACATTTGGATTTTAATTGAATAAGATCTCATCTTTGCATTATCTGGTTGTATCAATTGTATCTGTTTTGATTTCCTTTTCTGTTTGCAAGTTAATGGGCACTTTCAACCCTTCCACCGGTTGATCCTGCAAATCGGTGGAATGGACCTGTATCATAGTTTAGTTTGCATTTGTGTTTTCTGTTTATGCATTGCATTGTCTGAGAGATCAGTTAGGAGCATGCTGCGAATCATCCTAGCATCCTCATGTGCTAGGTCTAGAAGATAAGTTGTTAGATTTTGGTTTGAAGGTGATCCGGCCCGGTCGTCACATGATCTTTGTGAAATAGAGCGGTTCGGAGTGCTTACATGCAGTGGACGGATACACAGGAGTCTGCATGTGCGTTTCCAGTCGGAACGAGCCGCATGGTCATCTGCGAATGCATCGCCATCAGGATCGGGTCATGAAGTTGTTGAAGTTTGCATGTTGCAAGTGCATCATGATGTTTTGAGTTGGATATATACTCAGTGTATATATCACAGTCAGGATCATCTCTCGGAGAAGTTCATCATCCGCATATCGCTAACGGATGCGGGTGTGAAAGTTAAGTTTTTTTGGCTAAGTGTTGAAGAGTTCATCAGGATGATGTGTGACGTCATCGTCATCAGGATATGACGTCATCGTCATCAGGATATTAAGACATCCCTCAATGCGAGTTTATCCTGTTGTCGTTAAGTGGTTAAGTATCGGCGTAGGCAGGAAGTTGTATTAGCATCATCAGGAGGTTTCGAGGAACCGGATGAACAATATCATGATGCTGTTGCTTGTATCGCCGGGCAGTGGAGCATCGAAGGCAAGTTGTTGAAGTGCAACGTCATCAGGATATTTGGAGCAACCGGATATTTGGATATCCTGCTGACGAAGGTGATATTGAATATCATGATGATGCCGCTTGTATTTGGCACCCGATGAACAGTGCAACTGGAGGATGTTTGCGCCGTTGATTATCATGATGATAATGATAGGCGACAAACGGAGGAGGTAAATAGTAGTCGACAGGAGGATATTTGCAATCATCCGAAATATGATGATGCTGTTGAAATGTGATGATGCTGTTGGTATCTCTAGGAAATATGATGATGATGTTCAGCCGATAGAGAATTTTATCATGTTGTTTGTATTGTTGGCTACTCCTTCCTGTTAGGTTGCCTCCGTTGCGTCCCACTCTGCATCATAGTGGTATCAGAGCAAAGGTTAGGATCTTCTGGAAAGGATAAGCAGGATGTCAGACGAAGAAGGAACATCTGAGGTTCCAGCAAGGATGACCAACGCTGAGTTGGCAGTTCTGGTGAAGAAACAGATTGCAGAAAGCAAGGCCGTGAAGGCTCAGAATCAGGAGTTGAAAGATGAGTTAGCAAAGTTGAGGAGCAGAGTAGGTTCTGGTAGAGAAGATGATAGGGAAGAAGAAGAGATCCCTAATTGGAGCGAGGAGGTCGTTCCTGCAGACCAGAGACCGCTGTTGAACGCCCTCAAGGCCATGGAGAGGAGAACCATGGATGTGAAGCTGGATTTGCCAGTATTTACAGGTAAGATGGACCCTGATTCAGTAATGGAATGGATAGATTGTTTGAACAATTTCTTTGTAACAGAGGAGATACCAGAACAGCAGAGAGTGAAGATAGCACAGTCAAAGATGAAAGAAGCTGCCTTGACATGGTGGAACTTTGTTCAGGATGATAGAGTGCAGGAGGGAAAACGTAGAGTTGCCACATGGAAGAAGATGATGGAATTGGTAAAGGAGGCTTATATTCCTTTGGATTACAGTATCCAGTTACACAAGAGGAAGCAGAACCTGAAGCAGAAGGAGCTAGACGTCAGCTCATATACAGAAGAGTTCATGAAACTCTGTATGAAGACCAAGGTGAAAGAAAGTGAAGAAGAAAAGGTAGCTAGATACCTTAATGGATTGAGGTTTAATATTCAGGAAGATCTCAGTCTGCATAACCCAGATACAGTGCAGAAAAGCTTTCAGTTGGCACTGAAAGTGGAAGAAAAGCTGAAGAGAAAACAAGATCAAAACAATAGAGGAAGAGGAAGACAACAGAGAGGTGGAAGAAGTCCTTTCAGAGGCAGAGGACATGGACAGGGATATCAAGGAGAATCCAGTCAAGACAATAGCAAGGGCAACAATAGTCAGAATCAGAGAGAGAATTTCAGTCAGCAAGGAAACTTCAGAGGCAGAAGACCTTACAGAGGAAGATCCCAGGGCAGAGGATCCATCAGATGCTACAACTATAACAAAGAAGGCCATATAGCCAGCAGATGTCCAGACAAGGCCACTAGCTCAGCAGGAGAAAGGAGGACAAATCTGGTCAATGAACCTGATAACCAAAGTAGGACAAGCTCTAATGATTTTCAGAGTATGAATGGTCCTGAGAATTATGGATATCCAGAAAGTGGAGAGTCCCTGATGATGAGAAGAACAGTGACTACCATGAAGGTACCTGATAAAGAAGCCCCTCAGAGAAAGTCTCTTTTCAGAACCACTTGCAAAGCAGGAGGTAAGGCTTGTAAAGTTTTGATTGATTCTGGTTCTACTGAGAACTTTGTGTCTGAAGAGATGGTGGTGAAGCTGAAGCTTAGGAGATTGCCTCATCCATCTCCATATAAAGTCTCATGGCTTACTCAAGGTCAGCAGACAACTGTAGAAGAGCAGGCTTGGGTAGAGTTTCAGATTGGTGGATATAAGGATAAGTTGTTGTTTGATATCACCAAGATGGATGCTTGCAACCTTTTGTTTGGTAGACCATGGCAATATGATCTGAAGGCACAGCATGATGGTGTTAAAAACACCTATAAAATCACTAAAGATGGTAAAGAAGTAACGTTATTCCCATTGAAGGAGAAAGAGGAGAAGTCTAAAGGCAAAGAAGTGAAGGTCATGCTGATGGAAGGCAAACAGTTCATGAAAGAAGTAGCAGTAGAAGGTGCAGTTGCATATGCCCTAATCCCATGTCTGAGTGTGAATAAGAAACAACAGCAAGAAGCCAAGAAAGAGAAGAAGCCAAGGTTGATAGACCCAGCTGTCCAAGAGTTATTGGATAAGTACAAAGGTGTTATCTCAGAGGGAATGCCAAGATCCCTACCACCTGTCAGAGATATCAGTCATTGCATAGACTTGATTCCAGGGTCTACACTTCCAAATAAAGCAGCTTATAAGCTTACCCCAGAACAGAATGCAGAAGTAGCCAGGCAGATTGAAGAATTGATGAATTCAGGTCTGATTGGGAAGAGTTTGAGTCCATGTGCAGTACCAGCTGTACTAGCACCAAAGAAGGAAGGCACTTGGAGACTTTGCACAGATTCCAGAGCCATCAACAAGATCACAATCAGGTATAGGTTTCCAATCCCCAGAATTGAGGATTTACTTGATTGTTTGGGAAATGCTAAGTACTTTACCAAAATAGACTTGAAGAGTGGATACCATCAGATCAGGATTAGACCAGGTGATGAGTGGAAGACAGTATTCAAAACAAATGAAGGTTTGTATGAATGGAAGGTTATGCCTTTTGGTTTGTCTAATGCCCCTAGTACTTTCATGAGGCTGATGAATGAGGTTCTGAAGGAATTCATTGGTAAGTTTGTCATAGTCTATTTAGATGACATTCTGATTTTCAGTAACACCAAAGAAGAACATCTCAGACATATAGATCTGGTTCTCAAGAGGCTACATGAAGAGAAGCTGATGATAAACTTGGACAAGTGTCTGTTCATGAAACAGGAGATCACCTATTTAGGTTTTGTCATCTCACAAGGAAAGCTGCAGATGGATAAGGAGAAGGTGAGTGCCATATTGAATTGGCCAACTCCACAAACCATGAATGAAGTCAGAAGTTTCCATGGGTTAGCAACCTTCTACAGAAAATTCATCAGAGGGTTCAGTCATATTTGTGCACCCATGCTGGATACCATCAAAGGAGGACAGAAATGCAGGTTTGTTTGGACTCAAGGAGCAGATGATTCCTTTGAGGCATTGAAGAGGAAGGTGGCACAGCAGCCAGTCCTTGCACTTCCAGATTTCAATAAGATCTTTCAGGTAGAGTGTGATGCCAGTCACATGGCCATTGGAGCAGTACTCAGTCAAGAGGGTAGACCAATTGCATTTTTCAGTGAAAAGCTTAATGATGCTAAGAAAAGGTATTCATCATATGATCTGGAAATGTATGCTTTAGTTCAGTCCCTAAAGAAATGGAGGCATTATCTGATGCCAAAGGAGTTCATAGTCTTCACAGATAATCAAGCTTTGAGTTTCATCAACAGCCAAGAGAAGCTGAACCACAGACATATGAAGTGGGTAGAGACCTTACAGGCTTTCACTTTTACCTTGAAGCATAAGAAAGGGGTTAAAAACAAAGTTGCAGATGCTTTGAGCAGAAGAGTTCTCACAGTCAATCAGATTCAGTTAGAGAGTGTTGGTATTGATTCACTCAAGACCATGTATGAGTCTGATGCAGATTTTGGAGAAATATATCAGGTCTGTGCTTCTTTTGGGGAGAAATACCATGCTGAGTTCTCTGAATTCCTGATCCAGGATGGATTGTTGTTCAAGGGTGGACAGTTGTGTATCCCAAGGTGTTCTATGAGGTTGAATATAATCAAGGAGAAACATTGTGGAGCCATGGCAGGTCATTTTGGTCTAGACAAGACTCTTGATCTGGTCAGGAGGCATTATTTCTGGCCTAAGTTGCAGTCAGATGTCAGGAAATTTGTAGAAACCTGTGTAATTTGTCAGAAGGCTAAAGGCAGGTCAACTAATGCAGGGTTATATCAGCCCTTACCCATTCCTTCCAGACCGTGGGAAAGTATCAGTATGGATTTTGTTTTAGGTTTGCCAAGGACCAGGAGAGGATTTGACAGTGTCTTTGTTGTAGTGGATAGATTCAGTAAAATGGCACATTTCTTGCCATGCAAAACCACTGCAGATGCCTCATATATTGCAGATTTATTCTTCAGGGAGATTGTCAGAATTCATGGGTTGCCTTTGAGCATAGTTTCAGACAGGGATGTGAAGTTTGTGGGTCACTTTTGGAGAACCCTATGGAGGAAATTGGGAACCAATTTGTCTTTTTCCTCTGCATATCATCCTCAAACGGATGGTCAGACTGAGGTAGTAAACCGTTCCTTGGGGAATCTACTTAGATGCTTGACAAAACAGCATGGAGAGAAGTGGGACAATATTCTGTCTCAAGCTGAGTTTTCATATAATGATACTGTCAACAGGAGCACAGGAAAATCACCTTTTCAGGTAGTGTATGGAATGCATCCCAGAGGTATTTTAGAGTTGCGAAAGCTACCTATAGCAGATCCTGTTAGTGCCGATGGAGAAGCTTTTGCTGAAGCAATCAAAGAAGTTCATGATCAGGTCAAGACCCAACTCCAGCAAACCACTTTGAAATATAAGGAATATGCTGATAAGAAGAAGAAGGATGTTCAATTTGCTGTTGGAGATTTGGTTTGGGTTCACTTGAAGAAAGACAGGCTTCCTAAGGGAAAGTATACTAAGCTCATGCAAAAGAAAGTTGGACCATGTCAGATTTTGCGAAAGCATGGACAAAATGCTTATGAGATCCAACTCCCACCTGATCTTGGTTTGTCCCCTATCTTCAATGTATGTGATTTAACTCCATACAAGGCTAATTCAGATGCAGATCAGGCTATCCTACAGGATACAGTTGCTGAAGACATTCCTCCACATGATCCTCCACAGATACAGCAGATTTTGGACACTAGAGTGGTTAAACAGACCAGGAACAAGAAGTACTTGGAGTACCTCGTCTCTTGGAAGGGACAGCCGAACTCTGAAGTAGTATGGATGACTGCAGAACAGATACAGAAACATGGTGCCGACCTTGATACTCTCATCTCAAGTGGACTTGAGATTTCTTCTTTTGGGGAGTATGGTGCAGGAGCACCCGCACATGATCAGGATAAAGGTCCGCATGATGACATACATGATCAGGATGTAGGATAGTTATTAGCATGATGACAGGATAGTCTATTTTTAGTATGTTTGACTTCTTCATGTAATAAGGTCCACTGGACCGATGCTATGTATTAGTTCAGCCTAGGAGTATGTGTAGGCAGTTAGAGATCGGGATAAGATAGTCTGAGTTGTCCTCTCTCCCAGCCGCTTGGAAGCTCCCAGCCGCTGGGAAGTGAAGTTGGTAGTACTCGAAGGATTTGTTATATATACCTTCGATCTATTAGGGTTTAAGATATAGATTGATAGTTTGATATTGAGATTGATGTTGGTAGATGTATCGGTGTTGTGTTGAGTTGAGATTCAGGAGAGCAGTTCAGACATTGTGAAGCTGTATTCAGGACATTTGGATTTTAATTGAATAAGATCTCATCTTTGCATTATCTGGTTGTATCAATTGTATCTGTTTTGATTTCCTTTTCTGTTTGCAAGTTAATGGGCACTTTCAACCCTTCCACCGGTTGATCCTGCAAATCGGTGGAATGGACTTGTATCATAGTTTAGTTTGCATTTGTGTTTTCTGTTTATGCATTGCATTGTCTGGGAGATCAGTTAGGAGCATGCTGCGAATCAGCCTAGCATCCTCATGTGCTAGGTCTAGAAGATAAGTTGTTAGATTTTGGTTTGAAGGTGATCCGGCCCGGTCGTCACATGATCTTTGTGAAATAGAGCGGTTCGGAGTGCTTACATGCAGTGGACGGATACACAGGAGTCTGCATGTGCGTTTCCAATCGGAATGAGCCGCATCGTCATCTGCGAATGCATCGCCATCAGGATCGGGTCATGAAGTTGTTGAAGTTTGCATGTTGCAAGTGCATCATGATGTTTTGAGTTGGATATATACTCAGTGTATATATCGCAGTCAGGATCATCTCTCGGAGAAGTTCATCATCCGCATATCGCTAACGGATGCGGGTGTGAAAGTTAAGTTTTTTTGGCTAAGTGTTGAAGAGTTCATCAGGATGATGTGTGATGTCATCGTCATCAGGATATGACGTCATCGTCATCAGGATATTAAGACATCCCTCAATGCGAGTTTATCCTGTTGTCGTTAAGTGGTTAAGTATCGGCGTAGGCAGGAAGTTGTATTAGCATCATCAGGAGGTTTCGAGGAACCGGATGAACAATATCATGATGCTGTTGCTTGTATCGCCGGGCAGTGGAGCATCGAAGGCAAGTTGTTGAAGTGCAACGTCATCAGGATATTTGGAGCAATCGGATATTTGGATATCCTGCTGACGAAGGTGATATTGAATATCATGATGATGCCGCTTGTATTTGGCACCCGATGAACAGTGCAACCGGAGGATGTTTGCGCCGTTGATTATCATGATGATAATGATAGGCGACAAACGGAGGAGGTAAATAGTAGTCGACAGGAGGATATTTGCAATCATCCAAAATATGATGATGCTGTTGAAATGTGATGATGCTGTTGGTATCTCTAGGAAATATGATGATGATGTTCAGCCGATAGAGAATTTTATCATGCTGTTTGTATTGTTGGCTACTCCTTCCTGTTAGGTTGCCTCCGTTGCGTCCCACTCTGCATCAGTCTCATCCTGGATAAATTGATGCATTACAATATGAGGTGTACTGAGGTGATAAAAGGATTTGATCCTGAGGGTTTTATGGACTCTTCTTGGAGAAGGCAAAACCTCAGTGGCTACGTACATATCCCCTATCCACACGATGATGTCATTAGAAACCTAGAAGAGGCTGAGGTAGAATTGGGGGTAGAAAAATATAACAAGGATCTGAGTGAAAAAAGAAAACAACTGGCAGAGATTGAGGTTGTATCCTTTGGAGATGAAGAACTGGCAGGGCAAGAGGAGCCACAGGACAAAACAGTAAAAATGTCCAAGAGAAAAATGCAACAATATCAGCCTCCTGTCATAATACATGATGAGGAGGGGTTTGCTGATGAACACCCACATCAAATAGCTTATGATTCTTTTATTTTTTATGACCAATTTATTCTTTCAAAAGAGTTTAAGTCATTTTTGTACAAATGCAAAGGGAAGGAAATTAGAGAATCAATGGATGATATCTCTACTAATAATGAAAGACACTTACTAGATATACTGAAAACAACAGTGGATAATGAGATGTAGGATATGACCCCTAACAAGGGTAGATAGTTGCTTAAAGATGTAGGGGTAATGATTATTCCTAGCCTTGATTTAAATTCTGTTTAGTTTTTGATAGTTTTCTAAATAATATAGATGATAAGTATAAACTCACTCCAGAAGGTGTTAGTGAAGTGTATATGGCTACAAAATACAATAAGGACAAAAATTCATTGATGATCTGGGCCCTATATCCTCCCCATAAGAAAACTACTATTATAGACACTGAAAAAAATTTTGGTCATGAAATGACTTTAAAGGCAGGGGAAACCGACCCTCTAATCACTGCAGACATTGGTATTAATTTTGCAAAGCTAAATAAAGCACATGCTCAAATGTTGATTAAGGAAAGAGATGCATACAAATTGAGTTGTGAGAGATTGACAAAAGAAAATGATTATTTAAAGGATGCTATTAAAAGCACCTTTGGGGAGTCAACAAGGAGGTTAACCTAGGGTGAAAGTTCATAGAGCACCCTAGCATTATCCATAGATCAGGCAGCACAAATCCAGATGGATACACTTGTCACAGTGCTACAGAGCAGACATGCCAACATGGTGCACTGATTAATCTTATTTTAGGATAATTACTCTCAGAATTATAAAGCAATTCGAGAACATGAAAGGCTCGAATAGAGAATGTAGGAGAAATTGAATGAGATACAATGTAAAGGTGTTTTTGACATTGCAGGTGTTTCCAATACAAAAGAATTGATCAAGCAACATCAGAAGTACTGCGATCACCTTAAAATTGATGCTAAGGAATGTGTTGAAGCTTCGAAAGCAGGAGTGCCCATGTTATTGAAAAGTGATGAAGAACTGAAAAGCAAAGAGGAATGGAGCATTGATTGTCAAGCTATATTGCACGAAGCTATGGCAGCTCTTAAAGACAAAGATTCTGCATTCGGAGAAGCCTGTAAACACCTGGAAAAGATGGTCACAATGGATGTGATTACGAGGAATGCCATTGAACTTACTGATTTCCATCATGATCAAGAGTACCTAGACCATGTGGCTAAAATTTACTTATGGTTGAATAGAGCCTAATCATGGTTATGTTATGATTGTTAATCTTGTTAACTTCCCGAAAGACTTATTGAAGAGTTATGTCTCTTCACAAAAATATCTATAAAAGTTCAAACAATTGGTGCTAAAAGATCATCAATAGTAGAATATAATATATACAGTTCACAATGTTCTCAAAAGACCATGTTGCAAGATTATTATTGAAGAAGTAAATTGGAGTTCTCTAATCTTGTGGTTTTATTCTAGCATCAATTGTTTGTTAAATTTACTCAAATTGTGTGGTTGTCTCCAATTTTGTATTTCCTTGTTATTAGATTAATATATCAAGTATATATTTAATTTGTCAATACACATTTGCTGCAGTTGTGTGGTTTGATTAATTGGTTTCCATAATAGGAATTAAAATCCTCCTGATCAGTCATAGTAACCTAGAAGTGTTAGTTTGGATCACTAAGAAGAACCATATAATTAGGATTGCCATTCTGTCTCCAAGTTAATATTATCTGTTATTCTTACATATTCCACTCAACTGGTTCCTTCAAGAAAGGATTAAAATACCTTCTGGTGAATTATAAAATATCTGATTATATTGACTAGATTAATAAGAAGAGTTTGTCAGTCATCTCCCTGCACATTTATACAAGTTATAAACTAAAATCTTGCCAAACAATTAGAATTAATGCCCGTTATAAGCCACTAGTCTTAGTCCTTCATTTGACTCTATTTACCCAACTAGGCACTGGTCTTATTTCTATTCATCATTTAAAATTCACCTTGATATTGCTTATACAATTTATACCAACCACTCATTAGATATAATAATTAGTTAGTAAGCTTTCATCTATCCTACACCATAGCCATTGTAGATAGATTTAATTAGTCAATACATTTACATTTAGTCTGCCTTAATTTCCAAGGTTCACCCACCTAGGTGTAGCAAGACCTAAAGTGTAGGAAATCATCAAACCTTGAAGGTTGATTTTGTTAAGTTAGTTCAAAAACGTTGCTAATCTAAACATAGAGCCTAGCATCCTCTTAGGATTAGCAACCTACATTTTTTAGACCTAACAAATTGGTGACTCTACTGGGGACCCTAAATAAAAGACCTTAGAAGAAAATTATTCCTTTCATAGAGTCATTTCAAAAACTTTCATTTGGTAACTCTGCTGCTAACAAGAACCCAGAAAGATAAAATTACAAACTTTTCCTATTTACAAAATAGGTGGTGACTCTATTGATTGTTTTTATAGAAAATTAATACCAAATGGATGGTAGGAGATCCAAGATGGAAGGCAAGAAATTGCAGTCATCTCCACCACTTAGAAATATCTCCAAAAGAAATGGAACTTCAAATTATTCTCACCAGGATAATCATCAGAATGCTCAAGAGGATGATGCAGAGCAAACTATTGCAATTCACAATAAGTTCACACCCCTGCATGATTCTAATGAAAATCTCAATTGAGTGAATGATGATATCTTGGCAAGATATAGACCGGATCCTCAAGAACAGCTCGAGTATGAAGCACAGGTCATGAGGGATATTGATAAAAAACAAGCTGAATATGATTTTAAAATGTCATTACATCAAGGAGAAGGGGCAAAACATGGATTCTCAAGTCAAGAAATAAATGACAATCCAGAGAATCTAGGAAGTATGAGTGAGGAGCAGTAGCAGGTGCTCAGGCTCCGAGAAGAACTCGAAAGGTTCAAGATATAGGAGGATAAAAGGTTGTTACAGCAGCAGATTCAACAGATGAAGAGTAAAGCTAAAATAGCCCCCCCAAAATATGTACCTCCGCATAGAGGAAACACTTCAAGGAATCTCCAGCAAAATACAAGTGGTGTTCAAAATTCACATGTATCTGGAAGTCATCAAAATATTATTCCCTAAAACCCTAGACCACCTCCCATACATAATGCATCTCAACATATGGCGAATCCTTACCCACCCCCTGGCCAACAATATTATAGACAACAAAACCCTTACATAAATCCCCACATGAACCAACAGCAACAATATGCCTATTATTAGCCTCCAGGTGGATATAATTACTATCCTAATCCACCACCCATGAAATTCCCACCTCAAAACCTTGCAAACATATGTATCCAATTTGATTTAACTGGGTATCAGTTGTGCCCATATCCTATGGATAGTAATTGGAGAAACATAGTCCCCAAGTTTACTGGCAACAATGAAATATTAACTGAAGATCATATTAGAAGCTTTAATGCTTTTGTGCAAGATATTGGTATGGACTGGGAAGGTATTAGAATGAGGTTATTCATGATGTCCCTCACTGAAGATGCGAGAGATTGGTTTAATAACTTACCTGATGGCTCAATCAGTTCTATGACTAATTTCCATAATCAATTTAAGGAGCGATATGGCAACCAGTATGCACCTAAGTTTGCATTACATGAATTGATAAGCATATAGAAGTACCAAAATGAATCAGTATATGATTTCAATCTAAAATTTTCCAAATTACACAACAAGGTACCACATGGATCCAAGTTGTCTGATCCAGCAGCACTGAGCATTTATATGAAAGTATTTGACCCCAAGACAGGGTATGAGCTTAGGAATCAGCGCCCTACAACCCTGGCTGAAGCTCAGAAAGTGGCTTTAACTATTGAGAACAATAGGAAAGCTGCAGGTATGGTTAGCAAGAGAGATAACTATAGAAGTCCTCAAAACCAAAATGTTCAAAAGACTAAACAAGAAGGTCAGCATAGGCATGAAAGGCCCAGGTTACATGATATGCCATACAATACAAATTGGAAAGATGGAAGACCCATTGATAACAACAAAAAGCCATATTATGGCAAGGACACCCCTGATCCCCTGAAAAGGAACATGGCACATATGGTAGAAAATAAACCTTGGTGTTTGGTGTGCAATCTACCACATTTACTTGAGTATTGTGAGGTAGCTAAATAAGTACAACAAGAAGAGATGTTATACAATTATAATAGAGATAACCACACCATAAATATGATGTAGGATACACCATGTGTGGTAACTGAAGATTACTCTTCTATAGAGGATGAGGGATATGAATATGATGTAGGAAACCAAAGGCATCATGTCAACATGGGAGAACAAGAAGTGTTCTCAGATTAGGAAGGTGGTTATGATGAACCTACTTACTATGCCAATTAGCCATATGAACAATGGAGAAAACCTACTAATGATGAAAGAGAAGCTCTTACTATAGCTGCAATAGCTCAAGCTAAAAATGCTTATAAATTGAGGAATAGGACAGTAAACATTGAACAAGGGACACTGGGGAGTGTATTCTTAAAAGATCAAAATAACAAGAAGAATAATACAAAGTCATCATCTAAAGAACCAGAAAAGGGTGGTGTTGGTTTTTCTTCTGAATCAGCATCAGGGTTTGCCAGTTCTAATGCACAAGCAGATTCAGCCAACTAATACAGGAGGTTGCATGAGCTGCCTCTCCTTCACTTCTGGTTCTACCACACCAAGGGGGGTATCCCTATAGCTCAAGATGTAACATTTACTAGCTCATTGATATGAAGATTTAGCTTGACAGCATCAGGCAGAACACTCTCATGTCTGGACCAAGATCTGCATAATAGATCACAAGGTTGGCAACATTCTTGGACATATTGTCTGGTGGGTATGAGAGCATGTAGGGGGTTCCTAATCCTATTCCTACAACTAATAGGTGGAGGTGATGAAATGGGTGGACATAATGTCCTGGATGCAAGACAAGGGGTATTGGCTCATAACTACTGACCCAAGAGCAGATTGATGCCTATCCATTGGGCAAGGAGTCAACTAGACGTATACAACAGATGGTTTGCAACTTTCACTCAAGTTTTAGGGGGTTGAACTGATGCTTTCCTTACAAACATCACCCAAGAATGGGTATCTAACTGCCTCTACTTATAGATATCCCTGCAGACATACAACCTTCTCCATACATTGACCTAAAACAGTTTAATCCACTCCTTGAATGTAAGTTACAAATCAAGCATGCAGTATAGATATCTATACCCTAGAATCTATGAAACCCTTAGCAACCAGATTCAAAAGAAGGAGAATAACATGCAGCAAATGGAGACAAGCAGATAGACACATGCAATAAGCATTTTTCATATAACATTAACACTAAAACTGAAAATATGTGCAAAATACATTCATGTTGCAACTCATAAACTCCAAAATGGGATAGAACAACCAGGATCATGCCCTGTTCTTCGTTATTTACACAAAAATGCCTTAGGCCTTCAACAACCTTGAATGAATAACACAGTCTGCATTATATAGCAGGAAGATGTACCCATCATTTAGTACAATGGTGCCTCAAAATATCTGCCAGATACAACGCATCATGAGAAATTTGTGCTCAAATCTTCAATGCAGCAGGTGGAGGAGGGGACAGAAAGAGATCTCAAGCCCTGCGCCGCTGCCTAGGGATTCACATCTTCAGTCAGGTGGTTTGACCATTCACGCCATCGCCCATACCTCTGTAACAACCGCCATTAATGGCACACCAACCCGCGGCCTTGGGAAATGCAGAATACTATGCATTGCAACCATTTCCCACCAAGATTTATCACCCTGATATTTCAAATCATGTAGGATCAAATTATCCCACATGCACCCCGCGGCAACCTCCTCATCACCTTATATACTAGGTCATGAGCATATATGATGTCGGTGATTTTGCTTTCGACGGCACCTAGTATAAGACCCTCATCATCATCATCCTCCAGCATGATATCTAGATACTCAAAATATCACCCTGACGTCAGCATCATCATCTGCTAAGCACACCCTGATAATTCACATCACCCTGATGTGAAATATCACCCCGCAAAAAATATCACCCTGGGGGAAAGTATCATGTCGTCCGCATCACCTGATAAAATATATTACCCTGATGTATGAATATCAGCCTGATGACCAACCTTGCCTTCATGTGAAAAATCACCCAAATGATAATCGCCTTCATTGGCACAACCTAATGCGTCAGAGAAAGATCCTCCTGCCTTGTCGATACCAAATGTCTAGCCGATGTCTTCTATTGTATGCACCCTTCGGATGCTCAAAAATCCTGCTGATGTCACCCAGATAAAAGATATTACCCTAATAATTAAACATCCTGATGACGTCATCATCATGTTTAGAACAAGGGTGATATTTGGAAGATGACCTGATATTCAGAATATCACCCTAACACAGAAATATGAGGGTGCACTGTAGGCTAGATGATGATGATGACCTCTTCAACTCAAGAAATATCAGGTCGGATTGAACAACTTAGAAAATGACCCCTTCGAAAGATTAGGGTGACATCATCATCATATTGGGGCAGGGTGATATTTGGAAGATCACTGGATGTTTGAAATATCACCCCCTGCAAGAATATCGGGTAGCACTGTAGCTCCATGAAACATCGAGGTGATGTTAGAACATACTTGATATTTGGAAATATCACCCCATCCTTAGAAAATGATGAAGCTGAAAGACATATCGCCCCAACAATGAAAATCCTAATGACGTCATCGTCATGTTCAGGACTAGGGTGATATTCATAAGATAACCTGATATTTAGAATATCACCCTGATAATTGAAAATCATGCTGCTGATAAGAAAATATCACCTCTACAAGATCATGACGTCAACAACATTGGGGAAGTTAAAACATAAGGTGATAAACTAACATTGGGGTGATCTTAATGAAGATCACCCGATGTTCAAATATGATGACCTTGGGACATCGGGTCATACTTAGCAAATTCTCAACACCAACATCAAGATGATCTTGAACTAAGATCACCCGATGTTAAAATATCACCTCCAGGCAAGATGTCAGGCTGGCAAAAACATGAAGCCCCATTAGGATATCCGGTCATGATGAGAAATGACCCTTGCGAGGAACATCAGGTGGATGCATGGAAATATGATGATGATGATGATGACCCCTTCCTTGAAAATATCCTGATGATGCAGCAAAATACAGAGAGGGTCCAACACTTAGGAATTTTTTCTGGATTTCAAGGGAGGTGCACATCCTATAACCTTTAACATAAATTATTACCAATGTGAGGCCGACTATTTTACCTCCCATATTTTGATCATTGTGCTATCTAGTTGTGACTATGTTTCATTATGCAGACTTGATGTTGTATCCCACTGATTTGATATATGTGATTTGATTCGGTCATTTTGGATGATATGTTGAGGTTCGACGTATGGGACATATATATTAGATGTTACTTTGCTATGAGATTTCTAGTTGTTTATGCATGGATTAATTGAAATATGATTGATAATACAGTTTAATTTGTAGTTATGTAATTGATGTTTATTTCAATTGCATGGAGTTTATTTTAGTTGCTTCAGCTATCACTTTCTGACAGGACTGACACTTGATCGAGATGTGCAGGTTTCACTTCCCTAGCCACGGGAAATTGGAGGTAGGATTCACACCATGTTATTCCCGGTTAAGCCGATCCATTCCCAAGAGGGATAAGGATCACGTGTGAAAATTGCATGATGATTATTTGTGCTTGGTTTAAATTTAAATTATTTTTAAGCCTTAGTAACCCCTCTCTTTCTTATTTTGATTAATGTTAAGTGTTGTAAAATTTTAATTGATTAATGTCAATTGGTATTTTTATTATTTTCTTTTTGGGCCATTATATGTGGATTTTTGACCCTTTCATGACCCCTAGGGTCCCAAAAGTAACCCTAGGTGGTCAACCATGAGCCTAGGGTCAACTTGGACCACCTAACCTTAGTTTTGACTCACCCTAGGTCACCCTAAACCATGGTTGAGTAAGAGTGACGAATTTGGGAAGAGGGAAGATGGGGATGGGCCTTGCCTTGGGAAGAGCTCATCTCCCATCCCTATGTTTTGGGAATCATTCCCAAGGGAGGACTAGGGAGGTCTCCAAGAGTCCTCCCAAACTCCCAAGTGAGTGGGAGCACCACTCAAGGCCATTGTCTTCATGAGGTGGAGATGGAGGTGGAGGGAGAGGAGGACACTTGTCATCCTCTTACCTTCTCTCTATTCCAAGTGGCTTTGGTGGAGGGAAGAGATGGTGATAAGTGTCACCATCTCATTCCCTCAAGGCTAGGTGGATGGCCTATAATAACTCCTCTTGTAGAGGAGTGGGGGTTCTTCCATTCTATTCTTTTTTCCTTGCATTATAGAGAGTTCTTGTAAATTTAGATTTCCTTACTAGTTTGGAGGAGTTAGAGAAGGTTTGGAAGAAAATCTGAAAGGTTGGAAATCTTGGGAAGGCTGGGAGCTCTTCACCAATTCCACTTCCATTGCCAAGGTCTTGAAGGTAGGCCTCTGATCTTGTTTTTGCTTTGCTTTATGATGTTCCATGGTTTGAATCTTGATTGTAAGTTGTTTGCTTTGTGATGCTTTCTTTTTGCATTTGATGTTGGGTTGGGTGTCATGGTGAGAGCATCTCTAATGGAGGAAATGCTCAACTTGTATGGGTAGGGGAGAGGAACAATCCTTGGGGGCTCTCCCATAGTTTTGTGTTTATGTGTTTATGCCTTGAGGGCCTATTATCATTTGAGGAGGAGTTATCTATATGGCAAGAGTGCCAAGCAAAATTGGTGTTTGATTCTTGTGGATTGTGGTGTTCAGGGATTTTTGGCTTGAGGCCATGTGTTGAGTTCTTCTTTATCATTGTGAGCCCCTTTAAGTTGAGAGGTCTATTCCCTACGCTCACCAAACTTAGTTACATGAGTTGAGTATTGTGTTAAGCCTTTGGGTTGTTTTGAGTGAACGTGTTTGATTACTGTTGTGGATTGATACCCTATGTGAATTCCCTACCTCCCTAGCTCGAGGGTGACCCACTTGCGGGTCTATGGTAGGGAGGAGAGCTTTCCTTTCTCAGTGGCTATTTTTTTGGTTGTTTCATTGCTGTGTTTAGTTGCAGGTTTTTATGTGAAGAGGTGGAGTTGTTTGGAAGCTCATTATGGTGTTCAAATGGTTCCCCATATAATATTGAAGTGGCTGATTTAGTCTTGGTCCTTGTGGTCTTCTTGCCTTGTAAATTGTTGTAAATGTTGATAAGAAGTCTGCCATAGAGATGGTTGTGTTTGATATTGGAGTATAAACATTTAGATATTGCATGCAATGTTGTGCACTGCTGATTTAGACCTGGTTGTGAATGTAGAGAAAGTTAGAAACATTTGATGTTACTGAAAAAGAAAAAAAAAAGAATGTATAATTGCTGTATATGTTAATTTGCATACATGAAAGTGAAATTTGTATGAGAAATAAGTTTCCCTCTTGCTGTCATTTAGTTTTCAAAGAAAACTTGTATGTGTTAGAAGGAGGGTAATCAGATTTGGTTTTAGTTGGAAGAAAGAAAGATAAAATAGATATCTAATTTGAGTAATTAAAGTCTTCATTAGTGTGTTGCAGAAAATAGAAGGAAAAAGAAGCATTTGCTGTTTAAATAGATTTGACCAACAAAAGGATATATGTATTTCTGTAATTTGTCTTTTAGAAAAGAAAAAAAATATATAACAATTAGGGGACACGGGAATGTTCAGTGTTTTGTGTCAAATCTCTCAAGTGAAACATATGTGGGGAGGTGATTGTACTCAGGTTTATTTCATTCTGTATATTAAAAGAAAAAGGAAATGTATTTACACCTCTATCCATGTAACTTATTTTTGTCTATGAGTTGCTGATGTTTTTTCTTTGGGATTATTATTAGTAAGTAGAAACTCTAAATAACAGCCATTGTGTGTAGTGGTAGAACACTTATAAAACATTGCTGTGTGGATTAGAGAACGTATACACACAAGAAAGTAAAATTTATGTATATAAAAAATGTATATTCTGTTTTAAAAGAAAGGATTGATAGTACGATGTTTTTTTTATATATTTTATCATATAAATAAATTTTAGGTTGTTAAATGTATATATATGTGCTGGTATAAATATATGTATATATATAAGTGTGAGTTTTTTGTTTTATATAAATTAAACTACATACCTCAAATTAAAAAAAAGAGTTTTTTTTTATATAATCATTTTATACAACAAAAAATATAAACAAAAAAAAATTTACCAAAGGGGACTGCGGGCGGCGCCCACAGTCCCCGATTTTTGCAAGAGATGGGTGTGGGGGAGGCAGAGCCTCCACCCACACCTGTGGGTGTGGGTGGGGGCTCCACCTCCCCCACACCCCCCGAAACCCCTGTGCTGTGTAGACTGCCCCTGTACCACATTTCCTCCCCATGCGCTACTTCATCCTCTGTGTAGCGTCCATCCCACACACCACGCCAAAACCCCCCCTCCGCCCTTCACAACTCCGCCACCCTCATTCCTTAGCTCCGCGCCCCCCCAACTGGTGGCTGTCTCCTGCACCGTCCCCTTCCTGCTCCTCCACCAATGGCGGTTCGCCATTGTTTAACCCTGCTCTGCATCTCCCCAAACAAAAAAAAAGAAAACATCATCCTGTTTTCACATATTCATGAATGTATAAAGGTTGTAAACCAAAAAAAACAAAAAAAGGATAGGGAAGGTAGTCCAGATCACTGTATAAACCTCCATGTGAGGAAGATGGTAGCCACATCCATGGCTGTCCTCCACATCTGAACCCTAAACTAGTCCTCATAAGGAAAACCAAACAACAAAAGAAAACAAGAGAAAAACAAAAGAGGATTAGGGCTTGAGGTAGAAAAGATATGTGAATTTAGGTTAGGGCAAAATGAGATGAGTAATGGGATTAGGGCAATCAGGTAGGTAGATAATATTAGAAAATAGATTTAGGGTTCTCATGAGGTATTTTTCTTTTAGAAATGAATTTCTATACTTTTTTTTATGTAGGATATAAGTGAACCTATTTATGAACAAAATTAATAATATAAATGTATAGATGCATACATGTATAATATAGGTTGTTAGTGGTTAGTAATTTTCATCCAGGAATTAAATATATTTTATTGATAGTTTCATTTTATAATTAATGTTAAAATTATATATATATATATATATATATTATATTATATATAAATATATATATGATAATTGTGTATATATAAATGAGACACAATTATATATATATATATATATATATATATATATATATATATATATATATATATATATATATATATATATATATATATATATATAATATGACATATATATATTATATTGTTTGCTATTAAACTGGCAGTTTCTTTTGGATAATTAATATATTTAATTGTTAGATCCATTTTACAACAAAAGGGTAATATAAAAATATATGTATTATTTATTTTGATATATAAAAAAAAATATAAGGGAAGCCTCTTAGAGCAAAATTAAGTAGGAGTTATAAATTTACCCCCTTTATTATTTTATGACAACAATTAAACCTATAAGGGTGATTATGTATTTATGCACATTCAAAAAATGACAAATAAAATTCTGAATCGGAATTGATTCATTTTCAAACAATATAATCAAGCAAGAGTACTGCTCATAACAGAATCATTTTAATCCAAGCATAAACCCCGTAGACATCTCCAAACGACTATAGTTATTCCTGTGAAGCGACTTGGCTTACAAGGTAAATTTAGAGCTAAACCAAAACAGGCAAGCTACGCAACCAAGTCAAGCAAAAAGGGTAATAACTTTCACCACGTCAAAGACACGTTATGCCGCCGAAAATTTGCTAGATTTTAGGGTTTACTTTATGTGATTTTTAAATTGTTTTATTCTATCACCCAATACTTACTGAGCACCATCATGACTCCAAAATTAATCATTCCCCCCGTTATGATTTGAATTTGGAAATCTTCTCACTAGGACTTAGGTTTTCAGATTAAATTAGTCTAACCCTAGAAGAGACATCCTAATTGTCGCTTAGGCGGCCTGCACTTCATCTAGGTTATTGTCATGTTTATGCCTCAGGCGTACTGCCACCGAGCATGCTAGTGCGTGCGAGGTGGTTCTCAGGGTTATGGAGAAAATTTTTCGTGGCCCATGTCGTGACCACATGGCAAATGTGGTCATGACATGGGCATTTGTGTGTCATGTCTACACAGGAGATGTGGGCATGACATTTGGTATCAGAGCCAAGTTTTTTAAAACACTAGGCTTGTTATAGGTACATTATTGTTTCCACAACTATGATTGACTTGTGGCTACCTCATTTTGTAGGATGCCTCATAGACGAGTCTAGTGAGCGTAGACCAACCGCACTCCACCCATAGAGGTATGCACTGATTCATCAGCTGTGGGACCGGGTCAACCAGATCCACAGGGTCAGCCAGATCCATAGGGCCAGCCAGATCCACAGGGTCAGCCACTCCTACAGCCACAACCAGTTCCATAGGTACCGCAGGCACCACCAGCCCCACCAGATATGGGACCGTAGATATTACAGGCCTTACAAGCTATTTTAGATAGGCTCCCACTGACAGTAGCAGAGCCACGCATCGAGCCCCACGAGGATCCATGAGAGGAGCCCCGCGTAGAGCTGCGAGGGGCACCACGAGAGGAGCCTTATGTTGAGCTACCAGAGATAGAGGAGGTTGGTTCAGCCAACAAGGCCCGTAGCAGGAGCCCTCCACATCAGGCTAGGCAGGACGAGATAGTGCGTGTAGAGCACTTGGGTCATGTTAGTGCCTGAATTGACTGGTAGTTTTCTGAGCATTTTTCATTCAGGCACTCTCCCTAAGTATCCAAAAAAAAAAAAAAAAAATGTTCTAAGTGATGGACCTCCTCAGCAGTTTTCAGCATCATCATGATATTTCCGAAGGAGGAGGTCATCATCATCATGTTTGTTTCCATGCAGGTCAGCATCATCATGTTCTCCGTCGGCCGGTTTCTCATCGTCATCATCATATTTCGCTGTCGGGTGATGTTTGGGTTTTATCCTGATGATGCTGACGAGCTACAGTGCGCCCTGATCTGCTTGCGAGGGTGATTTTTCAAAGTCTTCGGTGATCTTCCATTTATCACCTTGCCCGAGCATGATGATGATGTTGCTTATTCTTTGAGTTGTTTTGACCTGACTTGCTTCTTTCCTAAGGGTCGTTGTCATCATCATCATATTTCCTTTTATCACCGTGTTGCTCGCAGGGGTTATCATATCATCTGCATCATGATATTTCGCCAGGGTGATATTTCTATCATCAGGTGATCTTGGTTAGGATCATGCTGATGATGTTGTTGAAGAGTTCTTAGTGCGACCCGATATTCACTAGGGTGATCATATTTTGAACGTCAGGATGATCTTAGTCAATATCATCCTGATGATGTTGTATCACTTCTTGTTTGTTGTTTCTCATCCTGATGATGCTGACGTCATCCTTGTATCAGGGTGATATCTTTCTTTCTGCCTATCTGCATCATGATATTTCCGAAGGAGGGGGTGATATTTTCATATCACTCGAGTGTGTTTGTTCCAGCATCATGATGATGCTGATATCAAGGAGATATCCGCCTACCGGCTTCGTGCGCTACCTAGAGGGGGTGATCTTTTCGAGCATCATCATATTCATCTATCGCCCCGATCTTACAGAGGAGCTACAGTGCAACCTGATATTTGTGCATCAGGAGGATATTTCCAAATATCCGGTTGTCTTCCGAATATCATGATGATGTTAATATGATGATGACGTCATCGAGGTCCGAGGGGGGTGAGATTTCTAACACAGATCATCTTGTGGAGATCCCCCGATATTTGTAAACATGATGATGACGTCATCCGGATATGAGGAGGTGCGCAGTAGGCAGATATAATGATGACGTCAGTAGGATATGATGATGACGTCATCAGGATGTTCATCGGCCAGACTTTTGTTATAAGCTCAACAGGAGGATGTTCCTCCGGTGGATCCGGTTGTGCGGGTGAAGGCGAATATCATGCAGTTTGTATTGCGATATGATGATGACGTCAGGGTGATATTTCAGGCAACAGGATATCATGCTGCTGGAGGATGATGATGATGAAGTCTTATACTAGTGTCGTCAGGAGCGAAAGCACCGACATGATATATGCTCATGACCTAGTGTATAAAGTGTTTATGAGGTTGCTGCGGGGTGCATGTGGGATAATGTTATCCTGCATATTCGAAATATCATGATGATGAATCTCGGCGGGAAGTGTTTGCGATTAACTGTTAGATGTTCTTCCCGAGGCCGCGGGTTGGTGCGCCATCAATGGCGATTGTTGCAGAGGTATGGGCGATGGCGTGGACGGATGTAGTACCTGATTGAAGATCTGGATCCCGAGGCAGTGGCGCAGGGCTCGAAAAATCTTCCTGTCTCCTCCCCTACCTGCTGCGTTAATGTTTGAGCGCCATTTTTATCATACTGTATATCTGGCGGGAGTTTTGGTCAACCTGGTAGTTAATGCTGAATACACCCTCCTGCTATATAATGCAGAGGGTGTTATTCATTCGAGGTTGTTGAAAGTTGTGGATTTTTGGCTCTGTAATCCAAAACCAGCTGATCTGGTTGCTCTGTACAGCTTGATCTTGTGAGTTTATGTATCTCCTGTTGTAGGACTTGGCATGAATCCACTGGTTTCATGGTTGATCTTATATGAGTAATGCTATCTTGGCATGTGTTGTGTTAATTCTGTCTCCAGTATTGCATGTATTCTTCTTCTGGATCTGGATATTTGTGTGATATTTAGATTCTAGAGCATAGAATTCCTATGTTGAATGTCTGATCTTTTAACCTCTGCTCAAGAGGCAGATTAAACTGTTTTCAGGTTGAACATTGGGAAGAGTATACTGCAGTAGGGATGCCATAAGTAGAGATAGCTCAACACTCTATATTGGGAGATATCTGTGAGGCAGATATCATGTGTATCCCCCTGAAATCTAGTTTTAGCTATTTATGCTGATCATTCACAGGTGTATGTCTACCGACTCCAAGCCCTGGATAGGCACCAATCATGCTGTGTTCTTGTGTTATACACCATGTCCAGCTTTGCATCCAAATTCATATCAAACCACTTCATACCTCCACCTGTTAGTTGTAGGAGTAGGATTAGGAACCCCCTGCATACTCTCATACTCAACCAGACATCATGTCCAAGAATGTTGCCAGCCTTGTGATCTATCATGCAGATCTTGGTCCATACATGAGAGTATTCTGTCTGTTGTTGTCGAGTTAGATCTTTCTATCTTTGAGCTAGTCAAGGTTACATCTTAAATTATAGGGATACCCCCCTTGGTGCGGCAGAACCAGAAGTGAAGGGGAGGAGCTCACGCAACCTCCTGTATTCAGTTGGCCTGAATCTGCCTGTGCATTAGAAGTGGCAAACCCTAATGCTGATTCAGAAGAAATGTCAACAAGTCACAGGCCTTATGAGTATCGTGTAGATGAGACTATCCGGGGGCACAGAGATAGAGGAGATCCCATCAGGGACATATTAAGGTTGAACCCTCCTACATTCATCGGGACCACCGAGGGAGTTGAGGCAGAGGCCTGGTTGATCAGTTTAGATAGGTGCTTCATGTTGCATCCTTACGAGGGAAACACGAAGGCCCATGTGGCAGTTCACTTGTTGCGAGATGCAGCAGCTACCTGGTGGCACACTGAGGAGTGCAAGCGCCACCTTTCTCTAGACACTCTCACATGGGAGACCTTCATTGAGCACTTCAATGTGCACTATTTATCAGACCACTATAGGCAGTGTCATCTAGACGAGTTCTATGACCTCCAGTAGAGAGGACTTATAGTGGCTCAGTATGAGGCTAGGTTTACGAAGCTATCTAGATATGTGGAGTATCTCCATGATGAGAAACTCCTGGTGCACAAGTTTATCAGAGGGCTTAATCACAGTATAGCCGAGCCTGTTCAGATGGCAGATCCCCAGACTTTAAGTGATGTTGCCGAGAAGGCATACATCGCTGAGGAGATTCAGCGATGAGGGCAGAGTTCTCACCCTTAGTTTCAAGATTGGGGATAGCAGCAACATCAGTAGAGTTTTCGTAGACCATCGCAGCCACCCCACAGAGGAGGATTCAGTTCAGCATCTCTACCTCCTAGACCCTCACAGTAGCAGCAACCACAAAAGCAGCAGAGAGCTAGGACACAGTAGGGGTCACAGGGGAGACATAATAGGGGTTGGTGGTAGTAGGGCCCATGCAAAGATCAGAGACAGTAGGGACCACCTGTGAGACCCACGAGGTCACAGCAGTCTTATAGGGGTTCACAAGAGTCTACCGGTAGATCAGGACAGTAGCAGATAGGTAGGACCTAGACAGTACAGGTACAGGTCTGAGGCCCTTGTTATGTTTGTGGTGGAGTAGGACACCTAGCTAGAGAGTGTCCACAGGGTTATACAGTAGGGGGACAGCTTCGTACAGGAGGTTCAGAGCAGACAGTGGGTGATGTGGGTAGATCCCACCGTATGTTTACAGCAGTAGATAACCGCCAGGTAGAATTTTAGGTGTCTGTGATTAAGATGTTAGGTACAATTGGAGGTAAACCCATTTCTATTCTCTTTGACTCTAGTGCTACTAATTCATTTATATCTCCATCGTTAGTGGAGCGTTGCAGGCTGGTGGCCTCTAGGCAGGGTGATAGGTGGGAAGTTGAGTTGGCTTCAAGAGCCAAACTGACAGTAGATACCTTTATCCATGATTGTGAGATTACTTTGGGATCCTTCACTACAGTATGCGACCTTAGAGTCATGGCATTAAGATCCTACAATGTGGTGTTGGGTATGGATTGGCTTGCGGCTCATCGAGCCAAGCTAGATTGTCGCTGAAAGGCGATCAGCTGTTTAGACGATCACAGCACATCAGTTGAGATTGTGGGCATACAGAAGCCCACTGCAGTGTGTATGATATCCACTCAGTAGCTTAAGCATTGCATGCAGAAGGGATGTCAGTTGTTTGCTATCACAGTGAGCGACATATCAGATGATGAGCCAGAGGCATCTTTGGATGATCATCCCATCCTTAAAGAGTTTGCCGATGTTTTCCCAGTAGAGTTACCAGGGATGCCTCCCCAACGAGAGGTAGACTTTCACATAGACTTGGTGCCGGGTGCCGAGCCAGTGTCTTGTGCACCCTACAGGATGACCACACATGAGCTCACTGAGCTCAAGCTACAGTTGGAGGACTTGCTAGAGAAGGGGCACATCTGACCGAGCGTTTCTCCTTGGGGCGCTCCCGTCATCTTCGTGAAGAAGAAGAATGGGTTTCTTCATTTGTGTATGGACTACAGGCAGTTGAATAAGGTGACGGTGAAGAACCGTTATCCTCTACCCAGGATTGATGATCTTTTTGACCAAATGTAGGGAGCTAGGGTGTTCTCTAAGATAGACTCAAAGTCCAGGTATCATCAGTTACGCATCACAGAGGTAGATATCCATAAGACCGCCTTCCGAACTCGATATGGGCACTATGAGTTCACAGTGGTTCCCTTCGGCTTGACGAACACCCTTGCAGTGTTCATGAGTCTCATGAACGGGGTGTTCCGTACCTGTCTAGATCAGTTCGTGATCATTTTCCTTGATGACATTTTGATCTACTCACGGATTAAGGAGGAACACAAGGAGCACCTTCGTCAGGTTCTACAGTGTTTGCGAGAGCAGAAGCTTTATGGGAATTTGGTGAAGTGTGCCTTTTTCAAGACAGAGGTTCAGTATCTGGGACATATCCTTTCCAGTGATGGAATCTCAGTAGATCCATTGAAGATCAGAGCTATCAGGGATTGGCCAGCACCCACTAGTGTGATAGAGGTCAAGAGTTTCATGGGGTTGGCTGGTTATTACCATCATTTTGTTGAGGGCTTTTCTCAGATTGCGCACCCCATCACTTCCCTTCAGCAGAAAGGGAAGAGCTTTCTTTGGACTAAGTAGTGTGAGAGGGCCTTCGAGGTCCTCAAGGAGCGTCTTACCAACGCTCCTATTTTAGTAGTTCCTGATCCTGCAGTAGATTTCATGGTTTGTACAGATGCATCACTTGAGGGATTGGGAGCTATACTTATGCAGGGTGGTAGAGTGATCATGTATGAGTCGCAAAAGCTCAAGACCCATGAGCTGAACTACCCCATGCATGATTTGGAGTTAGCAGCAGTGGTTCATGCTCTAGTCCGTTGGAGACATTTCTTGTTGGGTCGTCGCTTTGAGCTCCATTTCGATCATCACAGCCTCTAGTATATCTTTAAACAGCTGAATCTAAACACCCATTAGTGGCATTGGATGGAGTTCCTATGTGAGTATGACTTTGATGTCTACTACATCAAAGGGAAGGAGAATGTGGTTGCTGACGCATTGAGTCAGAGGTGCCACGAGCTCTTGACCTTAACTTTGCGAGTGGACTTGAGGGATCGCATTTTATAGCATCTGCCAGAGGATGGATGGTATCTAGAGGTGCAACAGGAGATCAGTTCACAGATGGCCCTTGTGGGCAACTTTGCAGGGTATACCATTGACACAGATGGTTTACTTCATCATCGGCAGTGCATTTATGTACCCCGTGCAGGTGATCTACATACTTTATTGCTATTAGAGGCTCATAGAGCACCATATGTGGCACATTCGGGGGTGAAGAAGATGCAAGCCAATCTTCGTCAGCTGTACTATTGGGCAGGTATGAGACAAGATATAGCAGAGTTTGTTGCTCGTTGCCTTGAGTGCTAGAAGGTCAAGGCCAAGCATCAGCATCCAGCGGGACTCCTATACCCACACGATATACCTGAGTGGAAATGGAACACTATTTCCATAGATTTCATTGTTGGTCTGCCTATGTCTTCGCGTTGCCATGATGCCATCATGGTGATAGTCGACAAGTTGACCAAGGTGGCTCATTTTCTCCTATGCGCACGATGTACAATGCACCAGTTGTGGCGAGGGTATTCTTGGATGACATTGTGAGACTACATGGAGTACCCCATTGCATCATCTCAGACAGAGATCTAGTGTTCACTTCAGCATTCTAGAGAGCCCTTCAGCAGGCATTGGGCACACAACTCAATTTTAGCTCTGCTTATCATCCTAAGACAAATGGATAGACAGAATGGGTGAATCAGGTATTGGAGGACATGCTTCAGATGTATGTTATGGACCATCAGTCTAGATGGGAGGAGTATCTTTATCTAGTTGAGTTTGCCTACAATAATGGGCATCATAGCTTGTTAGGTATGCCTCCCTTTCAGGCTTTATATGGCAGGCCATGCAGGACATCATTGAGTTGGGACCGTATTGAGAACAAAGTCGCCATTGGAATAGAGTTGGTACAGGATATGGAGCAGCAGGTCACACTGATTAGACATCGGTTGTAGGAGGCTCAAGATAGGCAGAAGAAGTACGCTGATGCTAATAGGAGAGATCGGAGCTTCTCAGTGGGAAACAGGGTATTCCTTAGAGTGCGGCCACACAAGAGTCCAATATGTTATGGAAAGGGCTCTAAGCTCACACCACGGTTTGTAGGTCCCTTTGAGATTTTGGAGCAGATAGGACTAGTTGCCTATCGTCTAGCATTGCCACCTAGTCTGTCACATATCCACGATGTTTTCCATGTTTCTATTTTGAGATGATATATATCTAATGTATCTCACATTCTGGACTGGAGTGCTTTACAGGTAGAGGCAAGTGGGCAATTGGTGCTGGAGCCAATTCGCATATTGGCTCATCGGATGCTGGGCCTTCAAGGTCGAGAGCTAGACCAGGTTAGGGTCCAGCGGGATTGATATGACGAGGTCACAGTGACTTGGGAGGATGCAGCTAATTTGAGGGCACTCTATCCTCACCCTTTTGATGACTTCTAGGAGGAAGTTCAATCATAGGGGGGGAGGATGTGAGGCCGACTATTTTACCTCCCATATTTTGATCATTGTGCTATCCAGTTGTGACTATGTTTCATTATGCAGACTTGATGTTGTATCCCACTGATTTGATATATGTGATTTGATTCGGTCATTTTGGATGATATGTTGATGTTCGACGTATGGGACATATATATTAGATGTTACTTTGCTATGAGATTTCTAGTTGTTTATGCATGGATTAATTGACATATGATTGATAATGTAGTTTAATTTGTAGTTATGTAATTGATGTTTATTTCAATTGAATGGAGTTTATTTCAGTTGCTTTGGCTATCACTTTCTGACAGGACTGACACTTGATCGAGATGTGCAGGTTTCACTTCCCTAGCCACGGGAAATCAGAGGTAGGATTCACACCATGTTATTCCCGGTTAAGCCAATCCATTCCCAAGAGGGATAAGGATCACATGTGAAAATTGCATGATGATTATTTGTGCTTGGTTTAAATTTAAATTATTTTTAAGCCTTAGTACCCCCTCTCTTTCTTATTTTGATTAATGTTAAGTGTTGTAAAATTTTAATTGATTAATGTCAATTGGTATTTTTATTATTTTCTTTCTAGGCCATTATATGTGGACTTTTGACCCCTTTCATGACCCCTAGGGTCCCAAAAGTTACCCTAGGTGGTCAACCATGAGCCTAGGGTCAACTTGGACCACCTAACCTTAGTTTTGACTCACCCTAGGTCACCCTAAACCATGGTTGAGTAAGAGTGACGAATTTGGGAAGAGGGAAGATGGGGATGGGCCTTGCCTTGGGAAGAGCTCATCTCCCATCCCTATGTTTTGGGAATCATTCCCAAGGGAGGACTAGGTAGTTCTCCAAGAGTCCTCCCAAACTCCCAAGTGAGTGGGAGCACCACTCAAGGCCATTGTCTTCATGAGGTGGAGATGGAGGTGGAGGGAGAGGAGGACACTTGTCATCCTCTTACCTTCTCTCTATTCCAAGTGGCTTTGGTGGAGGGAAGAGATGTTGACAAGTTTCACCACCTCATTTCCTCAAGGCCAGGTGGATGGCCTATAATAACTCCCCTTGTAGAGGAGTGGGGGTTCTTCCATTCTATTCTTTTTTCCTTGCATTATAGATATTTCTTGTAAATTTAGATTTCCTTACTAGTTTGGAGGAGTTAGAGAAGGTTTGGAAGAAAATTTGAAAGGTTGGAAAGCTTGGGAAGGTTGGGAGCTCTTCACCAATTCCACTTCCATTGCCAAGGTCTTGAAGGTAGGCCTTTGATCTTGTTTTTGCTTTGCTTTATGATGTTCCATGGTTTGAATCTTGATTGTAAGTTGTTTGCTTTGTGATGCTTTCTTTTTGCATTTGATGTTGGGTTGGGTGTCATGGTGAGAGCACCTCTAATGGAGGAATTGCTCAAATTGTATGGGTAGGGGAGAGGAACTATCCTTGGGGGCTCTCCCACAGTTTTGTGTTTATGTGTTTATGCCTTGAGGGCCTATTATCATTTGAAAAGGAGTTATCTATATGGCAAGAGTGCCAAGAAAAATTGGTATGGGATTCTTGTGGATTGTAGTGTTCAGAGATTTTTGGCTTGAGGCCATGTGTTGAGTTCTTCTTTATCATTGTGAGCCCCTTTAAGTTGAGAGGTCAATTCCCTACCCTCACCAAACTCAGTTACATGAGTTGAGTATTGTGTTAAGCCTTTGGGTTGTTTTGAGTGAATGTGTTTGATTACTGTTGTGGATTGGTACCTGTTGGTTATGATGTTAGTCACAAACAAGCATAGAATAAAAGTACACATTAACCTTTATTCATCTTGAAAGATATGATAAATTTAGGGAATTCACGATCCCAAGTCTCTGGTGATTAGATCTTAATCTTCTAACGTTACTCAGAGGTTAATGTGAGTTGTTGTTTCCATTTTGGGGCCTTACGTGAAAGTTTATCATCATCATGATTCTCCTGCAGAAATTCTTTATAGAGAGGTCATTCTGTACTATTATTAGATGAAATAATGTAGAAATACTTCAATCTTTGCATGATATTCTCAATTGTGCATGATTTGTATTCAAATATGCTAAATATTTGCAAGTTATCTATGAGATGTCCACATATTTGTGTTATATGCTTAAGATCGTCAATTGTTTGCAATTATGAGGATAAAATGCTCTGAAATTTAAAAGAAATTGAAGAAATGCTTCTAATTAAAGTTGAACCTTTAGCTTCTGAACCACATGCATATTAGATACTGTCATGAAGAGAAGAAAACCAAACCATATTTTCACCAGGACATTCCACAGCCAAATATAGTTGATGCTAACTTCAAAGGGAAATTTGTACAAAGACAACATATGTAAGTAGACATCCACTCCAAGGGACACAGTAGATCACCACATATGTCCAGAATTCGTACACTGATTACTCAAGATTTACTATGAATTGTAATCAACATAGTCTTCTCATTCATTAAGCATGCAAAAATATAGATGTTTACAAAAACTTTGAAATGAGCTCTGAATGTTTCAGTAGACGGATTTCAATTAAGTTTCGGATATTTACAATAAGGCATTCCATCACCTTTTATAGAATAAGGTGAGGAATCCATCACAAAAGATCCACGATCTTGATTTACCAATGCACATCTACAGTCGTCATTCCTCTTGACTTTGTCAAACTTTACAAAATGACACAAGTTGCCAGCTAGCAACTATCTGGATTATTTACGCAGTCCCCTTATGATGTGTCTTCATCATGCTCTTCATCCAGTTCATGTGGATCATCATCATGTGTGCCACTTCCTGAACTTTCACTATCCTGATGATGATGATGTCGCATATGCGGTTGCATGGTGCTCTGGACTTGTACATATGACTGCACAATTGGGTCTATTGCTCTGCCGTCCTGAGTTTTTGCTTTGATGATGGCATGTTTGTGTGCCTCATATTTATCTCTGCTACTATCCAGCTTGTCTTTCTTGTCCTGTAGTGTCTCATTGTATTTCTCCATCTTGACCTTGATCCTCATTATTTTATCTATAAGTTCTTTTATCAAGTGGACAAGTGGACCATCTGCCTCTAATTGGAAGTTGCTGTGTAGAGGCTTGATGGCAGACTCTTCATCTTGATTTTCTATTTTTTCTTCCACTTTTCCTTCCAATATTTCTAATATTTCTGCCTCTTCAGCCATCAAATCATGTAACTTCATGCTGATATCTCTTAGCTTATTATTGCATCTTCTGAGCACTCCACATTCAAACTGAATGTCTTTATACCCAATATCCACCAACAATGTAGTATGGTTGTTCAATACCTACTTATTGATAAGCAGTTGAGGATTTATCCTCTTTATTTCTCCCAGGAGACTTAGGACCTTTTCCAGTTTGTCAGACCTTTTCCCCGTCTGCATTTGCAATTTATCCACCTTGGTCCTGGAGTCACTCAGGATGCTCCACCTCTTCAAAGAGGCCTTTACTATTTCTTCTACATCATCCAATGTGGATGACATCCATTTTCTAATCACAGATGCCTCATGTTTCATGAGGTCTAATTTATTTACCTCTTCTTGAGAAATAGCAGTCAATGGGATTGCATGTTCAGTTGAAGTATCATTAGGATTAATCAGCCTCCTTATGTAGGTGTGCAACTGAGTAATGTGCTCTTTGTGTTGCCTATTTTTCTCCTTTTCTCTTTTCACCTTTTGAATCAAAGAATCAATTATATCTTTGCCCTCTTGACCTTCTTGGTCCTTATTAGCAAAATCGAGATCCACTGTGCTAATTTGAAATTCACCTAGGGTGATTTTACCCTTTTCTTTCTCCACAGTAGGTAATGCAATTTGTGCAGTCCTCCTCCAGTTTGTTGGATCTCTCTTGATGGCCGAGGTCATTCTGGCCTTCCTTTTAGGTTTCATTATGTCCCCAGAGAACAAGGTGGAGACATCAAATTCTTAGATTTCCAATTCTTCTTCTTCATTTACCTCTTTCTCCAGCCACGGAGGCACCTGATCATGTTTCTCGGCATCATCATGATGTTCACTCGTATCTCTTGTTTCTGTCAGCAGATGTGGTGGAGATGGTGATTTTCTCATTTCTTCTTCTTGATGCTCACCTTGTTGTTGATCCTACGGCACATCCTCTTGTTGAGGAATTTCCTTCTCCGGAGGAGCATCTTCTTGGTGTGGGGAACCTTGCGGTGCATCTATATGTTGATCATGATGATCATGATCTTTCTCTGTCATTATTTCATCTAATTTCAACTCTTCCCCTTGTGTATCCATTGCACTGGATACTGTGGATTCTGCCTGAGGTGCTGGCATTTGTTTTGTAGCCATTATTTGTTCTGCACCTATACTATCAACCTCCTGGGCTTTGGTAGTAGGCTCCTCCGATGTATCCTGCGGACTTTGTTGGCCCAATTCTGGAGTGTGGCCTTCCGATTCTGTCATCTTTGTTTCTTCTGCTGGGTGTTCCCTATCAAGTGATCCTGCTAGATGTTCAAGACTTGCGTCCTATTTCCCTGTTAAGTCCACTACTGTAGGACTTGTCACCTCTGTAATTAATGTATCTAGCCCTATTTCCTGAGCTACCTACTCTGGGCTCTTTTCTAGTTCTGCCTCCACTTGTTTCATCTCCTCTAGTACATTTTGAACTGGTGGGGGCTTATGAGGAGTCATGCTTGTACCAGCAGCAAGTGTTTCCATCTTTTGTACAGCCACTTCTTGCACAACTTCATCATCAGACAGATTTATTGTCTCATCAAGCAAGACATGCCCAGCTTGTGTTTGTGAAGTTTCTTTCATCTGCTCCTCGGCAAGTTTAGCTTTGAACTTGACAATGGTAGGAAGTGGAACATTATGCTGAAGTTCCTTAGGCACTTCACTACCTACCCCTTGTAACAATGTAGGGGTTTGTTTTATTTCCCCTCTCATAGAGGTTCTTTGTTTCTTAGGTGGGGTGGATACCAGCACCTATGGAGCTTTTCTCTTCCTCTTTATTATTAATGGAGCCTCTTCTTCTTTAGGCTCCTCCTCCATGAGGATATCCTCTTCTCCTGGTTATCTTGAGGATTGACCCTCCTCTAGGGTCTCAGTGATTCCAGCCTCTGTTGTCTGACTCTTCTTAGATTTTCCTCTTCTTGGAGGGGATGCTGATTTTGATCTGGATCCTGATGCTATTGCCTCCTTAGCTAAAAATACTGTCCTTTCAATAATAAACCCTTTGGGTTCTTTATCCACCTTCTTGCCCCTTGGGGGTCTTTTGCTCTGTTGTTGTGGTGGAGGGAGTCTATCTCCCTTAGTCTTCCTCTTCTCATTCAACAAGTCATCATACTTATCCCCGGGAACATCCTACCCCTTCTTCTTGTTGTCCACCATAATGGAAACACCTTTCTTCTTTAGTGCCTCTACCTGTTCATCAACCCAAGCTTGGGTTAGTTGTATGGTCCTGGCAATGAAGGGGTCCAAGGATATGTCCTCCTACATGGTGAGGTCAGGTGCAGAGATGGTGTCGTTATATATCTTCTTTTGCTTATACTCATCTGCAATTATCCTGCCATCATCCTTCTTCAATTGTTGGGGGATGGGGATGCAATCAAAGGTTCTAATTTGGTTTAGAGTTAACCTTTGATACCTTCTTCTTCTTGCCTCTGCTTCATCCTCACAGTCAGCCCAGAAGTCCTCTAGGTGCCTCTGATGAATAGGCTTTCCTAGTATTTTCTGCATTCTGTTGTAAGGATCATATGGTCTGATTAATGGAAATGGTTGCAGGCTCATTTTATTTAAGGTGACCATCACCTTCTTTATGTATTCAGAATCTGGGCACATGTAGCAGCCAATGCTGACTAGAAACAAAATTGGTGGTAGCTTCTTAGCATCTTTATATGCTTTTATCATAGTGGAGCCCTGCCTGATGAACTCCATAAGTACCACTGCATCAGTGGGATACCTAGGCAGCATGAGGGGAGGTCCTTCAAAACCCTTAATCCTTATGTAAGAGAAGGTGGCAAACTGTATATACCAGGCTCCATGCCTGTAAACTATCTCTTGAGCCTCCATGCTCAATCTCTTTGTTCTGTCCTCCTCCATGGTCCTCACCAGATGCATGGAAAATGCATCATTGACAAGTTTGTAGTCCTAGAGGTAGTTAGCTCTTTGCAGCTAGGGATGATGATCCCAGATATGCATAGCATTTGTGCCTGTGAGCTTCCCATCGGTAACCAGTGCATCAAATGTGCCGTGGTATGCACAGGAATAGACAATATAAGATGTCATGTAGAAAGCACAACTGCTCATGTAGAGCATCACCTATTAATTGGCCCCACAATGGCTTGATGTCTAAATATATGCACATCATTATTATACCATACATCCAATCCTTAAAGCTACCAGCATCAGGCTGGCCTGTTAATCTATTTAGCAGTGCAATCATATACTGATATTCATCAGCAAAATCATATTTAAACAAGTGCACAAGAAGTTTGGCAACTACCGAATACATGTTGTTCTCAGCCCTCCAGTGGTACATGTTCTTCCTGGCTTGTTTTTTTGTTACTCTCATACTCTTTCTCTGATTTCTTTAGGTCTACACTCTTGACCATTTTGCCCAATGGCAGCCCAAATGTTCTGGAAAGACCTTTGATGGACAGGTCTGCATATACCCTCCCATGCTTCATTACCTGCCTGGTCTCTGGATTATAATTCTTAGCACACTCTATGACCAGCTCTGGAGACTCCATGGAGTATGGGAAACTGGTGGCATTCCACATCCCAGATATGAAAACTACATCCAGCACACGACTTCTATTTTTTCTGTCATTTAATTTAGCTGACCAGGCCTCCAGATTAGTATCCCCCTCATGGGTATCTGTAATGGCACCATATTTGAATAGGACACCCCTCTGATATGAGAACATAGGCTTACTGAATTCTTCCTGACACTTAATTAACCTCTTGTCGGCCATGAGTACCTGCAATCAACAAAATCCTATCTCACAATGGGTATACACATGCATGCATATTGCAATTAACTTTATAAATCACCATGCCTACTGTATCTATTCAACATTACTTAATCATATGGATGCATAAACTAGAACTTCAGCTTGGCCACCTATACCTGGCTATTACAGACACAACAGGATGAGGGTTTCATTTACATACCTGGTTATGCAGACCTGTTTTATACCAGTGAACTACTAACGACGCTCTTAATTTAGCTGATGATCACTTCCTTCCTTCTGTCTGTGATTTCAAATCGTGCAACTATCTCCTGGATGAGGATATGGAAGCTGGTGCTTCGTAAAAACAATTTTATCGCAAGGTAAATGTAAAAAATGACGGTTGAATTACCTTTTAACCTTGCAATCATGGTAAATTTAGGGCAACCCTGACAAATCAAATTGTATTCATTGATTATCTGCATGAAAATGTAGGATCTCGCCAGGTGTTTCATCAGGTTCCGAAGTCGGCGGGAACCACCTACCATGTCTGCGTGCATTAAATGATAATGGCGGCAACGAGAGCGGGGGGGATATCCATATGACAAGATATCATGAAGGCAAGATGATATTTGCAAATATCGAGTTGAGTTTCAATGTCATCCTCCTCCCTTGAGTTGAAATAGTTATTGCGACAAGATTCAGGTTACGAAAGCACCTTTTGGTTATGTTTAGTACATCAGGAGGATATTTCGATGTGTCAGGTGATTTTTCAAATATGATGATGACGAGACAAACTTACATGTTTTTCTTTCGGGATATCAGGATGACATCATCAGGATATTGGCTTAGGGTGATATTTCGTGGCAGGAGGATATTAAGAAATATCAGGTTACATTCGGAAATATGACGCTCGCGATATATAAGACTGTTTGACAGGAAGATTTACTACCACTTAAAGTTGATGTCTGGATATTTGGACCGCATGACTTATTGGGTGATGTACCAAGATCAGGATGATCTTCGACAACATGACTGAGGCTACAAAAATATGATCCCCCTCTTGCGAATATCAGGTTTGACCAAAACTTTGACTGTTCATAACTCTCACATCCTGATGAATATCAAGGTGATGTAAAAGGCAACCCTGCATGAATTTTAATGCTCTTTCTAAATATGAGGTCACAGAGATGAAATACGAATTTTGACAAACTAACCTCATGATGATGACCTACCTTATCCTGACTCTACATGATGATGCACATGACTTACTTTTACCAAACCGCCAGAAAGTAGACAACACAAGCCAAGCCCAAAAGTTGGGTCCCTGTTTTGCTAAGTCAAAATGGGGCGTGTTGTGTAACCACACAACAATACCCTGTGTGAATTCCCTACCTCCCTAGCTCAAGGGTGACCCACTTGCGGGTCTATGGTAGGGAGGAGAGATTTCCTTTCTCAGTGGCTATTTTCTTGGTTGTTTCATTGCTGTGTTTAGTTGCAGGTTGTTATGTGAAGAGGTGGGGTTGTTTGGAAGCTCATTATGGTGTTCAAATGGTTCCCCATATAATATTGAAGTGGCTGATTTAGTCTTGGTCCTTGTGGTCTTCTTGCCTTGTAAATTGTTGTAAATGTTGATAAGAAGTCTGCCATAGAGATGGCTGTGTTTGATATTGGAGTATAAACATTCATATATTGCATGCAATGTTGTGCACTGCTGATTTAGACCTGGTTGTGAATGTAGGGAAAGTTAGAAACATTGGATGTTACTGAAAAAGAAAAAAAAAAGAATGTATAATTGCTGTATATGTTAATTTGCATACATGAAAGTGAAATTTGTATGAGAAATAAATTTCCCTCTTGCTGTCATTTAGTTTTCAAAGAAAACTTGTATGTGTTAGAAGGAGGGTGATTAGATTTGGTTTTAGTTGGAAGAAAGAAAGATAAAATAGATATCTAATTTGAGTAATTAAAGTCTTCATTAGTGTGTTGCAGAAAATAGAAGGAAAAAGAAGCATTTGCTATTTAAATAGATTTGACCAACAAAAGGATATATGTATTTCTGTAATTTGTCTTTTAGAAAAGAAAAAAAAATATAACAATTAGGGGACATGGGAATGTTCAGTTTTCTGTCTCAAATCTCTCAAGTGAAACATATGTGGGGAGGTGATTGTACTCAGGTTTATTTCATTCTGTATATTAAAAGAAAAAGGAAATGTATTTACACCTCTGTCCATGTAACCTATTTTTGTCTATGAGTTGTTGATGTTTTTTCTTTGGGATTATTATTAGTAAGTAGCAACTCTGAATAACAGCCATTGTGTGTAGTGGTAGAACACTTATAAAACATTGTTGTGTGGATTAGAGAACGTATACACACAAGAAAGTAAAATTTATGTATCTAAAAAAATGTATATTCTATTTTAAAAGAAAGGATTGATAGTAGGATGTTTTTTTATATATTTTATCATATAAATAAATTTTAGGTTGTTAAATGTATATATATGTGCTAGTGTATATATATATATATATATATATATATATAGGTGTGAGTTTTTTGTTTTATATAAATTAAATTACATACCTCAAATTAAAAAAAAAGAGAGTTTTTTTTTATATAATCATTTTATACAACAAAAAATATAAACAAAAAAAATTTTACCAGAAGGGACTGCGGGCGGCACCCACAGTCCCCAATTTTTGCAAGAGATGGGTGTGGGTGGGGGCTCCGCCTCCCCCACACCCCCCAAAACCCCTGTGTTGCGTAGACCACCCATGTACCACATTTCCTCCCCGTGCGCTGCTTCATCCTCTTCGCAGTGTCCATCCCACACACCACGCCAAACCCCCCCCTCTGCCCTTCACAACTCCACCGCCCTCATTCCTTAGCTCTGCACCCCCCCAACGGGTGGCCGTCTCCTGCACCGTCCCCTTCTTGCTCGTCCACCAGTAGTGGTTTGCCATTGTTTAACCCTGCTCTGCATCTCCCCAAACAAAAAAAAAAGAAAACGTCAACCTGTTTTCACAGATTCATGAATGTATAAAGGTTGTAAACCAAAAAAAACAAAAAAAGGATAGGGAAGGTAGTCCAGATCACTGTATAAACCTCCATGTGAGGAAGATGGTAGCCACATCCATGGCTGTCCTCCACATCCGAACCCTAAACTGGTCCACATAAGGAAAACCAAACAACAAAAGAAAATAAGAGAAAAACAAAAGAGGATTAGGGCTTGAGGTAGAAAAGATATGTGAATTTAGGTTAGGGCAAAATGAGATGAGTAATGGGATTAGGGCAATCAAGTAGGTAGATAACATTAGAAAATAGATTTAGGGTTCTCATGAGGTATTTTTCTTTTAGAAGTGAATTTCTATACTTTTTTTTATGTAGGATATAAGTGAACCTATTTATGAACAAAATTAATAATATAAATGTATAGATGCATACATGTATAATATAGGTTGTTAGTGGTTAGTAATTTTCTTCCAGGAATTAAATATATTTTATTGATAGTTTCATTTTATAATTAATGTTAAAATTAGATATATATATATATATGATAATTGTGTATATATAAATGAGACAATTATATTTATATATATAATATGACATATATATATTATATCGTTTGCTATTAAACTGGCAGTTTCTTTCAGATAATTAATAGATTTAATTGTTAGATCCATTTTACAACAAAAGGGTAATATAAAAATATATGTATTATTTATTTCGCTATATAAAAAAAATTTAAGGGAAGCCTCTTAGAGCAAAATTAAGTAGGAGTTATAAATTTACCCCCTTTATTATTTTATGACAACAATTAAACCTATAAGGGTGATTATGTATTTATGCACCATCGAAAAATGACGAATAAAATTCTGAATCGAAATAGATTCATTTTCAAACAATATAATCAAGCAAGAGTACTGTTCATAACAGAATCATTTTAATCCAAGCATAAACCCCGTAGACATCTCCAAATGACGATAGTTATTCCTGTGAAGTGACTTGGCTTACAAGGTAAATTTAGAGCTAAACCAAAACAGGCAAGCTACACAACCAAGTCAAGCAAAAAGGGTAATAACTTTCACCACATTGAAGACACGTTATGCCGCTGGAAATTTGATAGATTTTAGGGTTTACTTTATGCGATTTTTAAATTGTTTTATTCTATCACCCAATACTTACCGAGTGCCATCGTGACTCCAAAATTAATCATTCCCCCCGTTTGAGCCCTGTTATGATTTGAATTTAGAAATCTTCTCACTAGGAATTAGGTTTTCAGATTAAATTAGTCTAACCCTAGAAGCGACATCCTAATTGTCGCTTAGGCGGCCTGCACTTCATCTAGTTATTGTCATGTTTACGCCTCAGGCGTACTGCCACCAAGCACGCTAGCGCATGCGAGGTGGTTCTCAGGGTTAGGGAGAAAATTTTTTGTGGCCCGTGTCATGACCACATGGCAAATGTGGTCATGACACAGGCATTTGTGTGTCATGTCTACATGGGAGATGCGGGCATGACAACCAACATAGGCTCTGATTGGGGATGTGCAGTTGCAAGACTACAGCGAGAACTAGACTTCTCTGGGGCAGACCAAACAAAACCCAAAATTCAAAACAGGACCGACCACACAAGGTATGTACACAATATTTACAACTATTTTACATTGTGCACACAAGTTACTCATTTATGTGAAAAAGGTTTTAAGGAATTTGCTATGCACCGGCAATTCCATTAGTTCACCATTTAGGGCTTGGAGAAAGTAAGAGTCTCCTCCATAGATATTTCTAATTTGATATGGGCATGTCCACAAGGGTTCAAATTTGCCATGTTTACCCTTATCCTGGTTCCTTGCATTCCACATAAGGACCATATCACCTATCTGAAAAACTCTCTCTGTAACCCTTTTATCAAATAGATACTTCACCTTTTGTTATTTCTTGATGTTTATTTTTTATGCCTCTGCCCTGATTTCATCTAGATCAACCAACTGATTGATCCTTTCAGTCATTGAATCATTAACCTCCCCATCATTCTCTTGTATGAACTTGTAAACTGGCAAGAGGTTATTCACAGGCAATCTAGCTGTTGTACCATACACTCATTCATAAGGTGACCTTCCAATGGCTCTTTTCATTGTCACCCTATCAGCCCATAATGCTAACTTTAGTTTTGAATCTCAGGATTTCTTATTTTTATCCATTATCCTCTTGATGATTTTCATTAGGCTTTTGTTGCTTGACTCTGCTTGACCATTTCCTTGTGGATGGTATGGTGATGTGTGAGACAAGTCAATTCCATATTTATTGCAAAAATCAACAAATTCACCTGATCTAAAGCACATTGCATTATCTATGATTAGCTTGACTGGTACCCCAAACCTGATTATAATATTCTCCAGGATAGAATCCATCACCACCTTACTTGTAGCCTTTTTAGTAGGGATAGCCTCAATCCATTTAGTGAAGTAGTCAGTGGCAACCAGAATCCAACTATGTCCTCCACTAGATTTTTCTGCAATCTCCCCTATGAAGTCAATTCCCCATTGCTGAAATGGAGTTTCCACGGTTATAGTCCTGAGGGGCAATGCACCATCATATTTTAGCTTTCCTGAGAACCTTTGGCAAGGGTCACACTTTCTTATCATTCTGTGTGCATCTAAGAAAAGAGTTGGCCACCAGTAACCAGCTCTGAGGACTTTGTGGGATGTTGTATAAGCAGGATAATGTCAACCACACACTCCATGGTGTATGTCATTTAGAATGTCCTTGGCCTGGTTTTCATCCACACATTTGAGTAATACACCATCATGATTTCTCCAATACAGTTCTCATTGAACAATGATGTATTTAACAGCTTGCAGCTTCAAAGTTCTCTTCTGAATATCACTGAGGTGGGAAGGATAGTTCAAGTTTTGCAAATAATATACTATGTCCTTGTACCATTCAGATTTTGATACATTGACATTCTCATTCTGGACTGCATTGACTTGGCATGCTTCCAAGTTTGACTGTGCCATCATCTTGGCTAACCCTTGTCCCCTTACCAACTTGGTAATTTGTATCTCTATGTTGAACTCTTGCGGTTTATTTATCCATCTACACCTTCTTCCAATCACCTCCTGCTAAGTGAAGATGTCCTTGACTGCCACATGAGGCACATATGCAACTATCTGGGATCCTACCATATATGGCCTGAAACTCTTGACTACTCTGACTAGTGCATATGCCTGTTTCTCCATGATATCATACTTTAATTCAGAAGCCTGCAAGGACATACTGAGAAAAGCTATGGGCTGCTCAAATCCATCTTCATTTTTCTGTAGTAAACATGTAGCAACAGTATGGAAAGAAGCAAATGAAAATAACTGAAATGACTTAGAAAAATCAAGAGATTTTAGCACAGGAGCCATCTTGATTGCTTCCTTGATGTCTTGAAAAGATCTGCTTGCTTCACCTTCCCAATTGACAATCTCACCCTTCTTCAGCATTTTAGAAATGTTCCTTGTGGTTTCTGCAAAGTTGGGAACAAATCTTCTAACAAAATTTATTTGTCCAAAGAAGGACTGGACTCCTTTCACTATTTTTGGCATCTGGATTCTGTCAATTGCAGCTACTCTTTCAGGATCAATCCTAACTCCATCCTTGGAAACAATGTGCCCTAGGAGTTTCCCTTCTACTACCCCAAAAGCACACTTCTTTGTGTGAGGGGGAGAATGTGAGTTAGTTCAAATACATGAAAACATATAAATCCCAAACACCAATAGAAGTTGAAAGCAAAGAAGGTTTAAACCAAAACAAGTAGAAATACTTACAAAACCCCTTTTACCTATCATTTTCCATTGTTTGCCTATCTTGCTTTGATCTTGATTGTGAAGCCCTCATAAGCTTTTCTTGCTTGCTTGCTTGTTTGAAGATGACAAAGGAAGAATAGCTCTTGATATGTGTTGTGTTGAATGTGAGCTTCAACACACAATAATGAGGATACTAGAAATAGAGAGAAGAAGAGAAATTTCGGTATAATGATTGTGCAAAATGAAGTTCCTCCTTAATGGCTTAGAAGAGGGTTCTATTTATAGATTTTTTGAAAATAGAATGGAGGGTGAGGATCAAAAGATGAGATCAATGGCTAGGAATAAAAGTGAATCTTTTATTCATAGTGGATGAATTAAAAATTCTTTATTTGAGAATAGTGGATTATGACAATTGAATTAAAAATTCAATAGTGGAGGATAGTGGGGAACATTGAATTAAAATATTCAATGGGTGAAGGCTAGTGGGGAACATTGAATAAAATATTCAATGGGTGAAGGTTAGTGGGGAACATTTGAATAAAATATTCAATTGGTGAAGGATAGTGGGGAACATTGAATTAAATATTCAATTTGTGAAGGATAGTGGGGAACATTGAATTAAATATTCAATTTGTGAAGGATAGTGGGGAACATTGAATTAAGTACTCAATTTGTGAAGGATAATGGGGAACATTGAATTAAATATTCAATTTGTGAAGGATAATTGATTTAAAGATTTATTTCGGAAAATGGAGGATATTAGCTAATTAAAGAATATTTAATTATATGTGCAACATGGTGAGGTGGAAGAGATGAGGTGGATTGATGAGGTGGATTTTAGGACTCGAGACATTAGAAGAATTGAGGGAATTTAATTAAATAAAATGACTTTATTTAATTATGGGATAATGAGACAATCAAATAAATTTTGAATATTTATTTAATTGACAGAAGAAAATAAGAATTTAAGATAAATATTAATATATTTACTTAATTTGACCCAAGCCAATTTTAGGTGTATACACTTTGGATTTAGAGAAATGCCATACTCTAGTGGTCTAATGAAAATCTGCTCTAGGTGCATACAATGCTGCTCATCCTTCTTTGAATAGGCAGTCAGATCATCCTGATAAACAGCCAGGGTTGAGTCAACCAACCCTGTAAAAGCAACATCCATAGCTCTTTAAAAAGTAGAACCTACATTTGTTAGTCCAAATGACATTCTTACATACACATAAGTTCCCCATGGAGTGGTGAAGGTAGTCTTGTATTGTTCTGATTCCTTTACCTTCACCTGATTGTAACCTGAGAATCCATCCATCATGGATAGGAGTTCACAACCAGTCACTTTCTGCAAAATAGCTTCCATATTAGGCAATGGGTAATTATCCTTTAAGGAGGATATATTCAAATTTCTAAAGTCAACACAAAGCCTAATATCACCATTCTTTTTTCTAATTGGGACAAGGTTAGACACCCAGGTTGAATGTCTAATTGGCACAATTATTTCAGCCTCCCTGAGCTTCTTGAGTTCTTCTTGTATTTTTGGAGCTAAGGTAGGATTAATAGGCCTTTTCTTTTGTCTAAATGGCTTAGATCCATGCTTCAATGGGATGTCATGCTGGAATAGGTCTTCTCTGTAAGCTCTAAGGTCTTCATATGACCAAGCAAAAACATGTTTATACTTTTTCAGTAGTGCAATCAGCATGCTCCTAATGTGTGGTTTGAGCTATATGCCAATGTATACCTTCTTGGGGGCCTGAGATGTCCCCAAATTTATCTCCTCTAGGTCATATTTATTTGTGGGAGATGTCTTTGTGGCCAATTGGTCTCTATTGTCAAAAGTTCTTTCTAAAGCTACCAACCCTCTAGGGATTTTGTTAGTCTTCAGCTGAATTACTTCTTTCCCCATAAGAGTTTCTTTTCCATCTACAATTTCTACAAAATTTTGAAAATCAATTTCTTGGTTCTCAAATTCATCTATGCAGTGCAAAAATCTTAACAAGTCCTTATCATCATCAAACACTTGCCAACTGCATATGTTCTCTGGTACTACAGGTCTGATTTTAACTTCAACATTTGTAACATTTGATAGAGTGATATCATCTAGCCTTATTGCTACATTGGCTAAGAAACAAGCCATGACATTTTTTGATCTCTCTATCTAGCCTATTGAAAATGCATCAAATAATTCAATTGTATCCCAAATAGCATGCTTGTATTGTTTTAATCTTTTGTTCTTGGAGGCATACCTATCTCTAACTTGGGACATAATTAACTCATAATCCCCAAATACCTACAGCATCTTAATTCCATGTTTGAGAGCCAAATTTAAACCTAAGAGTAAGGCTTCATACTCTACAATGTTGTTTGTGCAAGCAAATTTTAGCAAGAAGGAGAATTTTAGGAGCTTACCAGTTGGAGATAGGAATACAACTCCAGCTCCAGAGCCTTCCTTTGCACAAGCTCCATCAGAATACATGGTCCATAGATCCTGCTTGTCTAGGTCTTGAATGCAAATTTCTCCCTCTTTTTCTCCTTGGTCATTTGAGATAACTCTGAAATTATCACAGTTAGTGTTCACAAAGCATACATGCTCCTCTGATTCTTGATTCTCCACTGTCTCTGGTGATCTTTCTTCTCTGATTAGCTTGACATCTCTTCCATTCATAGGGATCATAGCATATGATAGGTCCAATTGCATACTTCCACCAATCAGTGCTGCCCATCTTCTTAACAACAGCATACCATATTGTGGCTTGATGTCAACCACTGTTATGTTCATTTCATAGTTCTTTTCAGGAAATGCTACTAGTCTTAAATTCACATCCTTTATGATTCCAATAACTAGTACCTCTCTAGCATCCATCGCGTAGCATTTTCCACATGTCTTGTCTATTTTCAATCCAGCAGCTGCTACATGATGGCTAAAGGCATGATATTTGTGGATGCTCCAGAATCAAGCATGTAATTTCTGATCACTTTTCCATTTATAACCAGGGATACATAAAATGGCTCCACTTGTGAAGGGCACTTTGTCATGGTCACCCCTAAATACACCTCAGGGACTTGATCTTCTTCATTGCATATAGCATGCTTCTTACCTTGAATCTCATCATTTTGCTTAGCTTGACAAGGTACTCTTGAAATTAGGGATACTGTCTTATTCTTGATTTCTTCAACCTTCATAAGTTCCATCAATGGGACAGAAACCTTTACATGAGAGAGGACTTGAGTTATATCAAAGGGAGCATAATTTTGTACCACAGTTGTAGCTTGTGTTATGGCTTTGTCTTTATCTTGAGATGAGCCAGCTTTAATCTTCACAGCTCCCTGATCATCATTCTTGTTTTGGGAACTTTTGCTTTGATCCTCAACTTGGGGGATTCTATTTTCTAGTCCTTGAGATTCATGAACTATTTTTTGCTTAAAATTTTGCTTATTGTTGTTCCATTGTTTCTTATATGTTTCAGCCCCTCTATGATCACGCATTGGCTAACTTGTAGAAATGCCTTCTGGTTGATATGAGTTACTTACCTGAGCTTTACCTCTGAGGTTATAGTTGCTCCTGACTTGGGCCACTGCTGCAGCTGTGAGAGCTCTAATCTCTTCATCAGAAGGTCTCCTTAGTTTACTCAAAAAATTGTGTGAGCCCTGAGCATACACATAATTATCTTCATTATCTTCATCATAAAAAACTTGCTGACAGGCCTGAGTCCCAACATCTGTACTCTCATCTGCGTCATGAGAATGATGTTCCCTACTTATGGATAGCATATTAACATCATCATCCTGTACATAATGTGGCTCATTGCATTCATTATAGGACACAACATTATCATACAAAGACTGAGCAATCATGCATTGTGACTGCGAATGTGGCATCTGACAGATTATGCACCATGGAGTATCATCAACAATATTTACAGCTTTCTTCAAAGGATCAGGAGTTTCTTTGACATGTTGAGATCTTTGATTTGTGTTGTTATGTGGCAATACAGGCCTGCTATTATGCCAATTGGTATTATATGGCATATCATGCAATGATGGTCTCTTTTCCCGTCTTCGGTAAACTTTCCTATCAGGACCTATCCCTTTTTCACTTCTAGCCAGTCTATAGCTTAGGTCCTTAACAACATTTGCTAGTTTATCAATTTTATCTTCAGGGGCAGATGTATTACCTTGAGTGTTTTGAGGCTTGTTTGGATTCTACAGAATTTTCACCTCATCCCTCCTATTTGTCTTGCCTGATGCTTTCCTGTTATTCTTAATATTTATTGATATCTTGAAAGCATCCCTGAGAGTAGCAGGACCTTTATCTCTTAACCCATATGTTGTTTTGGCATCAAAAGCATTAATATATAATATTATGCACATTGGTTCATTTGGCCTCATGTGATGTGGCAATTTGTTCAACACTTTAGTAAATCTTGCATTAAAATCTGCAACCTACTCATTTGACCCTTTAGTGATACTAGTGAATTCATTTACAAAGAAGCTAGGGTCAATTTTGTCACCATATTGCTCCTTAAACATCCTTTTGAAATCATCCCATGATGAAATGCTCCAATCAGGAAGATTCTTGTACCATTCTCTAGCGTCATCAACAAGGGATTGCATGAATGACTTCATAAAGACATCCTCATGCTCAACCTCAAAGTTGTCCAAGACATTTTGAAAAGCTTTCAAATGATCCTCCCTAGACACAATATTATTTCCTAAAAACTTTGGCACTTGAAGCCTCACATGCTTGTCAATGGGGTTAGGATAACCAAAGATACCATCAAAAACCAGCTGCCTAAATCTATCCAACTGCATGGGTTGTCTATTAAACTGATTAGCATTAATATTTCTATTTACATTCTGATTTCTTACATTATTTAATGGTATCCTAGCATTGTTTGCATCATGCCTAGTATTATTCTGCTGATACTGTACCTCATTTCTGCACTGACTTCTCTACATATTTACATTTTCAAGGGTAGGAACTGCATCCTGATGAGCAATCCTCAGAGCTTGTACTTTCTGTCTCATGTCATCTCTGATTTTCATTGCCTATAGATATTCTATTTCTACTCTTAAACTCTTAATTTCATTAGCTAGTTGTTCTTCTCTGGGCATGGAGGTAGATGGTCTCATACCATTCTGATCATCATCTTCATCATCCCTTAGGGATTCTACTTCTTCAAATCTATCACTGGGATCCAAGAAAGGGCATTCTTGGAACACTTCTGACCTTATTTTTAGACTAGCACCCTACTGTCTTTCATATGCACCTTGAATGTCAGCTTCTGCATTTGAAAAATAAGGCACATGTTGTCTTGAAGGCCTAGGGTTATCCTAAATATCATCATTATTCCTGGGGGAACCCTCATGATTGGCTGAGATAGTTCCCTTTTTCCTATACATCATCTTTCTAGGTAACTCTTCTAATAGAGGATTACGCAGGGATCTTCTCCCTTGCATAAAAATTGTTACTTTACCAGTTTGGGAGAGTGTTTGGAGTTGCCACCTATAACTAGGAACTATTTTCTTTTAAATCAGGGTTCTTTTATTGTATAGTCCCCAGCAGAGTCACCATTTTGTTGGTTTTTCTTCTGAATCAGCATTAGGGTTTGCCAGTTCTAATGCACAAGGAGATTCAGCCAACTAATACAGGAGGTTGCATGAGCTGCTTCCCCTTCACTTTTGGTTCTTCCACACCAAGGGGGTATCCCTATAACTCAAGATGTAACCTTGACTAGCTCATTGATATGAAGATTTAGCTTGACAGCATCAGGCAGAATACTCTCATGTCTGGACCAAGATCTGCATAATAGATCACAAGGTTGGTAACATTCTTGGACATATTGTCTGGTGGGTATGAGAGCATGTAGGGGGTTCCTAATCCTACTCCTACAACTAACAGGTGGAGGTGATGAAATGGGTGGACATAATGTCCTGGATGCAAGACAAGGGGTATTGGATCATAACTACTGACCCAGGAGTAGACTGGTGCCTATCCATTGGGCAAGGAGTCAACTAGACGTATACAACAAATGGTTTGCAACTTTCACTCAAGTTTTAGGGGGTTGAACTGATGCTTGCCTTACAAACATCACCCAATAATGGATATCTAACTGCCTCTACTTACAGATATCCCTGCAGACATACAACCTTCTCCATACATTGACCTAAAATAGTTTAATCCACTCCTTGAATGGAAGTTATAGATCAAGCATGCAGTATAGATATCTATACCCTAGAATCTATGAAACCCTTAGCAACCAGATTCAAAAGAAGGAGAATAACATGCAGCAAATGGAGACAAGCAGATAGACATATGCAATAAGCTTTTTTCATATAACATTAACACTGAAATTGAAAATATGTGCAAAATACATTCATGTTGCAACTCATAAACTCTAAAATGGGATAAAACAACCAGGATCATGCCCTGTTCTTCATTATTTACACAAAAATGCCTCAAGCCTTCAACAACCTTGAATGAATAACACAGTCTGCATTATATAGCAGGAAGGTGTACCCATCATTCAGTATAATGGTGCTTCAAAATATCTGCCAGATACAACGCATCATGAGAAATTTGCACTCAAATCTTCAATGCAGCAGGTGGAGGAGGGGACAGAAAGAGATCTCGAGCCCTGTGCCATTGCCTAGGGATTCACATCTTTAGTCAGGTGGTTTGACCATTCACGCCATCGCCCATACCTTTGCAACAACTGCCATTAATGGCGCACCAACCTGCGGCCTTGGGAAATGCATAATACTATGCATTACAACTGCTTCCAGCCAAGATTTATCACCCTGATATTTCAAATCATGTAGGATCAAATTATCCCACATGCACCCTGCGGCAACCTCCTCATCACCTTATATACTAGGTCGTGAGCATATATGATGTCGGTGGTTTTGCTCCCGACGGCACCTAGTATAAGACCGTCATCATCATTATCCTCCAGCATGATATCCGGATACTCGAAATATCACCTTGACGTTAGCATCATCATCTGCTGAGCACACCCTGATAATTCACATCACCCTGATGTGAAATATCACCCCACAGAAAATATCACCCTGCGGGAAAGTATCATGCCATCCAAATCACCTGATAAAATATATCACCTTGATGTATGAATATCAGTCTGATGACCAACCTTGCCTTCATGTGAAAAATCACCCGCATGATAATCACCTTCATCGGCACAACCTAATGCGTCAGAGAAAGATCCTCCTGCCTTGCCGATACCAAATGTCTGGCCGATGTCTTCTACTGCATGCACCCTTCGGATGCTCAAAAATCTTGCTGACATCACCCAAATAAAAGATATCACCCTGATAATTGAACATCCTAATGACGTCATTGTCATGTTTAGAACAAGGGTTATATTCAGAAGATGACCTGATATTCAGAATATGAACCTGACACAGAAATATGAGGGTGCACTATAGACTGGATGATGATGATGACCTTTTCAAATCAAGAAATATTAGGTCGGATTGAACAACTTAGAAAATGACCCCTTCGAAAGATCGGGGTGACATCATCATCATATTGGGGCAGGGTGATATTCGGAAGATCATCGGATATTTGAAATATCACCCCCCGCAAGAATATCAGGTAGCACTGTAGCTCCATGAAACATCGAGGTGATGTTAGAACATATCTGATATTTGGAAATATCACCCCATCCTTAGAAAATGATGAAGCTGAAAGACATATCACCCCGACAATAAAAATCCTAATGATGTCATCGTCATGTTTAGGACTAGGGTAATATTCATAAGATAACCTGATATTCAGAATATCACCTCGACAATTAAAAATCATGTTGCTGATAAGAAAATATCACATCTACAAGATCCTGACATTAGCAACATCAGGGAAGTTAAAACATAAGGTGATAAACTAACATTGGGGTGATCTTAACAAAGATCACCCGATGTTCAAATATGATGACCTTAGGACATTGGGTCATACTTAGCAAATTCTCAACACTAACATCAAGATGATCTTGAACTAAGATCACCCGATGTTAAAATATCACCTCCAGGCAGGATGTCAAGCTAGAAAAAACATGAAGCCCCCACAGGATATTCGGTCATGATGAGAAATGACCCTTGCGAGGAACATTAGGTGGATGCATGGAAATATGATGATGATGATGACGACCCCTTCCTTGAAAATATCCTGATGATGCAGCAAAACACAAAGAGGGTCCAACACTTAGGAAAATTTTTTGGATTTCAAGGGAGGTGCACATCCTGTAACCTTTAACATAAATTATTACCAACAGGTGGTAAGGATAAAATGAAAGAAAAATTACAAAATCAAGAAAAATAAAATATAAAGATAGAAAAGAGTGATCAGACTGTAGCCCACTCTTTTGATATTGCTCATGCAGTATCTCAGGTAAAAATATCAGTTCCACTTTTAGAAATAATGAAGATAGATAAATACAGGAATATAGTCGTTAAGCTGATTTCTGATACACCAAGTCAAAAACATAAAGGACATGAAAGTAGAACAAATAATGTTCATCAAGAAACATTCCAAATGCCTAAGGTATACCTTGGTGATACACTGACAAAGAATCCCTCACAGGTAGATCCTTTCTATACCACATTATTGATCAAAAATAGGATAGTGAGAAATTGCATGATTGATTCAAGTGCTTCCATGAACATCATGCCAATAGCAGTTATGAAAGAATTGGGAATGTGGGTTGACACTACATTTGGCAAGTGTTATGCAATGGATAATAGATCTATCCCAGTCGTTGGTATTATGAGGGATGTGGAGATAAAACTTGCCTCACACCCAGAAGCAACTTATAACATTGATATTATTTTGGTTGACATCCCACCATATTATGGAATGCTTCTATCAAGACAATGGGCTGCAATGGCAGGAGGGAATGTCCAATTGGACTTATCATATGCTACAATACCAGTTGGAGGTAAAGAAATTAAGCTGTGCAGAGAGTCAAGGTATGAAAATATTATAGAACGATTGGATCAACATCAAATAAATTTCTTCTGTGATACATATTTGGGAGCTTTTAAAGTTGGATAAAATATACTAGAGGTGCATAATACTGATCCAATACATACTGAATCTATGAAAGAAGAAAATGATGTATGGAAGATGTATTTCGATGGTGCATGCAGCAAAATAGGAAATGGAGCTGGAATAGTTCTAATTTCACTAAGAGGTAAAACTTTCAAATACTCTTTTCTATTAACATTTGAATGCATAATGTGGCAGAGTACGAAGCCTTTCTCATTGGTTTGAACATAGCCACTAAGTATAAAATACAAAAATTAGCCGTATATGGTGATTCTGAATTGGTCACTTCCCAAGTGAGAGAAAAGTACCTATCAAAAAATAAGAGGTTGAGATAATACAGAAATGCAGTTTGGGATAGTATTGAATTATTTGATGCCTTTGCAATCAATTGGATTGATAGGTCTAAAAACATTATGTCAGATTTTCTAGTGAATATCACATTAAAAAGGGATGATGTCACATTGGGAGGAATTACAAAAGTAGAATTCAAAACCAAACCCACCATCCTAGATAATATACATAACTGGCAAGTGTTTGATAACGATGCTGATATAATTAATTTCTTACATTGTGCTAATTATTATGAAAATCAAGAGATTGATTTCAACACATTTGTAGAAGAGCACGATGGGAAGGAAACCCTTTTTGGTCAAGAGGTAGTTTAGTTAAAAACCAATAAGATACCTAAGGGATTTATAGCATTGGAAAAGGCATTTGATGGACATGACAGATTTAAAATGAAAGACACACCAGTGGCACCGAATGACCTTGAAGAGATCAATTTGGGGACACAAGCAACCCCAAAGAATGTATATATTGGAAGAAATCTTAACCCAAAAATCAGGAGCCGAATCATCAATTTACTTAGGAAGATTAGGCATGTAGTTTCTTGGTCATATGATGATTTAAAAGCATATAGAGAGGATCTATTTCAACATGAGATACCACTAAAACTAGATGCTAAACCATTCAGGCAAAAATAGAGGCCAATCAATCCTACCTTAGCTCCTAAAATGCTAGAAGAACTTACAAAATTAAGGGATGGGGCTATCATTAAACCTATCAAACATTCCTCCTGGGTATCTAATTTAGTGCCTGTCAAAAAAAAGAACGGTGATATTAGACTATGTGTGGATTTCAGGAATTTAAACATGTCTTCTCTTAAAGATAACTATCCCCTCCCCAATATGGAAGCAATATTACCAAAGGTTACTGGATGTGAATTGTTGTCAATGATGGATGGTTTCTCAAGGTACAATCAGGTGAAAGTCAAAGAATCAAAGCAATTTAAGACTGCATTCACCACTCCATGGGGAACATATGTATATTTGAGAATGCCATTCAGACCCACTAATGTTGGAGCAACATTTCAAAGAGCAATGGATGTGGCTTTTGCTAATTTAATTAATACAATTATGATAGTATATCAAGATGACTTGACAGCATATTCTAAAAGGGCTGAGGATCATTGCACACATTTGGAGAAAATATTTATCAGAGCCCTAGAATATGGGATTTCATTGAATCCTAAAAAGTGCCATTTTGCAGTGACAGAGGGGAAATTACTTGGCCAAATAGTTTCTAAGGATGGAGTGAAAATAGATCCAGAGAGGGTAAAAGCAATTGACCAAGTCCCTATTCCTAAGAATGTGAAAGCCATATAGTTGTTTTTTGGACAAATTAATTTTGTTAGGAGGTTTATATCTAATTTTGCAGAAATTATTTTCCCTATATCAAGGATGCTAAAGAAAAATCAGAAGTAAAATGGACAATAGAAACAATAGAAGCATTTGCTACTATTAAGAGAGCCATCAAAGAAGCTCCTGTATTGATATCTCCTGATTTTAGTAAACCATTCCAACTATTTTCATTTGCTTTTTATCATACAGTTGTAGCAGTACTATTGCAGAAGAGCAATGATGGATATGAACAGCCTATCTCATTTTTTAGCAAATCCCTTCAGAATGCAAAGTTAAAGTATGACATTGTTGAAAAATAGGCATATGCCTTAGTAAAGGCAGTAAAAACCTTTAGGCCATACTTGGTGGGAGCTAAAATCATAGCATATGTACCTAATGCTGCAGTAAAGGATGTATTGGTCCAAACTGAAGTCACTGGTAGAAGATGCAGATGGATAAATAGAATTCAAGAATTTAATATTGAAATCCAAATCACTAAGCTAGTGAGAGGACAAGGTCTTGCCAGATTGATGGCTGAAAGTAATCTCAATGCTTCCCAGATATGTAGTGCTGATGATGTTGATGATGCAAGTTCTAGTATTGAGCATACTTCATGGTATTCTGACATTATATATTATTTAAAACATGTGAAGTGTCCAGAGGGGTATGATGATAACAAGAGAAGGACACTTAAGTTACAAGCCTCAAAATATGTATTTATTGATGGGGATCTTTACTGGAAAAATAGAGATGGGATCTTACTATTATGCCTAGGTGAGTATCAATCAAAACATGTCATGAAAGAGTTACATGAAGGCATGTGTGGAGGTCATTTTTTAGCAAAGACTACAGCCCACAAGATCCTGAGGGATGGATACTATTGGCCTAAAGTTTTTAATGATTCATATCATTACACTAGAAAGTGTGAAGCATGTCAGAAGTTTTCAGGGAAGTTAAAATATCAGGGAGCATTTCCCTTAAAACCCATGCAGGTCAAGGCCCCATTCTATCAATGGGGTATTGATTTCATAGGTGAAATTGTGGAGAAATCAAGTGGTGGACACAAATGGATTCTAGTAGCAACTGATTACTTTACAAAATGGGTGGAGGCAATTCCAACCAAACAGGCAACAAGTAGGGTGGTGATCAACTTTCTGATGGAGAATATTATATTCAGATTCGACACTCCAGTAAGGTTAATTACAGATAATGGAATGTGTTTTAGATCTAATGAATTCAAAAAAATTTGTGGTACACATGGCATCACTGTGTCTTATGCTGCCCCTTATCATCCACAAAAAAATGGACAAGCAAAATCAAGTAACAAGAGCCTCTTGAAAATCATAAAGAGAATGTTGGATAGAAATAAGAAAGCATGGGATTCAAAATTAAGAATGGCAGTATGGGCTGATAGGATAACTATAAAAAGGGCAATTGGTAGATCTCCTTTTGAACTGGTATATGGGGCACAAGCAAGAATACCGTTAGAAAATCTCATACTAGTATACAAATTCATTCTCCAGGAAGATTTAAACATTCCTGAACCTATGAAGGAGAGGTTGGAACATCTGACAGAACTTGATGAGACAAGAAGAATAGCTCAAAGGCAGAATGTAAGTTACAATCACAAGTGAAATACCTCTTTAACAAAAAGGCCAAAGATAGAAAGTTTGAAATAAATGATCTAGTATTAATGTGGAATGCAAGGTGTCAGGACAAAGGAAAGCATGGAAAATTTGAGGCTCTATGGTTAGGTCCTTTTGTTATCACCAGCAAAGGAGGTGATGAGTCTTATTATTTATAGAATATGTCTGGAGAAGAGCAATAATTTCCTTTGCATGGGCAATATTTGAAGTCGTTCTTTTCATAATCATGTACAAGGAGGATTGAGTGTTGCCAGTGCATGGACAACCCTCAAACAATTCTCAAAATATCTTATTCCATGTGCAGTAGTTTAGGATAACCAAAAGAGATTAGGATATGCCAGTACATGGACAATCCTATCAATCTCTATATAAAAAAAAAAAAATTCCATGTACAATAGTATAGGATCATTCTCATTCCCCATTGTTATCACTCTCATTTCCCATTTTTATCGTGAACAAATAAAATGTGTGGTCTACTCCCCCAAGAGATCTGAATCCTTGTTATACTCATCAAGAGTATACATCCCAGACAGAGCCACTGTTAGGACAGGAAAATTTAAAATTTTCTTGTATTGTCATTTCTCCACATCTGACCGAATCATAAAACACTTTGCCCAAAAAAAAATTCATAATTAAATTGATACTGTTGATAACTGAGAGGGGGGGGTGAATCAGTTATCCTAATTATTTCCCTTATTGGAGTTTCTTATTAATTGATGCAGCATTGAATCAAACACAAAAACATTACCATGAAATAAGAAACACATAACACAGTATTTTTGATGTGGAAACCCTGTTAAGGGAGAAAACCACGGGGTGATTAACCCAAAATTATTCTCTGTTAGAAGAATAGGAAATTACAAAATGGCACTTGCCAATTAGGGCTCACTGCCCGAGCACACTGCTCACAAGAGGCCCATTGCCTACAAGAAGACACACTGTCTACAAAGTGATAAGAATCACAGTCTTGAACTGATTGGAAGCATCTGCATATGCTGGAGTTCAGTTCTGGTTAGGCTCAGTACACTGATCTGCTGCACTTCATCTTTCCTCTATTCTTTATTCTGCTATCCTTTCACATATCAGATCTTTCTTGCTACTTCTGCTCTGTTCTATACTTCTTCACATATATCTTCACACCATCACACCCTTCACAACTAAATCCATCCTCTATATATATCCGCACAAGTAATTTCATCACCTTTCTAGTCGGCATCCGGAACAGTCTAGTTTCTTACAAACTCTTGTTCTGTCGGCTGAATCCTTCCTCACCAAGCAATGCGGATCAAGCATATACTTGTAGATATCATTAATCATGTTGGCCAAACATGATTCATGCCTTCACAACCTCTATCATCAATAGTAACACATCTGGAAAGTAGTCTGATACTCTGTCAGTCAGTTCTTCCTCTGTTTTCACTGTCTCTCAGGAATCCGGTACTCAACTATTCATATCTTTCTCCTTGTCCATCACCAGAGGCTAAATCCTTGGAATATACCACTCAAGGTAGTCCTCTTGACTTCCCCAAATCTGCACTGCACCAAGACACTTCCTCTGAGAGATCCGGATCAATCTGTCGGACCTTGCCACATGCTCTGTTCTTGTTCACTGGACCACAACATTCTTTATTCTGACTTCCGGTAGAGACACATCATGACTTGCGGATATGTGGGATGACCTTTGTTGCCATCAATGACAACAACCATGAATCCATATAGTGTCTCTTGCCAACAATCTCCCCCTTTGGCATTGATGGCAACACTTAGTGAAAAATGACTAAGTGTTTACACTATGCTCCCCCTTTGCTGATGCTCTGTCTTTATATACAATTTTCAGAACTCCCCCTTAATTGGATTCCTCATTTTTCACTGCTCCTCACTCCCCCTTTGACATCAATGGCAAAGGGTAGGGTCCGCATATCAAAATTTTCAAAAATTTTCTATACATAGCCGCATATTTACATACTCACATATACTGAAGAATGTCTGCAAAGGATGTCTGCAATTGGATCATTTCTGTAGCCCAACTTTGCTTCATTCTATCCAAAATTGAAATGTGACCACTCAACAAAAATGCAAAAGCTTCTGCCCTCTTGAGATCTGTCGGATCATTTGTTTGGGCGGTGGTCTGAGCATCACTGATGGCCTCATGCATAGTTTCCAACTTAGGGATTATAATCCGTCTAAGTTCTCCCATCCGGTTAGTGATGTTCTTCCTTTCCTTCTCAAGATTCTTTATTTCATTCAAGACTGCAATAGTCTGACATTCTTGATTTATTATGGAGGAAGAGAGAGGATCAAAACTTTGAGATAAGCTTTGTAGCTTGTCCTGTTCCTCTTTTATTTTCTTATCAATTGCTGCTGTTGCCTTTGACCAGGATATACAAAATTTGTAGATGTCACCGCCATCCTTAAGAGCATTCTCTAAGCTCTTTATTCCAATGCTCACAATCTTCCTATCTTTAGAGATTAATTCTAATACTTCTGAAAATCTTTTATCCAAAAATTCCTTCCGGACCTTTTCTTCAGCTGATTTTTCTAGAGAATCAAAATGTGTATCAACACTGCTGACTAAGGTTTTTAGATTACCGGAAGAGGAGGCTGTCGGATCTATCTGGATTGATGGCATAATCTTTACAAGTACTCCGGAAGCAGCCTCTATCAACTCACAGTCTTCCATATGAGACTTCAAGAGTTTTTCATTTGCCTTGGCATTTGCAAATGAAGCTATCTTCATTGTTTGTACCGGAGAGAGAGAGTCAAAGTCGAATGGGCCTTTTAGAAGCTCTGGTTCATCAATCTCTAAGGTTTCTTTGCTCAAAAATTGTTGAACAGTTTGTGCAGTGTCTCTTGCCGGAGATAGATGTTTCTTTTCTTCTGCAGTCTTGGAACTGTCAACCTCTTTGTCTTTCACCACTGCTTCCTTCTCCTGTAATTTCTCTTCTTCTTTGGATCCGGAGACTGTAGGGGAAACCGGAGGAGAGATGCTAGCTTGTTCATAGGCCACTTCTTCTGGAGCAGAGGGTTCCAAGTCCTCAGCTGTTTCTGTACCTAAGTCCTCTACAACAGGAAGATTGAACCTTTTGAAGGCCTTCCAGAGGATCTCTTCTGTCTCTTGGGCCACTTTGTCAGTCTCACCAAGCATGAGTTGATTCATCCTGGCTTTACTTCTGAACTCATCTTTGCAGTCCTTGAAGATTATGTTCATTGTCTTGGGATCAATTTGAGGATATAGCTGAATAGCTATCTGCTCCCGGATCTCAAGATCTTTTGCATGAGCATTGTTCTTTCTTATTTCTAATTCCTTTTCTAGGCTTTTAGGAATAAGAGATATGATCTCAATGAAAGCCTTATTGTATATGTTCAGATATTTGACTATGGCTTCCTGCAGAGTCTTTTGGTCAGCCTCACTGAAGTCATCATAAAATTCAGTCATTGGTTGAAGGTTTCCATCCACCGTGACCGACTTGATTACGCTCTCTAGAGACAGAGTGGGCTTTTCAACAGATACCTCCGCCATTTCATCCTTGTCTTGGCCTGTGGAGGGTTTACCGGATCCTTTCTTCTTCTGCTTCTTTATTTCTTTTACTCCCTCATCTGACTCTGTTTCCTCTTCATCCTTTTGGCTTTCATAAGCCCTTGTGGCTTTTGTCTTGGATCTTTTACCGGATGCCTGGACTTCCAGTTTTGAACTTTTGGTTGTGGGAGGTGCAGATCTTTTTGATGATCTGGTCCGGGTGGGAGTTTCAACCGGAACACCTTCTTTACTTTTCTCTTCTTCCTTAGCCTTCCTCCTCTTTTCCTGGCTGGCATCAAGTGCCTCTTTTGAGATTCCTAGGCCTTGAGCAATATGCTCAACTTCTTTTCTTACCTTCCTCTTTATCTCCGGTTCCCTGAGTTCTACATGTATTTTTACACTCAGTTCCTCAAAGGTTCTGAACCTTTCTGCCTTAGGATCTTTGGGCTGGCTTAGCATATGTTGAACATGCAGCTCTGCTATCTGTTCATCCACTTCATACCCCATGGGCATGATCCAAACAGTCCTTGGCTCTACTGCCTCCATTAGACACTGATTTGTTTCAACCATGAAGCATACTGTGTCTTTGTACTTTTCTACAAGGGATTGGGGTATTCTTTCTCTTGCATGCATCATGCTTTGGAAGTTCTTGAAGTATCCCCATAGAGCTGTATTTCTTGCTTTGGCATCCCCAAGTTCATGCAAATAGTCTCTGATTTGGATGGCAACCGGTCTGTCATTTTGCCATACCCATCCACTGGATCCAGGAAGCTCATTCATGTAGTAAAAGAAGAGACAAAGGATCAGATTGCCATACTTGAAGGAGTTTTTCTTGTCCTTCTTGATCTTCTGCAGATTTTCAAAGAGTTGGTTCACAAGAAGCTCACACAAGTCATAGTCTGCATTCTCCTTTAACATTTGATAAGCTGTGTAGATTGCAGTTCCTGGTACTGAATTTTCCCTACTGGAATGATAGATTTTGTAACCAATTATCATAGCTGCAAATTTGACATCCGGTTCAGTGATGTCATCAACTGTCATAGCTCTCTTGTCAAACTTGGATCCGGTTGCATCACTAACTGTCTGATTTTTGACAGACTTGAGAACAGGTAAACCACCGGATGAGTGCAGACCGGTTACAGCCCTAATTGCATCTTTGGTGATCTTGAAGGGCTGGTTCAACCATAGGAAGTTGTCATGTACTCTACTTAGTACATACCGGATCCATTCATCTTCTTCAAAACAGGGGAAATGAATGCACTGTGCAAAGTGTTTGTCCTGGATGGCTTTATACTGAGGTTTGATCTCAAAGGAGTCATCTATCAATTGTTTGTGATAGATATCCATCAGTTTTGATTCTCCAAAGTCTTCAAGATTCGCATGGATGTAAACCCTAATATCTTCCGTATGCAATACACCATGAGGAACACTAGAGAAGGCTCCTAGTGGATCTACCTCCAATGATTTGTAAGGATGTTTCTTGAATGAGGGGCGAGGTCTATCAGAGATCTTAACTATATTTGGAGTAGCCATTCTTTAAAGATTTGCAGTGAGGTAATGAAAAACAGAGAATACCTTATGCGCCTTCGATTTGCACGGAGTGATTGGATTGATTTCTTTATGCAATGACTTCGGCAGGAGATCCTTGGTGTGCTTGATGAATCTTGTTGCAGAGCTCCACTATTCACTTCTTCTTGAGTGCAGAATGAGCAAATGACTTTTGAGAAATCCCTTATATTGCTCCGCGAACCCTAATATCTGTCTGCAATAAATGCTTCACCTACATTAATCCGGTTTGCCTTGTCTGGATAGCTTGGAGTATCCCGGATTAGTCCTGATCTGCGAATATCATCCGGATCTTTCAATCATGAATAAATCGAGGTAACATATTACAAGAACATCCCAAACACTCTGTCCAATCCGCAAAACAAGATAGTGCACTTCCGGATCTCTCCGGACCTTTTTGTAATCCTTTGTCATACCGGAGCATCTCCCTGATCAGGTCTTATTTGATCGATCACAGCTTCTTCATAACTCCATGCGGACCTCTGAAAACTTGACTGAAGCATCTCAAGACTCATATCTGCAAACCCTTTAATCCGCATCTTGTGCCACATCCGGCACCACTTGTTTGGCTGGGGGAACAGGATTTTCTTTGAGTCTCCCCCTGAGCCTGAGCTCACTTTTTAATTTCTAGAAGAAATATCAGCACCAGAGTCTGGTGCGGATCCAACCTCTACATTCTCTAAACTTTTCTTCACCCAAATCTTGCTCATCTAATTCCTAACTTCATCCGCATTCATCTTTTGTTTACCCTTGTCTTGATTCTGATTATACACCAGACCTCTTTTGTCCTGATTCTTGTTTCTGCAGACTTTAGCATTATGACCGGACCTATTGCAGATTTGGCAAATAACATTTCTTTGCATATTTGACTGATATCCTCTTGATCTGCATTGATTAGCCATATGACCTACTCTATTGCATGTAAAGCATCTACCTTTGAATGATTTGTTTACTTGCATAATTCTGCATTCATGGGATTTGTGTCCATACCTTTTGCAGTTGAAGCACTGTCTGGAGAAGGATGAATTAATCTGATTCATTCTCATTCTGCACTGATTAGCTTTATGACCAAAGTGGTTGCAGCTGTGGCAGTATCCATTGAAGGATGGATATCTTTGAGCATTTGGCTGTCTTACCGGAGGTCTTCTAGGCCTGCTCCTTGGATTTTCTGATCCAAGATTCTTCTGACCGGATCCGGAGCTTTCTCCTTTCTCATATCCCAAACCATACTTGTCATCTGTCCTCTTTTGACTTCCAAGAAGAACTTCAAGTTGAGCAGAACTTATCTTGAATTTCTCTTTATATTCATTTGCTGTTTGAAGGTCTCTTTTGAGAGAGGCAATTTGATCCTCAAGTTTTTCTTCATTATCTTTGGCATCTTCAAGATCAGATTCAAGATGTCTGATAATCTTGTCCATCTGGTGGCATTCTTCTGATTTTTCTTTAAGAGATTGTCTTAGATTGTCTTCAGCCTTTCTTTTTTTCTTCAATCTCTTGAGTAAACTTTATAGTTCCTGATTCCATTTCATGTCTTAACATAATGACTTCTTTTGATAACTTTTCACATAACTTGGTTTGCTCAGTCAATTCTTCATTTGTATTGCTTTCTTCACTTTGTCTTGCCAACTGTTGGAGCAGCTCCTTTCTCTTTTTCATAGAGAGACTTAATTTGTCTTTTAATTCTCTCATGAATTCATCAGCTTGTTTGAGTCTTTCCTTTAATTCATTGACTTCAGAATTTGACTGTTCAAGATCCTCAAGAGCAGTCTTGAGTTGCTCCCTTAAACCATATGCATCCATTTGAACTCCCAGATCTTCCTCAAGCTGTTAGGCTCTATTAGGAGGAACTTAGCTCTAATACCAATTGTTGATAACTGAGAGGGGGGGTGAATCAGTTATCCTAATTATTTCCCTTATTGGAGTTTCTTATTAATTGATGCAGCATTGAATCAAACACAAATACATTACCATGAAATAAGAAACACATAACACAGTATTTTTGACGTGGAAACCCTGTTAAGGGAGAAAACCACGGGGTGATTAACCCAAAATTATTCTCTGTTAGAAGAATAGGAAGTTACAAAATGGCACTTGCCAATTAGGGCTCACTGCCCGAGCACACTGCTCACAAGAGGCCCACTGCCTACAAGAAGACACACTGTCTACAAAGTGATAAGAATCATAGTCTTGAACTGATTGGAAGCATCTGCATATGCTGGAGTTCAGTTCCGGTTAGGCTCAGTACACTGATCTGCTGCACTTCATCTTTCCTCTGTTCTTTATTCTACTATCCTTTCACATATCAGATCTTTCTTGCTACTTCTGCTCTGTTCTGTACTTCTTGGCATATATCTTCACACCATCACACCCTTCACAACTAAATCCATCCTCTATATATATCCGCACAAGTAATTTCATCACCTTTCTAGTCGGCATCCGGAACAGTCTAGTTTCTTACAAACTCTTGTTCTGTCGGCTGAATCCTTCCTCACCAAGCAATGCGGATCAAGCATATACTTGTAGATATCATTAATCATGTCGGCCAAACATGATTCATGCCTTCACAACCTCTATCATCAATAGTAACACATCCGGAAAGTAGTCTGATACTCTGTCAGTCAGTTCTTCCTCTGTTTTCACTGTCTCTCAGGAATCCGGTACTCAACTATTCATATCTTTCTCCTTGTCCATCACCGGAGGCTAAATCCTTGGAATATACCACTCAAGGTAGTCCTCTTGACTTCCCCAAATCTGCACTGCACCAAGACACTTCCTCTGAGAGATCCGGATCAATCTGTCGGACCTTGCCACATGCTCTGTTCTTGTTCACCAGACCACAACATTCTTTATTCTGACTTCCGGTAGAGACACATCATGACTTGCGGATATGTGGGATGACCTTTGTTGCCATCAATGACAACAACCATGAATCCATATAGTCTCTCTTGCCAACAGATACATCCTATAAAAAGTCCATGACAAAACAATGTAAAGGGCATAAAATTGACAATATCGACAAGACTTTACGTTACTTATGCTGATCCATGTAAAAACAGTTAAAATAACTATCAGTGTGAAAACGAGGATCAGAGAGAATATTTCTAAGGTCGCCAATGGAGGAAACTATACTGATGACCTTTCATCAGGGATAAAATCTATCAGTCATACCGATCGGTGTAAACAAAAGCTATCGGGTAATACTTGGAAGATCATCCCGACGGTATATACCATACCGATAGAGTATTTTGGCAAAACTCTCACCAAGCATCCCATGGAATTAAAAGGAACAGTGGTCATCGGCAAGAGATGAATATCGGAAAGAAAATTTTATGACTCCCCGATACCCCGATGTCTCAGCAAATAGCAAAAGGTACTTCGGCATAGCTCACACCGATGCATGTGATAAATAAGAACCATCGGCAAAACTAAAAAGGTCAGAATGAAACTTATGTCTTACTGACTTATACGTCATAAAGATAAAAGTGTCGGTGACACTTCGTGAAGTTCTCGTTGATGAAGAGTATAAAATGGCCATCAGAGAGATAACCACAATCAGGTGACTTGAAAAAGATAACTCCGATGACACATCTCACTCCGATAGAAGTAAGGAGTACACTCACTAATCGGTAACATATTTTGGAAGTCTTTCTGATCTGAGATATAAAGGGCTATCAGGAAGACGATGATGATCGGGTAAACAAAAATATGTTCTCCTGATGGCATAAATCACCCCAATAACAATTGTTGTCACACATATCGATGAGACTCTCACCGATAGTTATATCAGTAACACTTGATATGTTGGAAGGAAATATAAATCACACAACGATGAAAGAAGTCATGCCGATGATATTTGTGCCTACTTTCACATCGGATAAAGGTATGGATATCTCCTACCGATATGATTTAATATAATGTCGGGGAAACAGTTGAAGGGTTAAGCTGATTGATTGTTCATGCCATGAGGAGCTATTAAAAATTGCTCAAACATTTTGAAAATCATGCTAATGAATGGAGTTATGACAATGTGACATTTCACAACGATGAAGGATATTGAATTGCTCAAACAATTAAATGCAATGGTGATGAAATCCTCTAAGATCATTGTAATTAAATTTAACAGAGTTGTTTGAGAAGAGAATATAGGGTAATCTTGAAGCGCAAATAGAGGATTTTGATCATAGCCACAGACAATAGGTACATACATACGAACCATTGTGTTATAGCCTATATTTTGATTTTTTGTCAAAAAATTGAAAATGGAGGCTCCAGGAAAGGGAAAGAGCAGAAAATCACAAGGGGATACAAGTAAACTGAAGAAACAGAAAATTGAAAAAACCCCTGAAGAGAAAATAAAAGACAAAAAGCTCAATCAAGATTTGAATGATCAATTGCTAGGGTCAACCCCCAAAGCCAAGAGATCTGCTCAGCTTAGGGAAGAAGTAGAAAAATTAGAGGATAAATGTAAACACCTAGGGAACATTTGGACCCCTATCAAAGGGTATGAAATTTTTAAATTCCACCATAATAGGAGATTTAGGAATTCTCCAATATCTAACCGATGGCATTTAAATTTGGGTAAATTAGTTGTGCCAGATGTGTTCCTGAATGTTGAACTCCTTCAACTTCTTGCTGAACAATATAACCCAAGTCTAAAAGCTATATGCAACCCACAAGGGGAGCCCGTTATACACCTATCAAAAATTGCCATTTGTGAAGTATTCGACTTGGATGATTTATGCACTGTCCCTATTATTTATGAGGATTTAGAAAAGGAATACTGGAGAATGGATACAACCTACAATGGATGGAGGTTGCCTATTCATAGGCCCAGAGCTGAAGGAGAATTAGTGCCCCTCAATGATGATGATGGTCCTCCTTTTCATGTATCCATATTTGAACCCTACATACAACATACCTATTATTCTGTGGGCCAGGTCCTAGGATTAGAGGTCCCTGAATTCATCACAATCCCTTTGATGGTCATAGCTAGTGATATCCAATGCCACAATGCAAGGCAGTTTGATTATGCTGCTTATATTATTAATAGAATGGACTCTGGTCTAACTACAATAAAAAACAATGCTCCTGCAAGTTCTTTTGACCATTATTCACGTCTTATGCACATGGTGCTTTATCATGGCCAGGAAGTGGGGTTGTGGCCAAGTGAATTTAAAGTTGTTCCTACAGATCAAAAGGGACATAAGTTACCAATACAGATATGGACTAGGATATGGGACAACATATATGCCCACTCAAACTATGTGCAATTTGAAGAATATTGTGTAAAAGTGTTGTATAGATATTTCAACCACCCTTTTGAATATTCAATTTCAATTGAGATAAAGAGGTTCCTTAGGCCTAAAGATTTTGGTGGTCCCCCTACTGTCATTCATAATTGGGGAGATTGGTATTGTTTTGAAGATGTGACCCTAGTTAGAGTGTATGGTTTCGAAGACACTCCATTCATCTTACCTAAAATTGTCCCTGACAGAGTTGCTTACTTAGAAATAGTTAGACAAATGCATTGTTCAAATGTAATGCATTTGAGCTCCCATGATAAGAAATCTTTCATGCCCAGCACTTTATGTTTTGGAGACTTCACTGTGGTGTCTAAAGAAGGTTACAGTCTCATCTTAGATAAATTGATGCATTACAATATGAGGTGTGCTGAGGTGAGAAAAGGATTTGATCTTGAGGGTTTTATTGACTTTGCTCAGAAAAGGCAAAACCTCAGTGGCTACATACATATCCCCTATCCACATGATGATGTCATCATAAACCTAGAAGAGGCTAAGGTAGAATTGGTGGTAGAAAAATATAATAGGGATCTGAGTGTATCCTCTAGAGATGAAGAACTGGCAGGGCAAGAGGAGCCACAGGAAAAAATAGTAAAAATGTCCAAGAGAAAAATGCAACAATATCAGCCTCCTATCGTAATACATGATGAGGAGGGGTCTGCTGATGAAGACCCACGTCAAATAGCTTATGATTCTTTTATTTCTGATGACCAATTTATTCATTCAAAATAGTTTAAGTCATTTTTGTACAAATTCAAAGGGAAGGAAATTAGAGAATTAGTGGATGATATCTCTACTAATAATGAAAGACACTTACTAGATATGCTGAAAACAACAGTCGATAATGAGATGCAGGATATGACCCCTAACAAGGGTAGGCAGTTGCTTAAAGATGCAGGGGTAATGATTTTCCCTGGCCTTGATTTAAATTCTACTTTAGTTTTTGATAGTTTTCTAAATAATACAAATGATAAGTATAAACTCACTCCAGAAGGTGTTCGTGAACTGTATATGGGTACAAAATACAATAACGACAAAAATTCATTGATGATCTGGGCCCTATATCCTTCCCATAAGAAAACTGCTATTATAGACATTGAAAAAACTTTTGGTCATGTCATGACTTTAAAGGCAGGGGAAACTGACCCTCTGATCACTGTAGACATTGGTATTAATGTTGCAAAGGTAAATAAAGCACAGGCTCAAATGTTGATTAAGGAAAGAGATGCATACAAATTGAGCTGTGAGAGATTGACAAAAGAAAATGATTATTTAAAGGATGCTATTAAAAGCACCTTTTGGGAGTCAACAAGGAGGTTAACCCAGGGTGAAAGTTCACAGAGCACCCTAGCATTATCCACAAATCAGGCAGCACAAATCTAGATGGATACACTTGTCACAGTGCTATAGAGTAAGCATGCCAACATGGTGCATTGGTTAAACTTATTTTGGGATAATTACTCTTAGAATTATAAAACAAATCGAGAACATGAAAGGCTCGAATAGAGAATGTAGGAGAAATTGAATGAGATACAATGTAAAGGTGTTTCTGACATTGCAGGTGTTTCCAATACAAAAGAATTGATCGAGCAACATCAGAAGTACTACGATCACCTTAAAACTGATGCTAAGGAATGTGCTGAAGCTTTGAAAGTAGGAGTGCCCACGTTATTCAAAAGTGATGAAGAACTGAAAAGCAAAGAGGAATGGAGCATTGATTGTCAAGCTATATTGCACAAAGCTATGGCAGCTCTTAAAGACAAAGATTCTGCATCTGGAGAAGCTTGCAAACACCTGGAAAAGATGGTCACAATGGATGTGATTACGAGGAATGCCATTGAACTTACTGATTTCCATCATGATCAAGAGTACCTAGACCATGTGGCTAAAATTTACTTATGGTTGAATAGAGCCTAATCATGGTTATGTTATGATTGTTAATCTTGTTAACTTCCCAAAAGACTTATTGAAGAGTTATGTCTCTTCACAAAAATATCTATAAAAGTTCAAACAATTGGTGCTAAGAGATCATTAGCAGTAGAATATAATATATACAGTTCATAATGTTCTCAAAAGACCATGTTGCAAGATTATTTTTGAAGAAGTAAATTGGAGTTCTCTGATCTTATGGTTTTATTCTAGCATCAATTGTTTGTTAGAGTTACTCAAATTGTGTGGTTGTCTCCAGTTTTGTATTTCCTTGTTATTCAAATTAATATATCAAGTATATATTTAATTTGTCAATACACATTTGCTACAGTTGTGTGGTTTGATTAATTGGTTTCCATAATAGGAATTAAAATCCTCCTGATCAGTCATAGTAACCTGGAAGTGTTAGTTTGGATCACTAAGAAGAACCATATAATTAGGATTGCCATTTTGTCTCCAAGTTAATATTATCTGTTATTCTTACATATTCCACTCAATTGGTTCCTTCAAGAAAGGATTAAAATACCTTTTGGTGAATTATAAAATATCTGATTATATTGACTGGATTAATAAGAAGAGTTTGTCAGTCATCTCCCTGCACGTTTATACAAGTTATAAACTAAAATTGTGCCAAACAGTTAGAATTACTACTCGTTATAAGCCACTAGTCTTAGTCCTTCATTTGACTCTGTTTACCCAACTAGGCACTTGTCTTATTTCTATTCATCGTTTAAAATTTACCTTGATATTACTTATACAATTTATACCAACCACTCATTAGATATAATAATTAGTTAGCAAGCTTTCATCTAGCCTACACCATATGCCATTGTAGATAGGTTTAATTAGTCAATACATTTACATTGAGTCTGCCTTAATTCCCAAGGTTCACCCACCTAGGTGTAGCAGGACCTAAAGTGTAGGAAATCATCAAACCTTGAAGGTTGATTTCATTAAGTTAGTTCAAAAATGTTGCTAATCTAAACATAGAGCCTGGCATCCTCTTAGGATTAGCAACCTGCATTTTTGAGACCTAACAGGATGAACCAAATTATGTAGCTTAACCTTTTCACTAGTGTTTTCAACTCATCTTCAAGATGACGGATATGAATCAAAAGCACACACTTGATCGCTTGCAATACATTGTTGCATTGATGAATATGATACCATCTAGAAGATTATGACGCTTTTGTTTAACAAGGGATAGAGCATTATGTTCTAACTTATACTTACGCCTTAAATTATCAGAAATTTGTTGTTCTCTTTGGTGGCAAGTTGTTGTATGGTTACACAACATGCCCCATTTTGGCTTAGCAAAATAGGGACCCAACCTTTTTGGCTTTCCCTTGCTTTTCTTGCTTTGGGCGGTATGGTAAAAAGTCAAGTATCACCTCTGGGTATGCATGGGCCTCATAGAAAGGAGTTAAATGTCAAAGTTAGTTTCTGTCATCATGAACCCCATAATGTGAAAGAACACAAAATTCTAGGCAGGTTTGTCTTTTGGATCATCCTAAAATTCCCTAAGGATAGAAAGTTATGCTCAGTGAAAGTTTGGTCAAACCTAATATTCCTTAGAGGGTCATATTTGCTAATATCCCTGATATTCACAAACATCCCCGATATATGTCTTAACAAAGAGAAACTTGATATCTGCATATTTTCTAAGATGCAGACGTCAAATTTAAACACACGAAGTTATCTACCTGGCAAGTCCTCACACACATTCAAGGAGGGTCATATTTCTCAATATCCCTCATATTTGTAAATATACGGATCACCTCCAAAAATAACATAAACACTTAGCATCTACATTTTCTCAATATTCGTCATATTTCTCAATATGATGATGACGTCATCCTAACCTGATATAAAGAGGACCCGATATGACAATGATGTCATCAGTATGCCTAACTCCGAAAGGGTCATATTTCTCAATATCTATCATATTAGCCAACATGCCTGATCTTCCTCAATATGATGGTGATGTCATTTCCCAAGTAGATTTGTAATATTAGCAATGATGATGATGTCATCCTAATCTTTGAATGTGAGGGATGTTTTTCCAAGTTAATATCCCTAATATTTCTTAAGAACCCTCATGTTCCTTTATACTCGATATCCGCATGTCCAAATCGGATGGTAGTGCACCCTCATGGGGGAATCTTGTCACCATGAAGATTCTCCACACTGCTATGAGATTGAGACACGTGTCCACATCAACATCTCGACTTATTGAAGATAGATTTGGAACCTGATAGCATATTTCTGGTCAACAAACACTGACCCATTCTTCATGATGACATCATCATCATATTCCTGTATATCAGTCATATTTCCTAACATCTCCAACACTTAGGTATCGATCAATGAATGCCAATGGAATGACATTAATCAAGTCCTAATTTGCTGATTGCCTTTGATTAAAAGTAAGGATTAAGGTCATTTTTTAAATTCACTAAGTGTTCAAGCGAAATTGCAGTCACTGTGCAAATTAAGTTGTACTACTGTAAATTGTAAAAGTAACATAACAAGTGCAAATTTGAACAGTAAATGGAGGAATGTGTATGCAGGGTAAGTGCGTACATCTAGATAAAAATCAAACAGTAAAAATGGTAGCGAATATCAGGTATGTAGCGGAAAAACCCTCTTTTGTCGTTTACAGTTATAATGAGCAAGTAAAAGTTTTTATCATAGTAAATCAATATAATGATGCATGAAAGGTATTGAATGAGGATTTAAAATCATCAGGATATTTGTATCATAGAAGAATGGTCATATGATATGTTAGGGTAAGAAATGCTTGTGCTTTATTGTAGGATTCAATGGCACTCTGCAAGAACAGATCAAATACAGAATTTCTGAAGCCCATGTGCATACAACTAGAAGGAGTGTATTCAGATATGGCCAAATAAATGATACTTCAGGAAAGATTGAAAATTAGGATCAGGACTTTGCAGTTAAGCCTTTCCAAGATAATTTCAAATTTACTGCAGATGACCCTCTCAACCATCTATTAGAGGACATCATCAATAAGGTCATGAGGATAAAGACTAAAGTAGAAAATTACAATGGGATGCTGAATGGCAGAAAGAATAAATGGTCTACATTACAAGCACAGATTAAATCAAAAGAGCATGCAATCAAGAAGGCTAAAGTCCAAAATGGAGGAGAAATTGAAAGAACAGTGAAAGTATATGAGTCCATCAGGGAACAAATAAGTGTGCCTATAAAAGAAAGCTTATCCACTGATGAAGAGGATGAAGAATGAATATGATGCACGTGATCATGAGCATGGAGTAATACCACATGGTTTCTAGCTGGCAACTTGTACCATGTGTAATGTTGACTTAGTCAAGGAGAAATGTGAATTGTTGATCTTAATTGATAAATCCTGATCATAGGATCCTTGTAACCGCCTCCTACCCTTATTCTATAAAAGGGAGATGGAGTGCACATTTTACTAATTCAAAACTTAATTGAGATTAGATTGCTGGAACCTCAAGACTAATTCTCAAAGCTAATTGTAAATGTACATGTCTATTGCATACGTAATGAAGAAAAAGATCTAGATTACATATAATTGTAAACTTTGAGTAATCTGTGGATGAATTCTTGACCTATACTTTGATTTGTTGCATCCCTTGGAGTGAAATTCATGTTGTGCATGTTGCTTTCATCTCTTTTCCATCTAATTTAACATCAACCATACCTAGCTGTGGGACATCCTGGTGAACCTATGGTTTGATTCTCTTCTCTTCATGATAGTATCTGGGATGTATGTGGAACAATAGCCAAAGATTCAACCACTTAGTAAAGTTTAGCAAGCATTCATTACAATTTTTTTAAGTTCATTCAAAATCATCATCATACTTGCAAATTCACAGAAAATCAAAAGTAAATATAGAGAAATATGCTGATATCTTGTAGAAAACTAAATATTCATAGCATATTTGAGTAAAATAGCATGTAAAATTGAAAATATCATGCAAATACTTACAAATCCTAACGGTAATCATGCAAATATCTACTTATAAGCACATTATTTAGATAAATTCATAGTGCAGAGATTTATAGAAAGTGGGTAGAAAACTGGATGTTCAAGCATCAGTTCTCAGAATTAGAAATGTAAGGCCCCTTGAATGGAAAATAGCAAGTCACATCAAACCAATGAGCAACATAAGTGGATTATGAACTAATCAACAAAGACTTGGGATCATGAATTCTTTGGATTAATCGTATCTTTCAAGATGATAAAGCTTTGATCTACAATTATTTATTTGTGTTTATGACTAACATCATAACCAACAGGAGGCTCTACAAAAGGTAGTCGTTACACATTTTGTTAGACTTAATGATGTAGCAAACCTATTTAATTGTAAGCATGGGATGAGTCTAGATATCACTTTTCTACAACATGAATTACCTCCCATAGAAGTGCAAAACCAATATGATCCTCTCATGATATTTGACATTATTAATAGAACTGGAATAAAGCGTACTTTGATTAATAGTAGATCTTAATGTTTGTGGCATTGACCTATTACATAATCTTGGTGTAGATACCTCCATTATCAATCCCAATACTCTTAATATATGTGGCTTTGATAATGTTGGTATACAATCACTAGGTATAATCACACTACCTATTGAGGTTGGACCTATGACTTTCCCTATGCTTATTTATGATATGCTTGACACTATTTCATATAATCTTCTTCTTGGTAGACTATGGATTCATGCCATGGGGGTGGTCCATCTACTCTTCATCGTATATTGAAGTTTATTTATAACAATAAGCTCTATATGATTAAAGCTAATCAAAATCCAAAAAGTTGTTTGCAAGCTAAAGTGGGGCACCAAGCCCCTCTTTCAAATTTGGTTCCTTATTCAAATTTTAACCCACCATCATCTATTGCTAACACTAGTGATGATTAGGATAGTGTTGATCCTTTGAGTGCATTTTTTGATGACGATTGAGGGTCACTAGATTTTACACCATCCTTTATTGGAGAGTACAAAATACCTCAATTTAAACCTAAGATCCCAAAGGTATCTTCGGTTTATTCTACACAAACTATTTCTTCTAAACAAGTTGACTAGAGCTCTTTAGATTTCAACCCCCTTGGGTATGATAAACCTAAATTTGACCCTCCTCACCATTATAAAAAGAATAATCCTTCTAGTTCTTCAACATATGATCACAATCCTCATTTCAACAAGGCTTGTAATTTAGCCTCTCCTCTTCCTTTGGATTTGGAGACACATTATGGGCGTGGATTCAAAGTTCTTGCTTAATATGGATACCATGGAAATGGTTTAGGATGCATGGAACAAGGCTTTAAGGATCCTATAGAACCAACACCACACTTGTCTAAAGTAGGTTTAGGCGTTCAACCTTCTCCTATGTTTCCCCCCACCATATTCTAAAGTGTCTATGACCCCTTATTTTCAAAAATTAAACTCCTCTCCATAATGGAAAGGGTTGTTTCCTACTCCAACTATGTCTTCACTTCTATCTCAACAAGAGTCCATTTTTTGAGTATAATCAAGGATCACTTGATCACTCTTTCTCCTCCAACACGTAAAAGGTTTCCACAAAATAAGAAACCAACAATTCCTTTCTATTAATATCATTGAGTGCTTGGCCATTCCACTAATGAATGTCAAGCCTTACATGACAAAATTCAACCACTTTGAACAAGGTATGACTCTAGCACCTTGCATCATGCTTGATGTAATCCCTCTATATTGCTTGATTTATATGGCACCTTGTGGCAATGCTTGACATCATACCATGACTACACAAGCCATTGCATATCTATTGTCACCTGAATTTGCACCCTGTTGTTCAAGATTTTAGCAGTTCCAACAAATTTAGTGAAACATGGCATTGGTCTCAAGGTGTGGGACCTTACAGTTGGGACCAAACCTCTAGAGAAGGCTGGATCCTCTTTCTGAGCTTAAGGCTAAGAGAATAGTGACTAGATCTAATCCTAACAGACACAGGGGAAAAGGGGAAGAAGTAATAACTGAAATTAAAATAAGTGATGCACCAAATTTAGAGTGTTAGTTGGGACTGACATAACACAACAATAACCTCAAATACTAACAGAGACTCACATAGAATTATAGCTTCAACAGAGGCTCAAATTGGAAAACTGTAACTACCAAAGGGACCATTTTATCCACTGATTAGCTACAAATTTTAAGTAAACATAGAGAAAAGGCATGAGAGGCAAAATATCAGTAATTGTATTGATCATGAAGGCTAAATAGCCATTACAAATGAAAGAAAATTTGTTACAAAAAAGGTAGACACAAAATAACCATTTACATTCATTGGTGAACCACTATTGGAGACATCAAAGGTTTAGTTTTGAACACAATGAATCATATCTGACTGGTTCTTGTAAATGTGTTACAAGGTCCATGACAACAAACTATTGAACATGTATAATAGCCCAAAATAACAGCTAATAGAATAACCTCTTTTTTACATGTATGTATAGCATTTCATAATCCATTATGTAGCTACATGCACTGAAAACTAGTCAACCACTTGCCTAAGTGCCCATGTTGCATTCAATTTGGCCCTTATCTCTGTTAGAAGACCTGCAAACCTAGGGTGGTGGCCATGCTCTGTTAGGCCTAAAAAATGGAAGAAAAAGATCACTCACACGCATGGGTATGGCCACATTAATGAGAGAAGGCCTTAAATACTTCCCTAATGCTTGCAAATCTATTTTTTCCTTCATTGGTACTAACACATTGAAGAGTTTCATTGTTTTAACCACCTTCATTCGGTCCTAACCCATAACATTGAATGTTGGGTACCTTCTCATCCCATAATAATGGCATGATTATATGGATATAGTAAATCATGCCCTATAGAAGATTTTACAACACTTTAAAGTGTTGTACCTTTCAATTAGATTTTGGCATCCCAGAAGAATTTGAATTCCTACACAACTTACCTCCCTATTGGCTCAATCAGTGAATTTGCCCCATGTTGAACTCCTCCATTTTGCCTCTTTGTTATTTTCTCACCTTAATCTCCCTTTCCTTGGTGAAATTTGCATTTCACAAACCACCGGGCTCTCTTCTTTTTCTTTTTCCTTATCAGTGAAACTTCACTTTCACAAACTTGGCTTGGTCCAATTTGTCCTTGGTTAGTGAAGTCTGCTTCTTAGCCCCTTTTTGCCTTTAGTTTCTTTGGCTTCCTAGTCACCATATCGGTGGATATTTGAAATCACGAACTGGTTGGTGGGTTTGCTTTTTTGCTGATTTGCCAATGGAAACCCTTTCCTTAGTCTTTTGTTTTACTTTTCACCTTATAAGAGTATTTCTCATTTTATGAACCAATGTCTTTTTTACTTGTTCATTTCTCCTTTATCTTTGCCTCCATCATTTTTTGCCTTATTGGCGAATTCTCATATTTGCGAACCTTCCTTGGTCTCTTTCATTTGTCGAGAAAGTTGGTGATCAATGAACATACGGATCGGCATACTTAAGGTTTGCCAAACCTTAAGTTTGCTGACAAGGATAAATCTTTCTCTTTTTCTTGGCTTCTTCCCTCTATCTTCTTCAAACTTGACTTTGCCACTTCCGACTTGTTTGTTTTTCCTTAGTCAACAAAGTTGTCGATCAACAAACTTAAGGTTTGCCAAACCTTAAGTTTGTCGACTAAGGCAGAAATGAAGACAAAATACTTAAACCTTTTGGGGTTTTTGAAGAAAATTATTCTTCCATTAAATCTTTCTTAGATTTGATGTTTTTGATGGAAGAAAATGGGATTTTGGGCTATTTTGGCCTAGGAAAATATGACAACATTTTGGCGACTATGTAGGGGTGTTTACCTGCTAAACATAGGGATCCAATAGCCTTATACAATTCATTAGGCACAGAGTCAAAAGGGAAATTGCAGCAATATGACCATACAGAACTAAAAACTACCTCAAGAAAACAAAACAAAATAGAAAACAAGGTAGACAATCTCTTAATGAGAATGCAGCCTATGCAAGAGCACTTATGGAAGGGAAACCTAAAATAGAAACTAGACCTACTCTAATTATTTATAAGAATCCCAAAACCAAATTTAAAATATGGTTTGAGATGAATCCCATTCACTAGGATTGGAAGTGATTCACCAATTAACTTGGAGAGTTGAAAGGCATTTGCTTGCTTGTAACAAGTGATGATATATGGGCCACTCCATAAGGCTTCAAATTTGGAATGCCTCCCAACCTTGGATTTTCCTTCATCCCATTCAACACCAAGTCTCTATCTTGGAAGAGTCTGTCAATTGATTATCTATCATTTAAGGTCTTCTTGACTTGGTCTTGGTGGGTTTCTAGAGTCTTCATGGCAGCATCTCTTCTTTCTTCAAGCTCCATCAGCTAAACAAATGATGCAATCAAGGTAGGAGGGTCTGATGAGGGACTATCCAACCATGCATCCTAATTATCTATCACCATGATCATAATGGATATGCAATGAAAGATAATAGATAATCAATAGAAAGATAAAAGATATTCATGAACACATAACACAAGATGTATCCTAGGAAAACCCTAACAGGGAAAACCCTAGCCTTTAAAGCTCATTCTTCTTATATTATGATCTCAAAACACATTACATATGTCACTTGGGATTTTACAGACACTAGGCTATAGCCCAGGGTTACAAAACATTCATATAACAACATGATTTCATGATTTCCTTCACAAGCTTCTTGATTCTCTGCTCTGCAACTTATTATGTTCTCTGCTCTGCTCTTTGCTTCACTTTTGCTTCTTCCTCGGATCAAAACACTTATGAATTTGCTTCATGTCTTCACCTAATTGTTCATTTCATCATTGGTGCTTTGTAACAAATCATTATCTATCATTTATATCCTTGTGAAGCCTTCAAATCATTATCAAGTCAGCCTCATTGTAACGACTAGTTATGAAACGTATGTACATGAATAGGTCAGACCTAAACACAAGGTATTACTCTATTGGTACATAAAACTTTGTGTAGATATCCATGAAGGTCAGCCATGTCCTATACTTCATCAAATAATGTTCCTTTAGGCTTTGCAAGTCACAGATTTGCTCTACAAGCTGATTAGACTCCACTAGACATTGTCGTCTCTGCTCTGCAAAAACAAGTAAAAGCAGGTAATCTTCTGATAGTGACATCTTTCCGAGATTGAACCCAAATGATCTAAATTTTGGATATGTTGTGGATGACTATGTCTAGAATTTAAGTCTAGCTCCACATCCTCTGATATGCAAATGTAGTAAAATGTGGTATTATCCAAGGTCGCTCTCTCAATACTCTACAACTTCACTACTAACTATCTCAATTGTTCTGAATGCTTCCATATACTCCTACATCAGACTCTCAAGGTTAATTATAAAGTGAGCCTCTTCACTTTGGTCTGTATTGTGGAAAAATCAATGTTGTTTCCTTGAATAGGTTCGGCAATCTATTCACAGGTACTTGCAATTGCCTCAAGGTCAGCAGTCTGTTTAATTCCATCGTGCAAAACTACCTCAAATTCTTCTAGTTTGGCATTCTCCTTGCAAGCCTTCTGTTGACTTTTTCCCAGACTGGATGCTTATTCCCAGATTTCCCTACAAGGTAGCCATCAGTGATCAACAGGATCTCTGGGCCAGGGGGCCAACAGTGTAGGAGATAGACTCTATATTTTATCTCCTCTTCTTCTTCAGGCTTTGCAAGACCTAGGGGGGTATTCCCTACTCAACATCCATGAGGATATGCATACAAGGCTGGGATGCTGACAGAAAGCAGATAGTCCTCTTGTAAGTAGACCAAAACTGAAAGATAAGAGCAAAGGGGCTAGCTTTGGGCCTATTAGCAGTTGTAGACAGAGGACTGAGGATCCTAAACTAATTCTAATGTCCTAATGTTTGTTTTAGATTTTGATTTGGATTTTAAGTTTGGATGCAAAGCTGGACATGGTTGTAACACAAACACAAAGCATGATTGGTGCCTATCCAGGGCCTGGAGTCAGTAGACATACACCTATGAATGATCAGCATGAACAGCTAAAACTGGATTTCAAGGGGATATATGTGATACCTGCCTTACAGATATCTCCCAATACAGAGTGTTAAGTTATCTCTACTTATGGCATCCCTACTGCAGTATACCCTTCCCAATGTTCAACCTGAAAATAGTTTAATCTACCCCTTGAGCAGAAGTTAAAAGATCAGACATTCAACATAGGAATTCTATGCTCTAGAATCTAAACATTACCCAAACATCCAGATTCCGAAGAAGAATACATGCAATACTGGAGACAGAATTAACACAACACATGCTAAGATAGCATTTCTCATATAAGATCAATCATGAAATCAGTGGGTTCATGCCAAAAACATACAACAAGAGATACATAAACTCACAGGTAAGCTGTACAGAGCAACCAGATCAGCTTGTTATGCATTACAGAGCCAAAAATCTTCAACTTTCAACAACCAACAAATGAGCAACACAACCTGCTTATAACAGCCAAGTAGGTGCTCAGCAATTAATTACATGGTTGACCAAAAATCCTGCCAGATACACAGTATCAGAAAGATGGTGCTCAAACATTACCAGATTGGCGCCCAAACTTGAATGCAGCAGGTAGGGGAGGAGACAGGAAGATATCTCGAGCCCTGCGCCACTGTCCGCTGATGTACACCTTCAATCGGGTACCAGATCCGCCCACGCCATCGCCCATACCTTTGCAACAATCGCCATTAAAGGCGCACCAACCCACGGCCTTGGGAAGAACATCTAACAGTCAATCGCAACCATTTCCCGCCGAGATTCATCATCATGATATTTCGAATATGCAGGATAACATTATCCCACATGCACCCCGCGATGACCTTTTTAACACTTTATATACTAGGTCATGAGCATATATCATGTCGATGCTTTTGCTCCTGACGACACTAGTATAAGACTTCATCATCATCATCCTCCAGCAGCATGATATCCTGTTGCTTGAAATATCACCCTGACATCAGCATCATATCGCAATACAATCTGCATGATAATCGCCTTCATCGGCACAACTTGATCCATCGGAGAAACATCCTCCTGCTGAGCCTATACCAAAAGTCTGGCCGATGAACATCCTGATGACGTCATCATCATATCCTACTGACGTCATCATCATATCTGCCTACTACGCACCTCCTCATATCCAGATGACGTCATCATCATGTTTGCGAATATCGGGAGATCTCCTCAAGATGATCAGTGTTAGAAATATGACCCCCCCGGACCTTGATGACGTCATCATCATATCCACATCAGGATGATATTCGGAAGACAACTGGATATTTGGAAATATCATCCTGATGCACAAATATCAGGTTGCACTGTAGCTCCACTATAAGATCAGGGCGATAGACGAATATGATGATGCTTGAAAAGATCACCCCCACTAGATAATGCACGAAGCCGGCAGGCGGATATCTCCTTGATATCAGCATCATCATGATGCTGGAACAAACATACACCCGGGTGATATGAAAATATCACCCCCTCCTTCGGAAATATCATGATGCAGATAGGCAAGGAAATAGATATCACCCTGATATAAGGATGACGTCAGCATCATCCGGATGACAAAACAACGAACAAGTGATACAACATCATCAGGATGATATTGACTAAGATCATCCTGACGTTCAAAATATGATGACCCCAGTGAAAATCGGGTCACACTTAGAACTCTTCAACAACATCATCAAGATGATCATAACCAAGATCACCCGATGATAAAGATATCACCCCGGCGAAATATCATGAAGGCAGAAAATATGATGACCCTCGCAAGCAACACGGTGATAACTGGAAATATGATGATGATGACGACGACCCTTAAGAAAAAACAAGTTAGGTCGAACAACTCAAAGAATAACCCCCTCAGAAAATCGGGGCAACATCATCATCATGTTTGGACAAGGTGATAATTGGAAGATCACCGGATACTTGAGAAATCACCCCCGCAAGCAAATCAGGGCGCACTGTAGCTCGTCAGCAGGATCAGGATAAAAACCAAACATCACCTGATATTGAAATATGATGATGACGATGAAAAACAATTCGAAGCAAACATGTTAATGCAGACCACCATCGAAGACAAGATGATGATGATGACCTCCTCCTCAGGAAAATATGATGCTGCAGCTGAAAAATGCTGAGGAGGTCCAATACTTAGGAAAAATGGGCAAGAAGATAAAGGGTTCAAATGAAGAAACCCCCTGATCATGAAAAATCAACCCCAGGTCAAAATGAGTGCTAACACCTTCCACTACCTCAATGGTCAGTAAGCAAGTATTCTCCTTAATTTGCCTCAAGATCAATGTCTACTTCAATCAATTAAGAGTCAATCAATGCATTCCAGAACAATCATGCTACTTCTTTAACTCATTCATGAATTTCTCTACAACACTTTCTAATCTCTTGTTCTGGATACAATCTCCTCTGCACTCATCAGGATCTCACAATTTTCTTTCTACATACACTGCTCATATACTGTTCTCTGTTTCCTTTATCCTGATTTCCTTTAATCGGGTACACAAGATTTCTCCTTGGGTAGAATATCTTGTCATTCCCTCTTTCTCTGTTACATGAACTTCTCTTTTCTGTTATGCTTCACATTTGTTTAAATTTTCTCTACACACAAACTCAAATGATTTCACACAAACTTTCTCTATTCTATAACACAAATCTCCTTCTTCTAGTTTCTCTATCAAATCTAATGTCTCAAAAGGTTCTACTTCTTCTACATAAACTATCTCTGTATTAATAGGCTCTTCTTCCTCTGCACAAACTATTTTTGAATTAGTTATTGCTTCTCCTTCATTAGCTTTTCTGGTAACATGTTCTTGATGACATACACTGCTTGATTCTTTTCCCCTCCAAACTTGAAAATAGGTTCCTCTTCTGAATGGTCTTCTATCAAATCCTCTTTCATCTCTTTTGTATCCTTCGCTATGATAAGAATTATGACTCCTGTCATCTCCCCCTCTATAGTTTGAATTACTATCCTTGTTTTGCTCCGCATAAGGTCTTCTCTTTCTGCAACTTAATCCATATCTTCTTTTCTCTCCAACATATGAATTCTTCCATCTGTACAACCTTCTAAGCATACAAGTAACATGTTTCCATTTTGCTCCATCAATCCATCCATAATCCATCTGCATATAATCTGTCATATGCTTTCTTCTCCTCAATCTATTCCAACACATCTTTTCAGAGTGATTCCTTAATCCATAGAACTTACAATGGTTTAGATCCCAACACAATTCCTTCTCATGTCCATAGCTATTACAATGAGAACAATACATACCTCTTCTTCCCTGATTTGACTTGTTTGAACTTGTAATAATATCTTTACCTCTACCATACCCAAGGCCTTCACCTCTTAATCTAATTACTGGTTCAATTTGTTATGTAATTCCTTGCTGACACTTTCCCAATCCTTTTCCTTCATATCCCATTCTTTTCATGATTTTAAAACCAATACCATCACCAACAATTGCAGGTTCAGTTACACTGTCATTTTTAATTTCACTTTCTAAAGAAGCTTCTGTAGCATCACACAAATCATTAGTATCACAAGAAACATCACAAAATTTAGGTTTATATCTTAGATTTTCATTCTCTTCTCTACATGTTACAAGTGACTGTTCTAACTGATTAACATGTTCCTTCAATTTAGATATCTCCTTCTTTTGTAGATTGTTTTCCTTTTTCAGTTCTTCCAAACTTTGTTTTAGATCTCTGTTCCTTTCTTCCACCTTCCCAAACAACTTGAATACTTCTTCTAATTCTTCAAATCTCTTTTCAACATCTTCAAACAACTTTAGCTCTTCTTCTAATTCTTCATTTCTCCTTCTTGTATTATTCAGTTCTTCTTCAAGGGCATCATATTTATCTTCTCCTAGTTCTTTCATCCTTTCCAACAACTCTAAATTACACCTTTTAATTTTGCATAATTCTTCTTCCAAAATATCCTTTTCACACATTAGGGTTTCATTTTCTTTCTTCATCCTCTTTCTAATTTTCCCCATTGAAACAAGTCAAATAAATAACCTAATTTGAAAATCTTACCCAAATCTTCCTTGCCTTGATCGCCTTTCATGGTGATACCTTTTACTTCTAGGCTTTCATACTTCTTTCAACACTTTTATTAGATTCACCACCTTCTAACAGATTTGTAACTAGCCAAGTAGATTTGAAACCAAGTCTGATACCACTTGATGCAGTTAAGGTAGGAGGGTCCGGTGAGGAACTGTCTAGCCTTGCAGCTTAATTATCTATCACCATGATAATAATGGATATGCAATGAAAGCTAACAGTTAATTAACAGAAAGATAAAATATATTCATGAACACATAACACAAGATGTATCTTGGGAAAACCCTAACAAGGAAAAACCCATCCTTCAAAGATCATTCGTCTTATATTATGATCTCAAAACACATAACATATGCCACTCAGGCTTCTACAGACACTAGGCCACAACCTAGGGTTACAAAACATTCATATAACAACATGATTTCATGATATCATTTGCCAGCTTTTTGATTCTTTGCTCTGCAACTTATTGTTGACAACTGAGAGGGGGGGTGAATCAGTTATGCTAATTATTTCTTCTTTTGAACTTTCTTATTAATCAAAGCATCATTGAATCAAACAAACAAACATTACCATGAAATGAGAAACACATGACATAGTATTTTTGACATGGAAACCTGGTTAAGGGAGAAAACCACGGGGTGATTAACCCAAAGATTATTCTCTATTAGAAGAATAAGGAATTACAAAAATGGCACTTGCCAATTAGGGCTCACTGCCCGAGCACACTACTCACAAGAGGCACACTGCCTACAAAGAGACACACTATCTACAAAAGAATGTTATACAATACTTGAACTGATTGGAAGCATCTACATATGCTGGAGTTTAGTTCCGGTTAGGCTCAGTACACTAATCTGTTGCACTTCATCTTTCCTCTGTTCTTTAATCAGCTTTCCTTTCACATACCGGATCTTTCTTACTACTTCTGCTCTGCTCTGTACTTATTCGCATACACCATCATACTTTTTTTTATCTCACCACAAAATCCATCCTCTATATATATCTGCACTAGTGATTTTATTATCTTTCTAGTCGGCACCTGGAATAGTTTATCTTCACACAAACTTTGATCTGTCGGCTGAATCCTTGCATATCAAGTAATGCGGATCAAGCATATACTTGTAGATATCATTAATCATGTTGGCCAAACATGATTCATGCCTTCACAACCTTTACCATCAACAGTAACACATCCGGAAAATAGTCTGATGCTCTGTCAGTCAGTTCTTCCTCTGTTCTCACTGTCTCTCAGGAATCCGGTACTCAACTATTCATATCTTTTTCTTTGTCCATCATCGGAGGCTGAATCCTTGGAATATACTACTCAAAGTAGTCATCTTGACTTCCCCAAATCTGCACTACACCAAGACACTTCCTCTGAGAGGTCCGGACCAATCTGTCGGACCTTGCCACATGCTCTGTTCTTGTTCACCGGACCACAACAGTCTTCATTCTGACTTCCGGTAGAGGCACACCATGACTTGCAGATATGTGGGATGACCTTTGTTGCCATCAATGACAACAACCATGAATCCATATAGTGTCTCTTGCCAACAATCTCCCCCTTTGGCATTGATGGAAACACTTAGTGAAAAAATGACTAAGTGTTTACACTATGCTCCCCCTTGGCTGATGCTCTAACTTTATATACAATTTCTGGAACTCCCCCTTAGTTGGATTCCTCATTTTTCACTATTCCTCACTCCCCCTTTGACATCAATGGCAAAGGGTAGGGTCCGCACACCAAAATTTTCAAAAATTTACTATACTTAGCCGTATGTTACATACTCACATAAACTGAAGAATGTCTGCAAAGGATGTCTTCAATTGGACCAGTTCTGTAGCCCAACTTTGCTTCATTCTATCCAAAATTGAAATGTGACCACTCAACAAAAATACAAAAGCTTCTGCCCTCTTGAGATCTATCGGATCATTTGTTTGGGCAGTAGTCTAAGCATCACTGATGGCCTCATGCATAGTTTCTAACTTAGGGATTATAATCCTTCTAAGTTCTCCCATCCGGTTAGTTATATTCTTCCTTTCCTTCTCAAAGTTCGTTATTGCATTTGTGATTGCAATAGTTTGACATTCTTGATTTACTATGGAGGAAGAGAGAGGATCAAAACTTTGAGACAGACTTTGTAGTTTGTCCTGTTCCTCTTTTATTTTCTTGTCAATGTCTGTTGTTGCCTTTGACCAGGAGATGCAAAATTTGTAGATGTCACCGCCATCCTTAAGAGCATTTTCTAAGATCTTTATTCCAATACTCATATTTCTCCTATCATTAGAAATTAATTCTAGTACTTTTGAAAATCTCTTATCCAAAAATTCCTTCCGGACCTTTTCTTCAGCTGATTTTTCTAGAGAATCAAAATGTGTATCAACACTGCTGACTAAGGTTTTGAGATTACCGGAAGAGGAGGCTGTCAGATTTATCTGGACTGATGGCATAATCTTTTCAAGCACTCTGGAAGTAGCCTCTATCAACTCACAGTCTTCCATATGAGACTTTAGGAGTTTTTCATTTGCTTTAGCATTTGTAAATGTAGCTATCTTCATTGTTTGTACCGGAGAGAGGGAGTCAAAGTTGAATGGACCTTTTAGAAGCTCTGGTTCATCAATCTCTATTATTTCCTGGCTTAGAAACTTTTGAACAGTTTGTGCAGTGTCTCTTGCCGGAGACAGATGTTTCTTCTCTTCTACAGCTTTGTCCTTTGGAGTCTTTACATTCTTCCCACTTTTAGTTGTGGTTTTCTCTGTTGGAATCTTCTCTTTCTCTGCATCCTTGGTGCTGTCAACCTCTTTTTCTTTTACTGCTGCTTCCTTCTCCTGTAATTTCTCTTCTTCTTGGGATCCGGAGACTGTAGGAGAAGCCGGAGAAGAGATGTTAGTCTGTTCAAGGGGCACTTCTTCCGAAGCAGATGATTCCAAGTCCACAGCTGTTTCTGCACCTAAGTCCTCTACAACAAGAAGATTAAACCTTTTGAAGGCCTTCCAGAGGATCTCTTCTGTCTCTATGGCCACCTTGTCAGTCTCTCCAAGTATGAGTTGATTCATTCTTGCTTTACTCCTGAACTCATCTTTGCAGTCCTTGAAAATTATGTTCATTGTCTTGGGATCAATTTGAGGATATAGTTGAATAGCTATCTGCTCCTGGATCTCAAGATCTTTTTCCTGAGCATTATTCTTTCTTATTTCTAATTCCTTTTCTAGGCTTTTAGGAATTAGAGATATGATCTCAATGAAATCCTTATTGTATATGTTCAGATACTTGACTGTGGCTTCCTGCAGAATCTTTTGGTCAGCCTCATTGTAGTCATCATAGAATTCAGTCATTGGTTGAAGGTTTCCATCCACCGTGACTGACTTAATTACACTCTCTAGAGACAGGGTAGGCTTTTCAACAACTACCTCTACCATTTCTTCCTTGTCTTGGCCTGTGGAGGGTTTACCGGATCCTTTCTTCTTCTGCTTCTTTATTTCTTTTACTCCCTCATCTGACTTAGTTTCCTCTTCATCCTTTTGGCTTTCATAAGCCCTTGTGGCTTTTGTCTTAGATCTTTTACCGGATGCCTGGACTTCTTGTTTTGAGCTTTTGGTTCTGACAGGTGTAGATCCTTTTGATGATCTGGTCCAGGTTGAGGTTTCCACCGGAGCACTTTTCTTGCTTTTCTTTTCTGCCTCTTTCTTTTCTTCCTCAGCCTTTCTTCTCTTTTCCCGATTGGCATCAAGTGCCTCCTTTGGGATGCCTAGGCCTTGAGCAATATGCTCTACTTCTTTTCTCACCTTCCTCTTTATCTCAGGTTCCCTGAGTTCTACATGGATCTTCACACTCAGCTCCTCAAAGGTTCCAAACCTTTCTGCCTTTAGATCTTTGGGCTGACTTAGCATGTGTTGAACATGCAGCTCCACTATCTGTTCATCCACTTCATACCCCATGGGCATGATCCACACAGTTCTTGGTTCTACTGCCTCCATTAGACACTGATCTATTTCTACCATGAAGCATACTGTGCCTTTGTACTTTTCAACAAGGGATTGAGGTATTCTTTCTCTTGCATGCATCATGCTTTGGAAGTTCTTGAAATATCCCCATAGAGCTATTTTTCTTGCTTTAGCATCCCCAAGTCCATGCAAATAATCTCTGATTTGGATGGCAACCGGTCTGCCATTCTACCATATCCATCCACTGGATCCGGGAAGCTCATTCATGTAATAAAAGAAGAGACAAAGGATCAAATTGCCATACTTGAAGGAGTTTTTCTTGTCCTTCTTGATTTTCTGTAGATTTTCAAAAAGTTGGTTTACAAGAAGCTCACACAAGTCATAGTCTGCATTCTCCTTTAGCATTTGATAGGCCGTGTAAATTGTAGTTCCTGGTACTAAATTTTCCCTACTGGAGTGATAGATCTTGTAACCTATTATTATAGATGCAAATTTGACATCTGATTCAGTGATGTCTTCAACTGTCATAGCTCTCTTGTCAAACTTAGATCTGGTTGCATCACTAACTGTCTGATTTTTGACAGACTTGAGAACAGGTAATCCACCGGATGAGTGTAGACCGGTTACTACCCTAATTGCATCTTTGGTGATCTTGAAGGGCTTGTTCAACCATAGAAAGTTGTCATGCACTCTGCTTAGTACATACCGGACCCATTCATCTTCTTCAAAATAGGGGAAATGGATGCACTGTGCAAAGTTCTTATCCCGGATGGCTTTGTACTGTGGTTTAATCTCAAAGAAGTCGTCTATCAACTGTTTGTGATAGATATCCATCAATTTTGAATCCCCAAAGTCTTCAAAATTCGCATGAATGTAAACCCTAATGTCCTCCGTATGCAATACACCATGTGGAACACTAGAGAAGGCTCCTAGTGGATCTACCTCCAAAGATTTGTATGGATGTTTCTTGAATGTGGGACGAGGTCTATCAGAGATCTTAACTATATTCAGAGTAGCCATTTTTCAAAGATTTGCAGTGAGATATTGAAAACAAAAAATACCTTGTGCGCCTTCGGTTATACGGAGTAGTTAGATTGATTTCTGTATGTAGTAACTTCTGCAAGTGATCTTTGGTGAACTTGATGAATTTTGTTGCAGAGCTCCGCTTTTCACTTCTTCTTGGGTGTGGAATGATCAAGTGATTATTGAGAAATCCCTTATATTGTTTCGCAAACCCTAATATCTATTTGCAATAAATGCTTGACCTACATTATTCCGGTTTGCCTTATCCGGATAGCTTGGAGTATCAGATCAGTCCTGATCTATGAACATCATGCGGATCTTCCAATCATGAACAAATCAAGATGACACATTACAAGAATATCCCAAACACTCTATCCAATCCGCAGAATAAGACAATGCACTTCCGGATTTCTCCGGACCTTTTGTAATCTTTTGTCATTCCGGAGCATCTCCCGGAACAGGTCTTACTTGACTGATCACAACTTCTTCATATCTTCATGCAGACCTCTGAAATCTTATCTGGATCATCTCAAGACTTATATCTACAAACCCTTTTCTCCGCATCTTGTGCCACATCAGGCATCACTTGATTGGCTGGGGGAACATGATTTTCTTTGAGTCTCCCCCTGAGCCAGAGCTCACCTTTTAATTTCCGGAAGGAATGTCAGCACCAGAGTTTGGTGCGGATCCAACCTCTACATTCTCTGAACTTTTTTTCACCCAGATCTTGTTCATCTGATTCCTAACTTCATCCGCATTCATCTTTTGTTTACCCTTGTCTTGATTATGATTATACACTGGACCTCTTCTGTCCTGATTCTTACTTCTACAGATTTCTGCATTATGACCAGACTTGTTACAGATTTGGCAAATAATATTTCCTTGCATATTTGTCTGATAACCTCTTGATCTGCATTGATTAGCCATATGACCTACTCTAATGCATGCAAAGCATCTACCATTGAATGATTTGTTTATTTGCATATTTTTGCATTCACGAGACTTGTGTCCATACCTTTTGCAGTTAAAGCACTGTCCGGAGAAGGATGAATTAGTCTGATTCATTCTCTTCCTGCACTGATTAGCTTTGTGACCAAAGTGATTGCAGCTGTGACAATATCCATTGAAGGATGGATATCTTTGAGCATTGGGCTGTCTTACCGGAGGTCTTCTAGGCCTATTCCTTGGATTTTCTGATCCAAAATTCTTTTGACCGGATCCGAAGCTTTCTCCTTTCTCATATCCCAAACCATACTTGTCATCTATCCTCTTTTGACTTCCAAGAAGTACTTCAAGTTGGGCAGAGCTTATCTTGAATTTTTCTTTATATTCATTTGTTGTTTGAAGATCTCTTTTGAGAGAGACAATTTGATCCTCAAGTTTTTCTTCATTATCTTTGGCATCTTCAAGATCAGATTCAAGATGTCTGATAATCCTGTCCATCTGGTGGCATTCTTCTAATTTCTCTTTAAGAGATTGTCTTAGATTGTCTTCAGCTTTTCTTTTTTCTTCAATCTCTTGAGTAAACTTTATAGTTCCTAATTCCATTTCATGTCTTAACATAATGACTTCTTTTGATAACTTTTCACATAACTTGGTTTTCTCAGTCAATTCTTCATTTGCATTACTTTCTTCACTTTGTCTTGCCAATTGTTGGAGCAGTTCCTTTCTCTTTTTCATAGAGAGACTTAATTTGTCCTTTAGTTCTCTCATGAATTCATCAGCCTGTTTGAGTCTTTCCTTTAATTCATTGACTTCAGAGTTTGACTGTTCAAGATCCTCAAGGGTAGTCTTGAGTTGCTCCCTTAAACCATATGCATCCATTTGAACTCCTAGATCTTCCTCAAGCTGTTAGGTTCTATTAGGAGGAACTTAGCTCTGATACCAATTGTTGACAACTGAGAGGGGGGGGTGAATCAGTTATGCTAATTATTTCTTCTTTTGAACTTTCTTATTAATCAAAGCATCATTGAATCAAACAAACAAACATTACCATGAAATGAGAAACACATGACACAGTATTTTTGACGTGGAAACCCGGTTAAGGGAGAAAACCACGGGGTGATTAACCCAAAGATTATTCTCTGTTAGAAGAATAAGGAATTACAAAAATAGCACTTGCCAATTAGGGCTCATTGCCCGAGCACACTGCTCACAAGAGGCACACTACCTACAAAGAGACACACTGTCTACAAAAGAATGTTATACAATACTTGAACTGATTGGAAGCATCTACATATGTTGGAGTTTAGTTCCGGTTAGGCTCAGTACACTGATCTGCTGCACTTCATCTTTCCTCTATTCTTTAATCAGCTTTCCTTTCACATACCGGATCTTTCTTACTACTTCTGCTCTGCTCTACACTTATTCGCATACACCGTCATACTTTTTTTTTTATCTCACAACAAAATCCATCCTCTATATATATCCGCACTAGTGATTTTATTTTCTTTCTAGTCGGCACCTGGAATAGTTTATCTTCACACAAACTTTGATCTGTCAGCTGAATCCTTGCATATCAAGTAATGCGGATCAAGCATATACTTGTAGATATCATTAATCATGTCAGCCAAACATGATTCATGCCTTCACAACCTTTACCATCAACAGTAACACATCCAGAAAATAGTCTGATGCTCTGTCAGTCAGTTCTTCCTCTGTTCTCACTGTCTCTCAGGAATCCAGTACTCAACTATTCATATCTTTTTCTTTGTCCATCACCGGAGGCTAAATCCTTGGAATATACTACTCAAAGTAGTCCTCTTGACTTCCCCAAATCCGCACTGCACCAAGACACTTCCTCTGAGAGGTCCGGACCAATCTGTCAGACCTTGCCACATGCTCTGTTCTTGTTCACCGGACCACAACAGTCTTCATTCTGACCTCCGATAGAGGCACACCATGACTTGCGGATATGTGGGATTACCTTTGTTGCCATCAATGACAACAACCATGAATCCATATAGTGTCTCTTGCCAACACTTATTATGTTCTCTGCTATGCTCTCTGCTTCACTTCTTCTTCGAATCAAAACACTTATGAATTTGCTTCATGTCTTCACCTAATTGTTCATTTCATCCTTAGTGCTTTGTAATAAATCATTATCCCACATTTATATCTTCTGCAAGCCTTCAAATCATTATCAAGTTGGCCTAATTGCAACGACTAGTTATGAAACGTATGTAAATGAATAGGTCAAACCTAAACATAAGGTATTGCTCTATTGGTACATAAAACTTCATGTGGATCTCCATGAAGGTCGGTCAAGTCCTATACTTCATTGAATAATGTTCCTTTAGGCTCTATAAGTCACAGATTTGCTTTGCAAGATGATTAGACTCCACTGGACACTGTTGGCTTTGCTATGTGAAAACAGGTAAAAGCAGGAAATCTTCTGATAGCGATATCTTTCCAGGATCAAACCCAAATGATCTGAATTTCAAGTATGTTGTGGATGACTATGTCTAGAAGTTAAGTCCATCTCCATAGCCTCTAATATGCAAATGAAGTAAAATGTGGCATTCTCCAAGGTCACTCTCTCGGTACTCTGCAACTTCACTATTAACTGTCTCAATTGTTTTGAATGCTTCCAGATGCTCCTGCATCAATAAACCTAAATGTCATGGCATCATTTTCTAATAGCTCTAGCTATTGTACCAACTTAAGGGAAGACAATGCAAGTGACAATGGAAGCCTTGCTTCCTTTCCATAAACCAGCATGAAGGGTGAATTGCCTATGGCCCTCTTGGGGGTGGTCCTATCAGCCTAGAGAGCTGTCTTTAACTTGGAATGCCAAGTTTTCTTATTGTCTTCCATTGTTCTTTTGATGATCCTGATCATGTTTTTTTTCATGGACTTAGCTAGGCCATTTCCCTGAGGCTAATAATTGGAAGATGTCTTCAAATAGATCCCAGGCTTGCCTATCCACTCACTAATTTTTGTGCCTAAAAAGGCCTTAGCATTATAAAAAAAAATGGTGAATGGAACAACCAAACCTGGTAACTATACCCTCAAGGAACTCTAAAATAGAGGCCTTTGTGGCATCCTTCAATGCAATTGGCTCTATCCACTTTGTGAAATAATTAGTGGCTACCAAAATCCACTTATTACCAATATTGGAAGGTGGATTGATCATCCCAATGAAGTCCAAACCCCATTGGGCAAATGGTTGATTAGTTTGAATTGGGTGCAGGGGAAGAGAAACCAACCTTTGTTTACCTACAAATAATACACATATGATGGGCATCTCTAAAAAAATTGGGCCAGTAATAACTAGCCCTCATGATTTTGATAGAAATTATTCTTGGAGAATAATGGCCACTAGTAGGGCCATTATGAAACTCTTATAATACCCTAGAGGTCTGATCTTGTGCAACACATATGAGAAGAACTCCATTTATGTCTTTTTTAAACAAGATACCATCAAAAAGAACATAAGGAATAGACAGGATTCTAAAATACCTTTGGTTTGCTTGATCTAATTTGTCTGGGCATCTACCTAACTATAGAAAGGTGGCCATATCATGGTACCAATAGCTTGGGGCATGGGAATCAACTAGTTACGGCTATTTAAGGACACATATAGAATCATCTCTAGCCTCAAAGTCTGTGGCCATCTTCTCACACAGGCCTTTGCCTTGTACAAACTTTGCGATTTTTATATTTACATCATATTCAATGACTTTGGTGATCCACCCAACCCTCTTCTCATTGAAATCTCTACTCAAAAGGAATTCTTTTATGCCAGGGTGATTCACCATTAATTATATCTTGCTATTTGAAAGCATGTGTCTAAATTTTTTGAGTGCTTTCACCATAACAAACACTTGTTTCTCAATAAAATCATGCTTTAGCTCATACTCTTTAAGAGGCTAGTTGAAGAAAGCAATTGGTTGCTCCAATTTATCTTTGTTTTGCTGTGTTAGGACTATTGATATGCCCTCCCTACCTCCAAAGGCATAAAGCATAAAATATTTCTCATAGTTTAGGTTTATCAATGTAGGAGCATGTGCAATGGCTTGTTTGACATCTCCAAAGCTATCCCTACCTTCTTTTGACCATGTGAAGGCAACATTCTTATTAAGCATGGTGATGAGGGGTTTTTCTATTGAAGCAAAATTTGGTATAAACCTTCTCACGAAATTAATCTTTCCCAGAAAACTCTACAATCCCTTCTTGTGACTAGGAAGGGGAAGAGATAGAATGACACTAGTTCTTTCTAGATCAATAGCCAGTCCTACTTTTGAAACTACATGTCCCAACAATTTGCCCTCTGGGATAGTGAACACACATTTCTTTAGATTTAATGACACACCATATTCTCTGCATCTTTCAAAGATTTTTATCAAATGACCCAGGTGGTCAGTTGCATGCTTAGAATAAATAGTCAAATCATCAAGATACATTAGAATAATATCATTGATTAGGACTTTAAAGGCCAAATCAATTTCTCTTTGGAAGGTTGCTCTAGCATTGGTCAGTCCAAATGGCATTTTCTAATAATCCAAGGTACCCCATTTAGTGGTAAAGGTTTTCTTATACTGGTCTAATTATTTTACAAGAATCTAATTATATCTTGAGTAGCCATCTAGGAGTGAAAACCTTTCAGCTCCTACTACTGTTTGTAATATCTATTCCATGGAGGGGAGTGGATAGTGGTTTTTAAGGGAGATCTTATTCAAGTCTCTAAAGTCCACATAATCTAATTTCTCCATTCTTCTTCCTAACTAGAACAAGGTTAGCTACCCAAAAGGAATGCTTGATTGGATAAATAATTTTGGCTTCTATGATCTTAGATAGCTCTTTCCTCATTAATGGTTCTATTTTGGGGTTGACAGGCCTTTGTTTTTGGTGGACAGGTTTTGCATTGGGGTCTAAATCAATGGTATGCTAGATCAAACTAGGGTCAAAGCATTTCAGATCCTTATAATCCCAAGCAATTAAATCATCAAATTTAGTATAGAGTTTAACAAAACCTTGTCTTTCAACTTGGTCACATACCTTGCCATGCTATAGAAATCTATCCTGTGTGATTTCCACCTCTTTATAGTCTTGTTTTTTAATTGCCATGTTCATCTTCTTCTTTTTAGATTGATCATCAGCATCAAATATGTTCTCTAAAGTGACCAATCCCTTGGGTAGTTTGTTGGTCTTTAGCTGGATCACCTAGTCACCATATTGCTCTTGCAATATTTGACTGGTTATTGGCAGCAAACTCTACCTCATCTTACAAGAAATTTACAATTTGTTGGTCATTTTCAAACACTTTCCAGCTAGATATTTTATAAGGGACAATAGGCTGCACAACCACTTTTACATGCTAATCTGAGTTTTGTTTGACATTCCTTGGAATGTCAAACTGGGCACCAACTGTAGCCAGCCCATGAGCCTCCTTGTTTCTTCGTCTAGGTACTGCCTAGATATTGAAGGCATCAAAGTTTTCAATCAGGTCCTAGACTCTATGCTTATATGACTTTAGTAAGTTATTCCTTGAAGTGTTGTGTGATATGATTTGGTGAACAACAAGCTCACTCTCACCAAATGCTTATAAAATTTTTACCCCTCTTTTGTGCTAGTTGCATACCTTGGATTAAGGCTTCATACTTAGCCACATTATTGGTACAATTCAACTATAATCTCAAAGTAGAGAAATAATTTTCTTCTTGGGGTGAAATCAACACAACCCTAGTACTTGCTCCATTTTTACTTCTAGAGCCATCAAAATATAACTATCATACTCCACTTGGATCTATTGTTGACTTCTCAAGATTAGAGATGATGGCATCCTCTTCATGGATACACTTAGTACCCAACCCTATTTTTTCTACATGATCTAGGGCATCAAACTAAAAACAATTCACCCAATCATCAAGCAATATGTCTAGAATTTCTTCTACAGGTGTTGCAGCTTCATGAATAGGGCTACTCTCCTCTTTTGGATCATGGATTGTGCAATTCATGTTCAATGGGGTAGGAGTATAAGGCTCTATGTGATCATTGCATATTGGTTCAACCTTAATGGTCACCTTAGTACCATACCTAGTTCTAAATAACATGTGGGACCAATAAGAAGATAGGTACTCACCTATTTTAGTAGTGAAATCCCTAGACAAACATATGCCAAAGTATGCAAGGAGATCAATGACTGAGATATCTTGTAAAATGGAGCATCTAGGGCATGCATGTAGAGTGAGCTTCAAATCCTTAACTATCCCAACTGTATTAACAATAGTGCCATCTAATTGCACTACCCCCTTTATAACGGGTTCATATTTAATGCCCAACCTATCAGCGATTTCCTTAGGCATAATAGAACTACCTGCCCCAGAATCTATCATGCATTTTATGCAATAATTTATCACCAATGATGAGAGAAACATTAAAAGGGGGCTTACTAATTTTTATTGTGCTTGCCTCCTCCTTGGGTTGTCACAAGTTTGCTGGAGTGGTTGTTTTTTCTTTTGTTGTCGCTACGGCAGGTTCATTAAAGCTTGTTAAAGCTTATTGTAGGAAATCCTTTTTTGATGGGTTTGACAAGGCATCCCACATAGTGATGATCAAATTAGTCTTTTTCATTTGGTTGACTATGCTAAAGGGAATTTGACCGACCTTCTGGGATGTCTTTGCAGCCACAACGTCAACTTTTGCTTGTTGACCGACCTAGGGCTATCATTTTGGGGCTATATTCACTCACCCAACAGAATGGTCTAGTGATGCTAAAGGAATTTATGTTGTTGTGACTTTTCTTGTAGCATTTAGAGATGCGTGATGTGTAGATGTGTGAGAAGTGGAGGTGTGAGAAGTTGTAGGGACTGATGCATCCTCAGTCGCCCTCCTTTTAGCTCTAGTGCTAAATGTAATTGTGTTGAGTATAAGGAATACTGAGAGGGGGGCTAAATAAGTATTTCACAAAACCACTTCTTAACAATTTTATTAATCCAAATTCCAAAATCAATAACATGAAAGAAGAATAAGCATAAGAACATAAACCATAAAGACTAATGTAGGACTATCGCTGTTTCAAGAGTAATCTTGCATCAACCAAAAACATTTGCATTTCAGTTTGTTTGCATTTCAGTTCTTTCATTTTCCAGTGTAGTTCAGGTAGTTCAGTCAGAAGCAATTTCAGCTTATGGTTTGGTTTTGGCAATTCACATTTTGCGGATCTGGACTTAGCATCTACATTCATTTATCTACATCATATCAAGAATTTAGAGTATTTGGATAAGTTACCAAAAATATATGGCTATCAGAATTTGATTATTTCTTAGAGCAGAGCATTCTAGCAGTTCTTGATAATCAGCTAAAGGAGAAGGCTTGCAGATCATTCCTTGGCTTGTGGATCTCAATTACACATCATTCAATGTCCTGTGGTTCATGCCTAACCTTCCCCAAGGGTCTGCGAATTGTTCCATTCATTTGAAGAAGTGGTCTATGCATTTAGGTCTGACCTATCTGTGGACATGTTATAGCTCTTCATTGGAGTTTGTGACCTTCCTTGGCCGATATGGAGTAATCTATTGGTCTGGAGATGACAAATAATGATGTAATAGATCCTTAGGAAATCAGTTCTCATGATTTAGATGATAGATAGTTGGCTCCTTTGCGAGAGAACTTCAAAGATTTATCTTGCACATGTATGTAATCAAGCCTGTGAGCCCTAATTGTAAGCCCGCATGTTGCCAACCAGATTGTATTTGAGTTCTTTGATATACTGAATGACTGAATCTACATTTTGTTTCATTTCTTGAGTTGTTTCCATTGTGTTTACTCTTGCTGCATGGTCTAGATAGTTCATTCTATGAACCCTCCTACCGTGACTGCACCAAGGACATAACACATGGACACCAGGATTTTTATGTGGAAAACCCAAAAAGGGAAAAACCACGGTGAGTGTTAGCTCACAATATATTATGATAGATCAATACTAGATTACAAGAAGGCTCACTACCCTATGAAGAAGTTCTCACTCCACAAAGGCTCACTGCTAAGAGAAAAGAAGAAAGAAGAAGGATTGGCTCACTACCAGAAGATGAACTACTGTAAATGCATCTGCCACATGTTGGATCATAGTTCCATTGAAGGTTCAATATATAGATTCAAAGGTCTTCATTTACTCTACCCTACTTCTCAACTTAACTACATATACTCTATTTTTTGTCCTTGTTCAACTCTTTCTGCTCTGCACTCTACTCATAATCCTTCACACTTCAAATTCACACAACACATCATGCAACAACACACATCCAACATCGAATTCCATCGAGTATATATATTTGCTACCAGATTTATCTCATAATCAAGTTGGCAAGAAAAACATAAACCATGTACACAAATACTACATCTTGTTAGCTTGAACTTGTGTACAATTTGTAATGGGGACTTAAACAAACATGCAAAAGTCTTCATATAGGTTGGCTTCAATCATACCATCACTTACATTGACTATTCAGACAATATAACTTCTCCACATAAGAATCTAACATGTCTATTAGCTTGTTCCTTAATAGTATACTTGATCAACCCATCTATCACATCATAATTCCCACTACGGACCATATGAGACTCTAAGATGCATAACCAACAATGATTCTAGATCTCTTAGCATACCTTTAGAATTGTAGAACAAAATATACAACTACGGAGGAATGCAGACCCTTTTCTCTAGCACTTTACATTGTTCCTATCTTAGTTTTGTTCACCTGAACATAGACCAATCACTGCTTAACTTCCAGAAGTCATTAGGACTTGTAATCTTGAACGTAGTACCTCCAAACAATCTTGAATAACATACCTAAACCGCATACCTTGACCATCAACTGTGGAGGAATACCACTTGAATTTCTGTTACTAACTCTGTGTTGTCAGTACTTAGCCATTCTACCTTAGTCTTTTGTGTTCAGACCAAATCCTTGTATGCAGGCTATTCCAAGTTGAGTTCCCAATCATCCTTAGCTCTATCATGCTCTATTTGCCTTGTTTCCATCAATGACAACATTACCCAATCAACAGTGTCTCTTGACTATGTTGCCAACAAATTGGGCCCTCAACTTGATTAATACCACATAAATCATCCTGTATCTAGTTCATCAAGTTAGAATTGTCTTGCCTTTGCTCTTGTCCTTCCCCAACCTCTTGGTTGGAATCGACTTGTTACTCTGATTAGACGAATTGGTTGTGCACTATCAAAGCCTAACTAAACTGTCCACTTTGCAACAAATTTTGATCATGTGGCTAATTGCATGGATAACACCATTTTCTATCCTAAGCCATATTGTTCTGTATGGGCAACAGATGTCCATATGTGCTTGTAGTGTTGGGATGGATAGCATTTAATGGCTTGATATAACTAGGCTGATTTTACCTCTGCATGTTACATTGATATGGTAGTCTATCATGCTGATAAGCCTGATTGAATTGCTGATATGGCCTGCTAGGTTGTACCTATTGTCTTCTTGCCAACACAAATTCATTGGTTAGGCTTCTGATCAGAGCATCTTTATCATCCACCATTGCCATTGTAGGTGTAATTAGAGGAGTAACATGGTTGACTATTGTAGATACTGGTGTTATAGCAGGCTGGATGACAGGAGCATTTGGAAATAAGGGCATTGGTGGTCTTGGAGTAGTTTTATAGCTTGAATTAGACAATTCTCTTGCCTTATTTCTATGTCATATGCATTTGGTAACACTGTATAGCCCATGGATTGGATCATAATAGTAACATTAGGGTTTAAAGACTTCAAATAGTATATGAAGGTAGTGTTTGGAGAGGGCTTAACCAATAATGGGATCATGTCCCATGTCTTCTAAAATCTATAATTAAAGTCCACCATGAACTTACAGGGAGCCGTTTTGATTGTTACTAACTACTCCATCAGAGACGTGGTCACTCTTATCTTCAAAGTGCTAGCAAAGTCTCATTCCCAAGTCATCCTAATTGTGAATGCAGTTATCTGGAAGACCTCTATACCATTAGAGACATTTCCCTTTAAAGGAAGAAGCCAGAAGTATCACAACAACATTGTCAGCAGTGACATTGTGGTCAGAGCACACACTAGCAATAACTCAGATATGCTCAATAGGTGTGGCAGAATTTTCACCATTAAAAAAAGGTATAAATTTTAGAGAAGAGGTAGGGATATCATCATATAGTGCTAGATCAAGAGGGATTCCTCCATTTAAAGTAACAAAGGGGACGTTCCTTACCATATTGGGGATATTCAGATTGATTCTAGGTATATGCAGGCTCCTTCTTGAATATTGAAATCTAACTGGTGGTGGAGATGAAACAACACTCCTATTCTCTCTCACAATGGACCTAAACAATCTACTTCTTCTTCTTGAATCAGTAAAGATGACTCTATGAATCAAAAATTACCTGAATAAGAAGCTCTGGTCTGTACTCTAGGCATGAAATGTTTAACTGGTTGAATACTAAATCAGCTGAGTTGCTAGTTGCTTGTTGAATGCTTCCACATTAGAAAATGAACCAAGAATAGAACCAATTCTTCTTAGTTCATCTATTACTCAAAGCAGAGGAGTCCCACCGGGTGTGCAAGAAACTGTTGTCACCTAAATTGTTTTTGGAAAAATGTGTCTCAACCTTGCAATTATATAAGGTTTATTGTTGGTAGGATATATATATATATATATATATATATATATATATATATATATATATATATATATATATATATATATATATATATATATATATATATATATATATTTCCTAGTTACACTAATAGGTGTAATATACATTGGGAGCATGCGGTGGAGTGCAATGCATGTTAACATTTTTTTTAACAAAAACTATTAAATGGCTGACATACATTAAATTAATGATATATTGTAAATCTAGACCATTCATTATTAGGTTTTAGATATGATGGTAGATATTTTGTTGGCTTGTCTTGCCCTAGAAGGTAACCCTATTTGATGAGTGTGTTGTATTACGGCTATAGTATCATGATGTATTCTGAGAGTCTGATAGCGGTTGTGTTGCCTCTGGATCTCTACAAGTATATTGTAATCTTTGTGAATTCTGAGTAATATATTGGGTGGATTTTGGAATGTGGGATTTTCTCTTGAAAGGGTTTTCCCCATGTAAATCATTGTGTTGTGGTATGCATGATATCTATGTTTATTTCTGTTTAAGTTTCTGTAACTGTTAAAGATTTGTAAAGTTTTGCATTACCCTTCTCTCAAGATTAGTGTAGGAAGTCGTTCCACTACCTTAGCTTTCTTATAAGTGATATCAAAGCTTGATCACCTTTGGTTTCAGTTGTGAGTTGTTGGGTTTTTTGAACTAATCTAGATTTGAGTGGGAGCTTGGGTAGAAGACACTTTGTGATCTTGTTGTGGGAATTCTTAGATGGCAAGTTCATCAGGGAGAATAGAGGTGGATAAATTTTCTAGAAATAATTTTGAAATGTGGAAGTTAAAGATGGGGGATCTGTTGATAGATAGAGATCTTTGGAATGTTGTTGATGAGAAGGTTTCGAGGCCTGCAGATCCTACTTTGGCTACTCAATATGATGTTATGGACCATAAAGCCAAGGGTCTAATTAGATTGTGTTTGGAAGACTATGTTTTAATCAATGTCTATGAAGAGACCTCTGTACAAAAACTATGGAAGACGCTCGGTGAGATGTATCAAATGAAATCTTTAGTGAACAATATTTTCTTGAGGAAGAAATTATATTCCTTGAGAATGGAAGAGGGTGGATGAATTGTAGACCACCTAAAACCATTCAATATGTTGGTGGCTCAATTGGCATCAGTTGGTGTCAAAATGGATGATGAGGAGAAATGTCAGATATTGCTGTGTTCTTTGCCTAATTTGTGGGATTTTCTTGTTATGGCTATTGGGAGTACTTTTGTTATATTAAAGACTGAAGATATGGTGGGTTCTTTGCTTTCTTAAGAGATGAGGAGAAAGGTATCCATCAGTGCCAAGGAGGCCCTAAATGTTTGTGGAAGACCTAAGGAAAAATGCAAGAAGAATGAGAAATGTGATAAATCCAAGTCCAAGGGGAGATCCAAATCTCCTGGAAAGTCCAAAGTTGTTTGCTGGAACTGCGGTAAGCCTGGACATATTCATAAGGAATGCAAAGAAGAAAAGAAGAAGAAAAAAAAAGAGATTTGATTCTAATTTTGAGTCTAAGAAGGAAGATGGTGATGCATTCATTACAACTTTGGCAACTCGTTTAGGTAATGATGCATGGTTAATTGACTTGGGTGCATATTTCCATATGACCTTTAATAGAGATTGGTTTTCTAAATATGAAGAATTTGATGGAGGTAAGGTGTACTTGGGTAATGATTCTTAAATATTGTTGGTCATGGTAAAGTTAGAATTAGGTTTCCTGATGGTAGAATAAAAAGGATTAATGGTGTGTTGCATATCCATGGATTAGCACAAAATTTGTTATCTATGAGAAAACTAATAGACACAGGTGTGCAGGTAGTATTTTTTGATGTAGGATGCAAGATGGTTAGAGGTACTATGGTGATTTCTAGAGGTGTCAGATATGTCACATTATATAATCTTGATACATACACTATTGAGTGCAATAGTACTTCTGTGAAAAGCAAGTTTGTGGAAGAGGTGAGGATTTCATCTTCATTAGATGGTCATGGTTTTTGGGTACCCAAGGGTATTCTTTCTTTTGAATCAAAGTTACCTATAGAGAAAAATATATTATGGCACCAGAGACTTGACCACATTGGAGAAAAGGGTCTAAAGACCCTAAAAAATAAAAACCTTGTTGAAGGGTTGTCTAATTGTAATCTTGAGTTTGATTTCTGTGAGCATTTCATTTATGGAAAATAAAACCGTGTTCAATTTTACTTGAGTTCTCATAAATCTTGTGGTGTATTGGATCTTAATCATTCTGATGTGTTTGGTCATGTAGATGTTACTTCAATTGGAAAATCCACATATTATGTTTCATTTATTGGTGACTATAGTACAAGGACATGGGTATATTTTCTAAAGAGTAAATCTGAAGTTTTCATTTGATTTAAAGAATTTAAAGCAATGGTTGAGTTGCAGATTGGAAAGAAAATAAAATGTTTGGGGACTGATAATGGTGGTGAATTTTTCTATAATGATTTTGATAGATTTTGTAAAGATTGTGGTATTCATAGAAAAAAGACAACTCCATATTCTCCACAACAGAATAGAGTTGCAGAAAGAATGAATAGGACACTAATGGATAAGGCTAGTATTATGTTGAGTGGTGCTGATCTAAAACAAAGGTTTTGGGCTGAACTTGTTGCCACTACCTGTTACCTGATTAATAGGTCACCTACATCAGCTCTTGTTGATAACATGCCTATAGAGGCATGGTTAGGTCACAATCCTTCATTAAGATATCTTAGAGTTTTTGGTTGCTAGGCATATGCACATGTACTAAAGGAGAAGCACACAAAGTTGGACAACAAGGTTGTGAAATGTATCTTCATTGGAAATAGTTATGGTGTGAAAGGATACAAGCTTTGCAATCCTGTTGCACAGAAGGTAATATATAGTAAAAGTGTTATTTTTAGAGAAACTAAGCCTTCTTCTATTACATTGTAGCCATAACAAAGTAAATAGGAAGATGTGATTCAATTTCCTTCTACCCCTAAGAAAGTTGAATCGAGGCCCATGGATAGACAAGAAGTTAAGGAGAGCTCATCTAGCTCTAAATCTTTAGAAGAGGAGGGAGAACCTCTAACTCAACTTGTTCGTAGGTCTACAAGGCATAGACAACCACCTAAAAGGTATTCACCTAATGACTGGAGATTTATTTTTTCTTTGAATACTAACATGGATGAACCCAGATCTATAGAAGATGCATTAGGTATGAATGATACAGAATCCTAGAAGATTGTTATGGATGAAGAAATGATATCTTTGAAAAAGAATGATACATGGAATCTTGTACCATTGCCTGAAGGATGAAAACTTGTTGGTTGCAAATGGGTGTTCAAGAAAAAGATTGGTTTAGATGGAGGTATTGAGAAGTACAAAGCAAGGTTGGTTGTGAAAGGTTACTCTCAAGTTGAGGGTGTTGATTATGGTGAGATATTTTCTCCTATTGCTAAAATTACATCCATTAGATTTTTGCTTTCTATTGCTGCTACTTATGATTTAGAGGTTGAGAAAATGGATGTGAAAACTACTTTCCTTCATGGTCACTTAGAGGAAGATATTTATATGACACAGCTAGAGCACTACGTGGTGAAAGGTAAAGGTGATTTGGTTTGCAAATTGAAGAAATATTTGTATGGCCTAAAACAGAGTCTTAGGATGTGGTACCTGAAATTTGATAAATATGTGTTGAGTTTGGGATTTGAGCATTCTAAATCAGATCATTGTGTTCATTATAAAACTGATAGTAATAGTTTCCTGTTTATTGCATTATATGTTGATGATATGTTATTTATTGGTAAAGGGAAAGGTATGATTTCAGAACTAAAATCTTAAGTTGCTGCTAAATTTAAAATGAAAGACCTTGGTGTAGCTAGACACATTCTTGGGATGGAAATTAAAAGAGATAGAGTGAATAGAAAACTATGGCTTGGTCAGAATATGTAAATTCAATTTTACAGAGGTTTAACATGTAGGACTATAGACCATTGTGTGTTCCCTTTTTAGTTGGAACAAAGTTATCTATTTTAGATTGTCTAACATCTCCATTATAGATGGAAGAGATGAGTAGAGTGCCTTAAACTAGAGTGCAGTTAGAAGTTTGATGTATGTTATGGTTTGTACTAGCCCAGACATTGCCCAAGTAGTGGGAGTTCTTTCTAGATATATCTCTAATCCTAGTAGAGTTCATTAGGATGTAGTTAAAAGAGTCTTTAGATATTTGTGTGGTACCTTAGAGTATTCCTTGTGTTATCATAGTAATTTGAATGAAGATGACATTTCTCTTGATACTCATGGTTATGTGGATTCAGACTAGGTAGGTGATATTGATAGTAGATGATCCACCGGTGCTTATGTGTTTACTTTATTAGGTGGTGAAATTAGTTGGATGAGTAAGCGATAGACTATGGTTGCTTTGTCCACTACTAAAGCTAAGTATATGACAGCTACTCATGCTTACAAAGAAGCCATTTGGTTTAAGAGACTATGTATAGATATTGGAATAAAACAAGGTGCAGTGAAAATTTATTACGATAGTCAGAGTGTGATTTGTCTAGTTAAGAACCTAACATTTCATGCCAGGACCAAGCACATTGATGTACAATATCATTTTGTTAGAGATATGGTCAAAGATGGTAGGGTGAAGTTGGTTAAGGTAGAGACTTTGATGAATGTTGCTAATTCTTTAACTAAGCTTGTGAGCACAGAAAAGTTCAAATGATGTTTAGAGACTATGGGCCTTTTGGCCCCTAGCAATTAAGAGATGATGTTTACTCCCTCCCATTGCTCTTGCAAGGTGAGAGATCTTTTGGGAAAATGTGTCTCAACCTTACAATTATATAAGGTTTATTGTTGATGGGATATATATATTTATATATATTTCCTAGTTACAATGATAGGTGTAATATACAATCGGAGCATAGGGTGGAGTGGGATGCATGTTAACATTTTTTTGTTAACAAAAGCTATTAAATGGTTGACATGCATTAAATTAATGATATATTGTAAATCTAGACCATTCATTATTAGGTTTTAGAACTGATGGTAGATATTTTGTTGGCTTGTCTTGCCCTAGAAGGTAACCCTATTTTATGAGGGCATTGTATTACAACTATGATATCATGATGTTCTGAGAGTTTGATAGCAGTCATGTTGTCTCTAGATCTCTGGTGGTGATACTCCTGTGAGAAGCTTTCTCTGCAAGTATATTGTAATCTTTGTGATTTATGAATAATATATTGGGTGGCTTTTGGTGTGTGGGGTTTTTCTCCCAAAAGGGTTTTCCCCACATAAATCAATGTGTTGTGCTATGCATGATATCTATGTTTATTTCTATTTAAGTTTCTATAACTGTTAAAGATTTGCAAAATTTTGCATTATCCTCCTCTCAAGATTAGTGTTGGAAGTTGTTTCGCTACCTTAGTTTCCTTACAATTTGCACCTTGTTGTTGACACTTTTAGCAGTTCCAACAAATTCAATGAAACATGGGGTTGGTCTCAAGGTATCAGACCTTGCAATTGAGACCAAACCTCTAGATAAGGTTGGTTCCTCTTTCTAAGCTTAAGGCTTAGAGAATAATGACTAAATCTAATGCTAACAGTGATAGGGGAAAAGGGGAAGAAGGAGTAACTAAAATTAAAAGAAGTGATGCACCAGATTTAGAGTGTTAGCTGGGATTGACATAACACAACAATGACCTTAAATACCAAAGAGACTCACACAAACTTATATCTTTAATAGAGGCTTGAATTAGAAAATTGTAACTATAGGAGGGATCATTTTATCCACAAATGAGCTATAAATTTCAAGTAAACACAGAGCAAAAGTAGAAGAGAGGCAAAATATTAGTAATTGTATTGATCATGAAGGCTAAATAGCAAGTACAAAAGAAAGACAATTTGTTACATAAAGGTTAGACACAAAATAACCATTTGCATTCATTGGTTTCATTGGTGAACCACTATCAGAGACATCAAAGGTTTAGTTTTGAACACAATGAATCAGATCTCACTCGTTCTTGTAAATGTGTCACAAGGTCTGTGACAACAAACTATTGAACATGTATAATAGTCCAGAAGAACAACTAATAGAATTACATTTTTTTTACATGTATATATTGTTAGAAAGCATAGGACAATTGAGAGATGGGTGACGCAGTTGTGTATTAAAACATTAAACCCTAAAAGCAATTCCAAATATCAGCCTCTTATTATGCATTAGTAGAATTTAAACATATGAAGTATCAATGCAAACACATTCAAACACATAAGAACACCAGATTTACATGGAGAACCCAAGAAGGGACAAACCATGGTGAGGATTAGCTCACATATATATGAATAACAACGCTAAAATCAAATCAGGTCACTACCAAGGGCTCATTGGCCAGAAGAAAGGCTCAGTGTCAAAAGAAAGGCTCACAGCCAAGGGCTCACTACCCAGAAGAGAGAAGAAAGAAGAAAACTATTACAAAGAGATTCAATATCTCAAAACAATAGGAGAAATCCATGACTACCACTTCATGCCATCCGAAACCTTTGGCTCACTGCCTCCAGCAACTTCTAGCACACTGAAATGTAGACACCTTCTACTATCTACATTCTAGATTCATAACACAACTCACTGCCCTTGATTCACATTTACATTATCTTCTCTACATTGCTCCACTCAACTTCACCTTGCATTTATACCATCTACAATCAAGACCTATCTCAATTAGGTCAGTCCTAATGAAGTGTGTGCACCTCAAAGCCTGCAACACCAATTAGGTCGGTGCTAAACACTTCCGTGGTGGAAAGAAGTGAAAGTGGACCATGTGAAGGGTTAACTAGGACTCAAATATGTTTAACACCCAAAGTACTAAGAGGGGGAGTGAATTAGTACTTTATTAAACCTTTTACTCATTAAACTAGTAATCCATTTACTGCATACAATAACAAAGCAAATTAAGCACAGAAGAAACAACCATAATCCATAACACATGAACACTAGGATTTTTACGTGGAAAACCCAAAATTGGGAAAAACCATGGTGAGTGTAAGCTCACAATATATTATGTAATAATAATACCAAATTACAAGAAGGCTCACTACCAAAGGAAATACTCACTACAAGAATGGCTCACTGCCAAAATAGGATCACTACCTAGAGAAAGAAAGAAGGAAGAAGAGTGGCTCACTGCTAATTTGAACTGCTCTAATTGCATCTACACATGCATGGTTATAGTTCCAATGAACTCAAAATACTGTCTCAAAACTCTTCATCTTTGACTGCCCTATTTCACTATTCTGCTTCTACATCAAATAATATCTCTCTTCTTCTACTCTTGTCACTCTTATGATTCTTCACACATCAAATTTATATCATATTTGTACACCACACCATTTCAAATACTGAATTCAATCCCATATATATGCACAATAATCAAAAGCATCTTATTAGGTCGACCTAATAAGGTGTAACATGTAGTCATAACTTGTCAGCCAAAATCATTTATGAAAATACACAGTAGATCAAAATAATACTTGAATCATCTTCACATATGTCAGATACATCCATATAATCACTTAGGATAAGATTCCAAACAACAAAAATTACCGCACACACATCATACTATCATGTTGGTCTTAATCATAGACTGTCACTGGTTTAATTCAACTGTCATAATACACCTTCCACTGTGGACCATAAAACATTCTCAAATCTATATAAGAGACTTTTCACATATCATAGATCATATCTCTTGAACCGTAAAGAAAAATATTCTTTTGCAGTAGAATGTAGACCATAAGAACACATGCTTGGTCATAGTCAAGTTCTGTCAGACCAAGTAGTGATACTTAGGCACCCATAACTTTCTTTCTGGTGGAACTCAAAACTTACAACTCTAGATGTAGATACTTCATACATGTGTTTACAACACCTCAAAACCACATAACAAGATATGCAACAACGGAGGAATGTGGACCAAATCAAATGAGTGTTATGCTCTGAATCACCATGTATTTTGTTCTTCTAGAATTAGTCTATTTGAGTGTATGCTTTCGGTACTTATCAGGAGCTAAAAAATTGGATATAGGATCATCAAAGGACTACAAACATCATACCAGAACTGAATTAGCTAATCTTCAACTAGAGACCAATGCCATCTATTATACTACTACTCTATCGCTGTCACCTGTACACTGCCAACACTTAGTAAAAAATGACTAAGTCTTTTTCACTCGACCAAATACTTTGTCTCAACCTTATTCCTTTCCTTATTTCCATCAATGACAACATATTCAAACATCAAGTACAATCATTCACCATCATACTAGCAGTGTCTCTCTCCTAGTGATTTTTTCCCTAGTTGCCAACAATCTCCTCCTTTGGCATTGATGGCAGCATTTGATGTGAAAATTTGTTATACTACTCCCCCTTACTCTTTACACACTGCTCCCCCTAATCTCCATGCTTCTCTTCTTACTTTCCAAGTGTTTTTCACATGTTTCATCCTCCCCCTTTGACATCAATGGAAAAGGTGTATGATACAAAGATATTTACAAGTTACCAAAATTTTAAAACTATTTTTCTACTACCCTTGTATATACAAGTAAAGTCAATTACCTTTCTAGCTTGTTGGGAGAATATCTAAATACAATTTCTTCAATTGTACCAAAACTTCATCCTATCTAACTTTTGCATCACTCAAAACTAATATATGTCCATTGATTTGAGCTACCATATCTTTTTCTTTCTTTACAGTAACAGGGGCCTTAGTGATTTTCTTGGTCTGCTCTACTGCTACCACCAATCTAGCCATGGATGCAATTTTGAAGCTCACAATCTCCTTGAGCTGACTTATTCTATGGTTTGTGACCTCTCTTTGTATTTTCAATTTATGTATATTAGAGTGGATACTTTCGACTTCTACCCTTTGCTGGCCAACAACATCTTTTATCAGATCATATGTTTTGGAGATGTCCATTATCTTGGCTTCCCATTCATTTATCTTCTCCTTTATGTCCTTTGTTCTCTTAGGCCATGTAAAATAGATTTGATAGATTTCACTAGCCTCTTTGATGGTTGTTTGTGCAAATTCTATACTCTTTTCTAACAAAACTTTATCTTGAGAAGCTTTATCTTTTAGCTCAACTAATCTCTTACTGTCTATTTCAGCTCTTCCCTTTTTATCAACAACTGGCATAAAGGATTCAAAATGGGAATTTATAGAATCCATAAGCTTTTTCATTTGTGCTGTAGGAGTGAGTATTCTATCTCTCTGAACTGTGGGCACGATCTTCTCAAAAAATGTTAATTGCTTCACCAAGTAGCTCACTGTCTTCCATGTGAGACTTTATTATTTCTTTCTAGGTAGTTGCTTGGAACATTGTACCCAACTTCAATTTCTACAGGGGAGACATGGTTGCCAAGTTTATTTAACCTTGTAGTAATCCAGATGTGTCTACAATTTGTGCTTCTTTCTATTTCAACAAAAATTCTCTTAATGAATCAATAGTGTCTCTTTTTATTTCAACTTGAGACATTTCAGTATCTTGACTCTCTGGAGGAGATTCTTGACTGTACCCTTGTTCATTTCTTTCTGGTACCAGAGCAGGAATGTCCATCATTTTTTCATGTACTTCTTCTCTCTGTTCTTCTTGTTCCTTAGATGCCTTTTCATCAGATGTCATCTTTGCTTCTTCAGACTTCTTCTCTTCTTCAGTTTCTTTCATTTCTTCATCCTTTCCTAAACTCTCCAAAGGAGTGATTGTGCCTTGGTCCATGCTCTTCTCAACATTCTCATCCGGAGTAGAATTAGAAGTGTCAACATTGTTAACTTGCTCTTCCCCATTAGTGTCTACAATAGTTGTGATTTGCAATTCATGCAACACACTCAAGGTTATCTCCTTTATTTCCTTTACTAGTATCTCAGTGTCACTAGCCATAATTGTATTAACTCTTCTCTTTGTTCTAAATCTTTCATTGAGTATCTTTGTGACTTTGGCTCTTTCTTCACTTGTTAGATCTGGGCAAAGGCTCAAGAGGACATATTCTCTTATATCAACATCTTTGTCCATAGCCCCTTCATTCCTTGTTGTCATGATGCTAGTTAGGCTATTCGGTAATTGATCTAAGATTTCAATTAAAGCCTTGCTAAACATATCCAAATATCTGACAACTGTTGTTTCAATAATTATCATGTTTACATAAGATCTTTCATCATACATTTCAGCTATAGGTTTCAAATTTCCATGTTGAGAAAATGCATTGACTAAGGTTTCCAAGGAAAGTGTTGCTTCACTTTCAATCTTCTCATCCTCCTTCTTCTTCTTGGTCTTTCCTGAGGTATTCTCCTTTTTATTGGGAGTGGTTTTCTTTGTTCTTGCTTGTTTTTCTACAATATCCTCATTTGTCTTTGTTTCCTCTTCTTCTTTCCGTTCACCTAGGCTCACATACACTCTTTTTGTTTCATTTGTTTTCTTTATTTTCTTCTTCTCTGCAGTTTTCTTCACCGGCACTTATTTTTTAGGTTTTGTCTTTTCTTTCTTAGCCTTTTTCTCAAGTATCTCTTTCTCAGAACTTGTAGCCTTTGTCTTCACAAAAGAAGGTTTGGAACTCTTAGAAGTAGCTACAGAGGTGGATGCTCTTGTTCTTCTTATAGGGCTAGATGTAGGCTTCTCTTTCTCAATTTTCTCTTCTTTCTTCTTCTCTGGAGACTTTTATGTTTTCCCTTCTAGAGCACTTGCAGCCTTGGATACCTTTGCCTTTTCTCTTGCTTCACTTATTTCTTCATTTGTGAATCCTTGGCTTTTGACAAACTCATCTTCCATTTTCCTTGCATTCTTTTTTATTTCTAGTTGTTTTTGCTCCAGATGAACTTTGAGAGATAGTTCCTCAAATGTACCAAACCTTTCCTCCTTGGGATCTTTTGGTTTGCTTAATATAAGATCTACCAAGCTAGTTAACACTTCCTCTAAGACTTCGTATCTCATGGCTAGGACTCATACAATTCTAGGTTCTACAGCCTCCATGAGGCATTTGTCCTTGTCCACCATGAACACAATATCCTTTTCATACTTCTTCACAACCTTTTCAGGGTTCTTGGCCCTGACCTGCATTTTCTTTTAGAAATTCTTGAAGTAACCCCATAAAGTTGCATTTTGTTTGTCATTATTTCCCAAACTATGCAAATGATTTCTAATTTGAGTAGCTATAGGTGTATGACTAAGCCAACCAATATTATCCATACCAGGTAACTCTCTTAGAAAATAGAAGAGTAGACAAATGATCAGAGTTCCATATTTAAAGGAATATTTGGTTTCCTTTGTTCTTTTTAGGTTCTCCATTAGTTGTTCCCCAGAGAAATGCACATAGGTCATAGCCTGTGTTATTCTTGACCATATCATATGCTGTGTATATGGCCATTGTAGACACCGAGTTCTCCCTGTTGGAGAAAGAGACCTTGTACCCAATAACCATCGATGCAAATCTAACTGTTGGATCTGCAATGTCATTCATAGTTAGTGCCCTCTTATCAAATTTTGCACCAGTTAACTGCATTACTATATTGGTCTTCATGATTTTCAAGGTTGGAACATTTCTGATAGAAAACATGCTAGTTACTGCTTTGATAGCATCCTTTGTTATCATGTGGGGTACATCAAGCCAAAAGAATTCATCATGAATTTTGCTTAGAACATATCTAACCCACGCATCATCTAAGAATATCAGAAAATCTAACTAGGTATACAAGTTCTTCTCATGAAAAACATTGTATTCTTCTTTTAACACAATATTAACAGTAGTCAGCTCATCCAAGTACAATTTCCCTAATTTCATGTGATTATATTCCTCTAGGTTTGCATGTATGTATGCCCTAACATCTTTCGTATGCATAACACTGTGTGGAACCTTAGAAAATGCACCATCTGGATCAGTCACTAATGATTTAAAGGGATGTTTCTTGAACTTAGGGTGGGGCTTCTCTGTTATCTCAACTACTTGATGGGTAGCCATCTTTACAAACTCAAAGAAGGAAATTTTTCATTAGAGAAATCGATAAATACCTTTTGCCTCCATTAGGGTTTCTTCACCAAATGCTTGAATTTTCTTTGGCTTGTTTCTTAGATCATTTTGATCACTTGGAAGTTTGAATGAAAAGTGATTTTTCTTTCGAATGGATCCCTTATATTCTCTTTTCATCAAGATTTAATTGCCATAAATGCTTCATTCAAAAAGCTATCAAACCCTTTCTTTGATGTCCTTAGTCAATCAAGATTGCTCCACAATTCACCACATTAGATTATTTCCTACCAAAATCTTCTTCAAAATATTTGTAATTGTCTTACATTTCATATCTTCATGTTGGATATCAACACTACACTTTTGGCTGGGGGAATACGAATTTTCACTAAAGTTCCCCCTGAGACAGAGCTCTCAATTCACTTCTCAGAGGAAGTATCTACACTAGAAGCTGGTGCAGACCCATCCTTGACTTCATGTGCTTCCTTCTTAACACAAATCTTGTTCATCTCCTTGATCTCTATTAGATCTACTTTTTCTACCAATTTATTCATCTCTGCCTAATTCTCCTTCTTCATATTCTTGCTTCTACAAAACTTTGCAATATGTCTAGGCCTGTTACAATTGAAGCATACAACATTTCTTTGTCCATTGTTCCTTTCATTCATCCTTGATCTGCATTGGTTAGCCTTGTGCCCAAATTTATTGCATGCAAAATAGTTCCCATTGAAAGATTGAGCATTCCTTCCATTATTATAGGTGCTCCTTATCTGACTTCTGCATTCACTAGGTCTATGACCAAACCTCTTGCAAATAAAGTAGTAACCTTTGAAATTTTCAACATTCCTTCCATTGTAGTGACCATTCCTTATCTAACTTCTACATTCATTAGCCTTATGACCTATTTTATTGCAAGTGAAACACTGACCAGAGAATGATGGAACATTTTGATTCACTCTGCTTCTACATTGAGTAGCCTTATAACCAAACTTATTGCAAATATTACAATAACCATTGAAGGAAAGGTACCTTTGAGCATTTGGTTACCTGACTAGTGGTCTTCTAGGTCTATTCCTGTGATTCTAGATCAATTTTCCTTTGTTCTTATTGATCTTTTATTGACCAGTTTTAGAACTTTCACCTTTCTTAAATCCCAAGCCTTCTTTATCATCAGGACTCTTCTAATTAGCAAGTATTCTATCAAGTTGGGAAGCACTCACTTTGAATTTATCTTCTTGAATCCATGCCTATTTTAGATAAGCTTTTAGATCCACAACTTCTTATTCAAGCTTTGTACAGTCTTCAGTTTTGCTTTTCACCAACTAATTTAGGTCTTCTTCTACTTTTTCTCTTTTTACAACTTCCACTTTCATACTACTCAAGGTGTCATTTGCAGATATCAACTATTCACTAACCTCCTTATATTTTTCTTTAAACTTCTTGACTTGTTCCCTCAAATTTTTGATACAATCATCTACTTCATTGACATTATCTTTTAGATCCCTATTTTCTATTTTAGATTTTTCAAGATCTTCAAGAGCCACTCTGAGTTGATCTTTAATGCATTCTTCTTCTATACCTTCAGTTAGATCAATCTCTTTAGGATGAGTAGGATACCTTTTACCAGCCACGTGTTTAGTTTCCAAGATCTTCCTCAAGCTGTTAAACTTCTTCCAAGGAACCATGCTCTGATACCAATAGTTGAACACCCAAAGTACTGAGAGTGGGGTGAATCATTACTTTATTAAACCTTTTACTTATTAAACTAGTAATCCATTTACCACATGAAATAAAAAAGAAAATTAAACAAAGAATAAATGACCATAATCCATCACACATGAACACTAGGATTTTTATGTGGAAAACCCAAAACTAGGAAAAACCATGGTGAGTGTTAGCTCACAATATATTATGTAATAACAATACCAAATTAAAAGAAGGCTCACTGCATTAGGGCTCACTACCTAGGGCTCACTACCTAAGGAAATGCTCACTGCAAGGATGGCTCACTACAAAAATAGGCTCACTGCCTAGAGAAAGAAAGAAGGAAGAAGAGTGGCTTACTACCAATTTGAACTACTTTGATTTCATCTACACATGCATGGTTACAGTTCCAATGAAGCTTAAAATACTATCTCAAAACTCTTCATCTTTGACTTCCCTATTTTACTATTCTACTTCTACATCAAACACGATCTCTCTTCTTCTACTCTCGTCGCTCTTATGATTCTTCACACATTGAATTTATATCATATTCACACACCACACCATTTCAAACATTGAATTCAATCCCATATATATATCTGCAATAATGAAAATCATCTTATTAGGTCAGCCTAATAAGGTGTAGCGTGTAGTCATAACTTGTCGACCAAAATCATTTACCAAAAAACACAATGGATCAAAATAATACTTGAATCATCTTCACATATGTAGGCTCCATCCATATAATCACTTAGGATAAGATTCCAAACAACAAAACTTACTGCACACACATCATACTATCATGTCAGTCTCAACCACATACTGTCACTGGTTTAGTACAACTATTAGACTACACCTTCCACTGCGGACAACAAGACTTGCTCAAATCCATATAAGACTCTTCACATATCATTGATCATATCTCTAGAACTGAAAAGTAAAATATTCTTTTGTGGTATAATGTGGACCATAAGAACACATGCTCTATCACAGTCAAGTTTTGTCCAACCAAGTAGCGATACTTAGGTACCCATAACTATCTTTCTGGTGGAACTCAAAACTTACAGCTCTGGATTTAGATACTTCATACATGTGTTTATAACACCTCAAAACCACATAACAAGATATACAACAGCGGAGTAATGCAGACCAAATCAAATGAGTGTTCTGCTTTGAAACACCATGTATTTTGTTCTTCCAGACTTAATTTGTTTGAGTGTATGTTTCGGTATTTATCAGGAGCTAAAAACTTGGATATAAGATCATCAAAGGACTGCAAATAGCATACCAAAACCATATTGTCCAATCTTCAACTGTGGACCAATGCCATCCATTATACTGCTACTCTATCACTGTCTCCTGTATACTACAAACACTTAGTAAAAAATGATAGTCTTTTTCACCAGACCAAATACTTTGTCTCAACCTTATTCTTTTCCTTGTTTCCATCAATGAAAAAAACTTCAAACATCAAGTACAATCATTCACCATCATACCAGTAGTGTCTATCTCTTAGTGATGTTTGCCAAGTTGCCAACAAAATATTCATCACCAAGCTACTCATCACATTCACAATCCACAAGGTACCTCCGCAAATGGTGCTAGTAAGCCAAGTCAGCCAAACCTAAGCTAACGACCACATCCATGCTTCTCTAAGTCCAAAAAAATCATGAAGACTAGAGAGAGACACTTCAAAACATTCACACATCTTTCCAGAGTATTCACCATCATCAAAAGCTTCTGCAACCTCCTAAAACAAAGAATGTCTTTAATCTACACATCAAGATCCACTACCACTAAACACCAACACAATAACTAAACTTGCAAAGAAACCCATCACTAGAAATGTCAAGGGAAGGTAGATGTAGACTATATAAGCACATCCCCATATTTGTAAGACAAGAAACCTCAATGCGGAGAAATACAGAGCAATCTCATTTCTTCCAGATAGTCTTCTACATAGGCAAATACTCTGTCAAACACATCTTTCACTTCCACATGATCTAGAACTTGAAACTCTAGATATAACACCTATGAACATCTTTGATCAACACTTCCAAACTGCATAAGCATATCTTCAACTAGGAAGAAATTCGGAGCACAACACTAAGAGCACCTCTGTCACACTGCACACCTTTTTATCAAATTTTCTCAAAAGCACTTGGAAACCAAGTGAACTATATGTTGGAGGTTGAAATCAATGACAACACTAGCAAGTTTCCAAAAATCTCCCCCTTTGTCATTGATGACAACACTAGCTCTTTAAAAAACTATCAAAACCTAAAGAAATCAATTAGTAGCTCAGTAGTACTCCCCTAACTAGAGAAACTCTTACTCTTCACACACTTTCTTGTACTATGGTTTTTTAGCAAATCTAACTCTCTCCTCCTTTGACATCAATGGCAAAGGGAAATAACTACAACACTAGCAAGTACTAGCTCAACTTCCACTTCTCACTTTTCTGCATGCTCCCCCTTAAGGTCATAAGATATGCTCCATCTGACTACACCAATGAATAGTATAACTACCTATTCCCCTTAAGAGGTAGCCTTTAACATCAGTCCAAGACCAAAAATATATCTTGAAATGCTTCCTGGATAGATGCACACACTTATGTATCTAGTTAAGATAAGGAGGGGCAATAACCCCTAACTTCTATCAGAGATACTCGAAGGTATCCTTAGGAAGAGCCTTTGTGAATATGTCTACAACTTGATCCTTGGTAGGCACATACTCCAATTTCACCTCATTCTTTGTAACCTTCTCTCTTAGGAAGTGATACCAGATTGAAATATTCTTTGTCCTTGAATGCATTACTGGATTCTTTGAAATATTGATAGCACTTGTATTATCATGTAAGATAGGAATAGGTTCATCATATGACACTTTGATATCCTTTAATGTCTGCTTCATCCATAACACATGTCTGCAGAAAGATGTTGTTGTAATATATTCTGCCTCTACAGTAGATAATGACACTGAGTCCTACTTATTACTTAACCATGAGACAAGTCTGCTTCCCAGAAAGAAAGCACCATCACTTGTACTTCTTCTATCATCTGTACATAATGCCCAATCTGCATATGTATATGCACTCAAGAAGAAATCAGTATTCTTGGGATACCATAGGCCAAACTCCAGAGTGCCTTTCAAGTATATGAATATCCTCTTTACTACTGAAACATATGACTCTCTGGGATCAGCTTGAAATCTAGCCACAAGGAAAACTACATGCATGATATCTAGTCTAGTAGCAGTTAGGTTTAGTAGTCCACCAATCATTGATCTGTACTTGCTTTGATCAGCCTTAGGAGATTCATCATCTTTTCTTAACTTACAACCAGTAGTCATGGGAGTACACACCAATTTGGAGTCTTCCATTCCAAACTTCTTCAACATTTCCTTAGCATACTTTGACTATGAAATGAAAATACCTTTTTTTGATTGACTGATTTGTAACCCAAGGAAGAAATTCATTTCCCCACACATTGAGATTTCAAATTCTTTCTACATCTCTTCTGCAAATTTCTTGCACATACCTTCATTACCTCCAAAGATTATATCATCAACATATACCTCCACAATCAGGATTTGATTTTCTTCAACTTTGAAATATAGATTGCTATCTATAGTACCCTTTTTAAAACCTTGCTACAATAGGTACCTATCCAACCTTGCATACCAAGATCTAGGAGCCTGTTTGAGTCCATACAGTGCCTTCTTCAATCTACATACCATATTTGGACCATCTGATAACTAAAAGCCTTCTAGTTGTTCAATGTATACTTCCTCTTTCAATTCTCTATTCAAGAATGCAGATTTCACATCCATCTAATAGAATTTGAAGATCTTATGAGCTACAAAGGCCAAGAACATTCTAATGGCCTCCAATCTTGCCATAGGAGCAAATGTTTCCTCATAATCTATTCCTTCCACTTGTGAGTAGCCTTTACACACAAGCCTAGTCTTATTTCTGACTACTTCTCCATTCTTATTCAATTTGTTCTAGAAAAACCATTTAGTTCCAATCACATTTTTGTCTACTAGTCTTGGGACAACTTCCCAAGTTTGATTCTTCTCAATCTACATCAATTCTTCTTCCATAGCCTTGATCTAGTGCTCATCTTTGCATGCTTTAGTCACTATTTTGGGTTCTATTTTAGATAATAAGCACAAATTTACCTATTCATCTACCATAGCAATACTTCTTCTTGTTAATACACCTTTGTTCTTATCTCCAATGATTTGATCTTCAAAATGATTCTTATGCACATACATGGGGCCCCTAGGAATCCTTTCTAGAGCATCTTCTTCATCAACTTGCTTCTCCTTTTCCTTTTCTTCTTCTCTTTCTTCTTCTCTGCAAGGGATCTCATCAGATTCATATCCTTCCATTAACACTGAACATTGATATAGTTTTTCATCCACTTTGACATTTGCAATTTCCACTAATTTTTTTAGTCTCTTGTTGTAGCACCTATAAGCCTTGCTCTTTGTAGAATATCTAAGGAAGATTACTTCATCTGATCTTGTATCAAACTTTCCCAAATTTTCTTTGTCTCTACTAATGTAGCACTTGCTTCTAAACACTCTAAAGTATTTTACAGTAGGAGTTCTTCCATACCATAGCTCATATGGAGTCTTTGAACTATTGACCCTTGCTTGCACTTTGTTTTGTATGTAGATTGCAATGTGAATAGCTTCTCCAATAGATATCTGGTAAATATGCTTCTTTCAACATTGTCCTTGCTACTCCCTAAACTATCATGTTCTTTCTTTCCACCACTCCATTCTGCTGAGGACTTCTAGGGACTAACAAATGACTCTTTATTCCATGATCTTCACAAAAATAGTTAAAATCATTAGAGGTGAACTCACCGCCTCTATCAGACCTCAAACACTTGATCTTCAAATCAATTTCATTTTCAACCATAACCTTGAATGCTTTAAACTTATCTAGAGCTTCTCATTTTTCTTTGAGAAAAGTTACCCAAGTCATTCTAGAGTAATCATCAATCAACAACATGAAAAACCTATCACCTTGAAAGCTTCCTACTCTTGTAGGTTCACACAGACCTATGTACACCAACTCCAGAGGCACGGTGGTAGAATACTCTTTGATCTTGAAGTTCTTCCTTTTTTGCTTCCCAATCTAACATTGCTTGCAGGTTGCATTGATAGGCTTTGGAATTCTTGGCAGATCCCTCACAGCTTGAGTAGAGCTGATCCTCACTAGACTATCAAAATTGATGTGACATATTCTTCTATGCCATAGCCAACTTTCATTAACTTGAGTCATGATGCACATACCATTAGCACCTTTGAGCTGATATATATTTCATTTTGTCCTTGTTCCTGTAGAAGCTAGAGTTCTAAAATTTTATTTTCTGATTTGACAACCACCATCCTAAAAGACAAGGTTATATCCACTATTACACATTTGTCCTACACTTAGAAGATTATGTTGGAGATCCTTGACATAGAGAACATCATCTATATTTTGCTTGCCATTAAAATTGATTGAACCTTTTCCACAGATCTTAGCAGATGCATCATCTCCAAACTTAACAAAACCTCCATCAAACTTTTCAAGCTTCACAAACTTATTCTTATCACCTGTCACATGATTTGAACACCCACTATTAATTAACCAGTTGTTTTCCTCTTCTCTTGCATGGAAAGTAGTTACCAAAGCACCTTTGATATTATGCTCTATTTCTAGAGGAATTCCCTTCATACCCCTTTTAGATTAGTTCCAACATTCAAAGCCATAAACAAACATTCATTGCTTTCATCATCCAGATAGTTAGACTCATTATCAGATATGCTATCATCTTGCTTAACATGATAAATTCTCCTTAATGATTTACCTTTGTTGTCCTTGTGTTTGTCATTTGAAATTTTGATTGGACATTTTGAAGCATAATGACCTATCTTTCCATAGTTAAAACATTTGAAAAGTAGCTTACCTCTGTATTTTCCAAAGCCCTTTTTCAGTGTACTTACAAAATTTGCTTCCACTTCATCAAAGTCATTTGAATCTGATTCAACATTCTTTTCTGTCTTGCTAGCCTTAAAAGTACTTTCTTTTCTTGAATGATCTTGAGAAAATTCTCTTATCTCAAAAGTAGTTGGAGTACCAAACATTTGTTCCCTACAATACTTGTCCAAATTTTGAGTTTCTTTAATAGAAAGAACTTTAGCATTAAAAGTTTTTGGAAGAGTTTTTAGTACCTTCTTTACCACTTCACTTTCCTCCAGCTTTCCACCAAGACCATTGATGGAGTTGATAATCTCATCCACTCTCTACATGTAGCTTGCAATATTTTCATCCTTAGACAGCTTTAGGGTTTCAAACTTGGTCTTTAAAATTTATGACTTTGCTTGCTTGACCTTGTCATATCCTTCATAGGTACTTTCCAGCTTCTTCTAGATTTCATGAGCAGTTTTGTAACTCATCACCTTCACTAATTCAGAATTAGAGAGACTGTTCAGAAGAGCACTCCTTGCCTTGCCATTGTTCTCATATTCTTTAATCTCATCTTCGTCCTTTGGAACATTAGGAGGTATAGTATACTCTTTGTCAATTATCTTCCATATGTCATATCCTAGTGAGACAAGAAATCTTTCCATCTCAGTCTTCTAAAAGGCATAATTAGTTCCATCAAACACTAGAACCTCCATACCTTTCCTGTGTGCCATCCTAATCTACCCCAAGTGGTTAAGCTTCTTTAAGGAACTTGGATCTAATACCAATTGTTAGAAAGCACATGAAAACTAAGAGGGGTGGTGAATCAATTATGTATTAAAACATTAAACCCTCAAAGAAATTCCAGACATCTATATCTTATTATGCATTAGCAGAATGTAAACATATGAAGCATCAATGCAAACACATTCAAACACATAAGAACACTATATATATGTGGAAAACCCAAGAAGAGAAAAATAATGGTGAGTATTAGCTCACATATATATGAATAGCAACACTGAAATAAAATAGGCTCACTGCCAAGGGCTCACTACCCAAAAGAGAGAAGAAAGAAGAAAACTATTACAGAGAGATTCACTATCTCAAAGCAATAGGAGAAATCCACCACTACCACTCCTTGCCATCCACAACCTTTGGCTCACTACCTCTAGCAACTTTTGGCACACTGAAATATAGACACCTTCTACTCACTGCATTCTAGAGTCATATGCATTTAATCTCGCACACAACTCACTGTCCTTGATTCAAATTTGCATTATCTTCTCTGCATTGTTCCACTCAACTTCACCTTCCATTTATACCCTCTACAACCAAGACCTATCTCAATTAGGTCAGTCCTAATTAAGAGTGTGCACCTCAAAGCATGCAACACCAATTAGGTCGGCACTAAACACTTCCATAGTGGAAAGAAGTGAAAGTGGACCATGTCAAGGGTTAACTAGGACTCAAATTTTCATCACCAAGCTACTCATCACATTCACAATCCACAAGGTACCTATGCAAATGGTGCTAGTAAGCCAGGTTGGCCAAACTTGAGCTAATGACCACATCCACGCTTCACCAAGTCTAAAAACATCATGCAAACTAGAGAAAGACACTTCACAACATTCACACATCTTCCTAGAGTATTCACCATCATCAAAATCTTCTACAACACTTCCACAACCTCCTAAAACAAAGAATGTCTTCAATCTACACATCAGGATCCACTACCACTAAACACCAACACAATAACTGAACTTCCACAGCAAACTATCACTAGAAACTTCAAGGGAAGATAGATATAGACTATATAAGCACATCCCTAGATCCGTGGGATAGGAAACTCCAATGTGAAAAAATGCGAAGCAATCTTGTTTCTCCCAGATAGTTTTCTACACAGGCAAATACTCTGCCAAACACATCTTTCACTTTCATATGATCCAGAACCTAAATGTCATGCCCACATTTCCCATGCGGTCACGACACGCATCACACTTGTCATGTCCACATTTTTCATGTGGTCATGACATGAAATATCAAAAAATTTACCATGCTTCCCTAGAAACCCCCTCGCATGCATAAGCGTGCTCAGTGGCATTACACTTAAGGCGTAAACATGTCAGACAAAGGCAGGGTAATGCGCTCACTGGTGCATTCCTCTACACAATGAAGGCCAACTAGGGGGTCGATGCGATGTGATTAACGTCGCTAATATGGTTAGGATCAAAGATTGAAAACTGAGGTTAACCTAAGTAGATGATGGGATTTTGACACAAGTTAAAATCAAAATCCAAATTCTAGAGCATGAGAAAAATATAATAATACCAAAACATAATGTCAATAACTTGCAAACAGTAATTTAATCCTAAGCAAGGTTAAATTCACTAACTTAGCTAACCCCTAAATTTTGGAAAAATCTGGCAGCATAACGCCTCATGGGCGTGATTAGGATTTATTATAATAAAACTAATTTTGATCAAAATTTTACTTGCACTAAAATTAATCTCAAAAGGTTTTAAATTACCTACGTTACACTAGTTAAATTGGTAGAAAATTTGATTAGATTAATTGAAAACCCCAAACTCATTAATGAAATCTCTACAAAGATACCTAGAACATTTTTTAACAAAGCTCGATCAATTTGTTCTCCTTCACGTTCTCTATCAATCAGAGCTATCACTGCATCCTTTACGTTATTCCTAATTTCTTAGTAGACTAGATCATGGAAGCATGTTATACTAACTTCATTTAGACAGTTTACTAGGTTTCCAAGTTGGATTAAAATGACATCTTTATTAAACTAATAAAATCGCTCTAGATTAATTAAATTAATTACTAAACTAATAACAACTAAATTGCCATTAACCTTGTTTGATAAAGGTTTGCAAACCATTGATTAATCCCATTGTTTTAAATTAAAAACATCTCAATAATTAATATAGAGTAAAAATTAAATAAAACAATAAAATCCCTTTGTAATAATCAAATTAAAATCATTAATCCGTAAATTCCCTCTAGCCAGAAAATATTCTATTTAAATTTTACCATACCTCTAAACAATAAAAAGAACATTTTCAAAAGAAATAAAACTTACCCAAATCTATTATTTACCTCTAAACCCCCATTTAAAAGAATAACTTAAAACAAATGAAAGAAAATAAATAAAGAGTGGGAATTAAAATAAGGGCAATTTTTAAAAGCTAAGCCCTAAAATCCTCTCAAATAAAAAAACAATTTCCTTATGGAGTGGAGACAAACCCTAGCCTCCACTTCCAAATCTCATCTCCTTTCTTTTCTCTATTTTCTCCAATCTCTGGACTCTCAAGTTTAATTTGTTTTCAGATTCATGTTGCAGGTTTTGGGTGGAGTTTCCATGGCCACTGCCAAGGAAGAAGTATATACAATAGGTATACACATTTCCTCTATTTGTTTTTTGATAAAAAGAATATGCATACATACCTCTGGTTTTAACCAAAGAGTTCTTTTTTTTTTTATAAAATAAAAAAATGAACAAGAAGAATGCTCCAAAGAATATATATATATATATATATATATATATCACATGATATACAGCCAAGGGATTAACAAGAGATAACCTGCAGGTCTAAAAATGTCCAAGGCCGACATAGTGGCGGCGGTGAGGCGGACTGAAATTCTATGGTAGTCGCGCCATTGTCTGAGGCTACTAGCAGTGGTTGAGGGCAACAGAGGGTGGAGAGGCTTGGGCATTAGGTGTGTGGGAGGTAGGGGGCATTGGGGTGAAGCGAGGAGGTGAGGGGAGATAAGGGGCCGCGAGAGGTAAGGGGAAGGTGGGGTGTGGGGAGGGGGCCGAGCCCCCACCCACATCCCACTATGGTGGGGTGTGGGTCGAGGCTTGGCCCCCTCCCTATACCCAATAGTAACCAACGGTGGTAGTGGGGTTGGAACCCCCATCGCCCACATGCCTCTGTCTTCAGCATAAAACTTACACAACAATTTTCCTTTCTGCATCATTTTTTTTAAATAAAAAAAATAAAACATTAATATATATACATATATATATATATTATGCACTGGTCAAATAATCACCATAGATTTGCTTATAATTAATGTCAATGAAAATATGTGAATTATATATATATACATATATATATTTATATATATGTGTATATATATACATCACAAAAAAAAATACATTAAATAAAAACATATATATATGCGTGTGTGTGTGTGTGTGTGTGTGTGTGTGACTCAACCAACAATAGTTTGCTTAAACACTAGCACTTAAATAGACAAGAAATATATATATATTAATTAGGATAGAAATACTTTCACAGTAATAAGGAAATTTATTCAGCCAACTATTGCAACTATATTTTTCTTTAAGATAAAGATAAGGTCAAAAAGGTATTTACTTTTTTTTTTTTTTGAAACAATGCAAATAGGTTAAAGACTATACAATTTTCTTAATATTTTAGAATTTAAAACAACAATGCCTATTTTTTTTTCTTTTCTAAGAGCAATACATTTTCACTATATCTTTCAAATACAAAATAGAAACTATCTATATCCCCCTTTTTTTCTTTTGTTGAAATAAACTCATATCATACCTGTTGGTGCCTGCATGAGCAGTCAAGTTTCAAGCATATAAACATGCAAGCACCTTCCCTAAAAATCCAAAAAATTCTAAGTCCATGGACCTCCTCAGCATGTTTCAGCATCAGCATCATATTTTCTTCAAGGAGGAGGTCATCATCATCATATTTCTAGACATCACCCTGATGTTGCTTGCGAGGGTCATCATATTTTCTGCCTGCATGATCTTTCACCAGGGTGATATTTTAACATCGGGTGATCTTAGTTAAGATCATCCTGATGATGTTAATGCAAGGTTCTAAGTATGACCCATTTTTCATCGGGGTCATCATATTTGAACATCAGGTGATCTTGGTTAAGATCATCTTGATGTTATTCTATCACTTCATGTTTGCTTTATTGCTTGGTGCTGCTGATGTCATTCTTTTATCGGGGCAATATTTGCCCGTCTGCATCATTTTTCTCTTGATGCATCATGTTTCAATATCCGGTGATGTTTCAATCTTTTATCATGATATTCTATTGACTGGATTTTTCAAGGGTCATCATGTTTCAATATCGGGTGATGTTTGGATATCCCAATCCTACAATAGAGCTACAGTGCACCCTGATATTTCTGTGGGGGGTGATATTCTGAAATATCAGGTGATCTTACAAATATCACCCCGGTGAATATGATGGTGACATCATTTAGATATGTGGAGATGCACGGTATGCAGATATGATGGTGACATCATCAGGATATATCAAGATGATATTTTATGTGAAGGCAGGGTTGGTCATCAGGAGGATATCTGATGAGCAGGACATTTGCAGATAATATGATGATGCTGACATCAAGGAGATATCCGCTTGTCGGCTTCATGCATTGTCCAGTGGGGGATGATCTTTCCAAATATCAGTCATATTCAAACATCACCCCGATGTTTCATTAGAGCTACAATGCACCCTGATATTTTGTGGGGGGTGATATTTCTAAATATCAGGTGATCTTACGAATATCACCCCGACGCCAATATGATGGTGACATCATTTGGATATGAGGAGGTGCGCGATGGGCAGATATGCTGATGATGTCAGCAAGATATGCTGATGACGTCAGTAGGATATGACAATGATGTCATCGGGATGTTCAATTATCAGGGTGATATCTTTTATCAGGTGGTGTGAATTATCTAGATGAGCTCAACAGGATGTTTGCTAATGTCAGCAGGATATGACAGTAACATCATCAAGATTTTCATCGGCCAGACATTTGGTATCGGCAAGGCAGGAGGATCTTTCTCTGACGCATCAGGTTGTGTCAATGAAGGTCAGGTTGGTCATTAGGATGTTTTTTTTTACATGTGGTGATGAGGTCTGGATATGCTTTCCCATAGGGTGATATTTTATGCAGGGTGATATTTCATATTAGGGTGATATGAATTATTGGGAGGTTGTCATGCGGATATGATGCTGACGTCAGGGTGATATTTCAAGCAATAGGATATCATGTTGGAGGATGATGATGATGAAGGTCTTATACTAGGTGTTGTCGGGAGCAAAATCACCGACATCATATATCCTCATGACCTAGTATATAAAGTATTAAGGAGGTTGCCGCAGGGTGCATGTGGGATAATCAGCTTCCTGCATATTTTCAAATATCGGGTGATATTTCTTGGTGGGAAAAGCTACGAATGCACAATCTACTGCATTTCCTGAGGCTGTAGGTCTGGCACGCTGATTAATGGCAGTTGTTGCAGGGTATGGGCGATGGCGTGAATGGTCAAACCACCAAATTGAAGATGTTGATTCCTAGGCAGCGTGCAACTCGAGGCCACTTCCTATCTCCTCCTCCCCTGCTGCATTGAATGTTGAGTGTCATTTTCTCAAGATGTGTGGTATCTGGCAGATATTTTGAAGTGCCATTGTATTGAATGATGGGTACACCTTCTTGCTATATAATGCAGACTGTGTTATTCATTCAGGGGTTGGTTGTTGAAAACTGGACATATCTGGCTCTGTAATAAGATACAACTGGTTTTGGTTGCTCTGTGTAGGAGGTCTTGTGAGTTTATGTATCTCTTATTGTATGTCTCATGCATCAATCTACTAATTTCATAATTGATTTTATATGAGTAATGTTGTATTTGCATGTGTTTTGTTAATTTTGTCTCCAGTATTGCATGTGTCCTTTTGAATCTAGATATCTAAGGGGTGTCTGGTATTCTAGAATATAGAATTCCTATATTGAATGCTTGATCTTTCAATTTTTGCTCAAGGGGTAGATTAAAGTGTTTTCAGATTAAGTGTTGGGAAGGATATACTGCAATAGGGATGCAATAAGTAGAGATAACCTAACACTCTATTTTGGGAGGTATCTGTAAGGCAGATATCACACAAATCCCCTTGAAATCCAGTTTTAGTGTGTTTATGCTGATCATTCACAGGTGTATGTCTACCGACTCCAAGCCCTTGATAGGCACCAATCTAGCTCTGTGTTGAGGTTATACACCAAGTCTAGGTTTGCATCCAAACATAAATCAAATTCAAACTTCAACCACAACCATTTGGACTATAGAAGTAGTTTAGGACCAAGATCCTCTAATTCACAACTGAACATAAGCCCAAAGTTAGCCCCTTTGCACTTATCTCACAGTTTTGGTCTTCATACAGGAGGATTTATCTGCTTTGTATCAACATCCCAAGCCAACCCACAAGCATATTCTCATGGGTGTTCAATAGGGAATACACCCTAGGTTTTGGAGAGCCTAAAGAAGAAGAGGAGATAAAAATAGAGTCTATCTCCTACACAGTTGGCCCCTGGCCCAGAGATCCTATTGATCACTGATGGCTACCTTGTAGGGAAATCTAGGAATGAGCATCCTGTCAGGGAAAAAACTAACAGAAATTGGTGACTCTACTGGGGAGAGAGAGAGAGTCAAGTAACCTTAGGGCTAGAAAATCTAGTTTCTAGTGAAGTTGTTGCAGCAAAAAGGAACCATGTGGTGCTCTGCTGGGGTGATGAATCTAGAAAACAAAAGTGCCTTGCTGACATTCTGTCCTCACTCTGAGAGGTGGCAACTCTGTTGAAAGAACCTATCAGTGCTGCAACATATATCTAGGTATTCATCTTTGATTCAAAATGTTGAGTTTAGAACAACAAACCTGGTTGTGCTCTCAGAGAAGACCATTTTTTATTGAAAGGTATAAAGCCCTAGATTTCACAGGGATATATGGCTACCCAAATATTATTCCCAATAAAATTAGAAAATATTTGCCAAAATATAGTGGATCAGATTCTGAATCAGCAAACAAACATCTGCAAAGGTTTTGTAATTTGATAGAAGATTATGAGATAGAGGATGAAGATGTAGTAATGAGACTCTTTGTTCAATCATTAGAAGATGATGCTAGGATATGGTTTTCAGACCTACCTATTTGTTCAGTTTCTTCATAGATAGATTTAGAAGTTGCATTCCTAGGGCAGTTTGGTGAAAGGTTTGATGTGGCCTCATTGGTCATACATTTTATGAATATCCAAAGGGAAGATGAGGAGTTGGTTCCAGCCTTTAATCTTAGGTTTATTAAGTTGCTCAAGCAAATCCCTGAATATATGAGACCTAATAATGCATTGTGCTTGACAATTTATTTGGCTGCATTTGATGAAGAAATGAGTTATCTATTGAGAGATAAAGAACCAACTACCCTTCACCAAGCTTTCCAATTTGCTATGGATATAGAAAACAATGAGAAATATGGAATGCTAGTAGGTTTCATGGCTGCAAGTTGTAAAAGCAGTTATCAAAGTGAATATATTTTAGCTCTCCTAGTATGTGCATTAAAGGATGATTTTGCAGAGGGAAATATATTTCAGAATAATGTGTGCAGCCATGATGTGATGCATGAAGAAAATGTTGTAGAAGATGTAGGCACATCCTATGATGATGAGGACAAAAACAATTGTCTGCCTCTAGAAGAAAAGCCTACAGATGCAATATGCTCTCCAAATGATGAAATAAAATATAAACAGTTGCATCTTGTAGTGATAGGCATATCCTAGTTATTCCTGATTAATTATGAGGTGGATACACAGAGCTTCACTCTGAATATAGAAAACATTGATTCAAGGGATGGCAGTGAATATGCTAGTGATTATCAGCATTCAGATGCATGTGTGAGCCTTTCAGATGATGAAATATATTTGGATGCTGAGTATGAATGTTTTCTTGAAGTTTCTGACCATTTTCACAATGCAGAGGTTGAAAATTTTGTTTTTGATTATCAGTGCATTGGTGAAGAGAAAAAACAAGGTCACTATTCAGAGGTGGACAGACATGTTGCAGATGTGTGTGCTCATATAGTTGGGGGTAATGTTGATTACATGGGTAACTACAAAGCTTTTGATGAAGGGCTGCACTCTGAGTTTTTTATGCCTTCTTTTGAGACATTTCAGGTGGACCTTAGTGACAAAACTGCTGAGCATGATGATGATGGATATCTGTATGTTCATCAAGATAAATCTAATTATGAGATGTTGCTTGTGCCTAAATATTGCATGTTTGATATAGAGGAGCTCTTATTTTTTGAGGAAGGGCAAAATTTTGATGTGGATTCATTTGTTTCATGTGAGTCTATTATTTTTCCAAGCAACATCAGTGACTCATATGATGATGACATTCTACAACTCATGATAATGTATGCTGATGACGCTGGTTGTAGATTTGTCAATGAAAAGAAAGGGAGCAACAGCACAAACAATTGCCAAGGGGCTTGCTGCAGACAGTTAAATGCTTTTAGGCTTCATTTGAAGAAATCAAAAGAAAATCAAGTGTTTGACAAAGGAAAACTCTGATTTTTCCTTTTTAGTGGCCCTGGGCCACCATGATTATGTTTATAGTTGTGCTTGGTGATGCAGATCATTGTAACTTTTTGACTCTATGCCCAATGGATAGGGGATTGGTCTACATCCCAGAGATCTGTGGTTCTTGCCATGCCTACAAGAGGCATGCATCCCCAGACAGAGCCATTGTTGGTGCCTGCATGAGCAGTCAAGTTTCAAGCATATAAACATGCAGGCACCTTCCCTAAAAATCTAAAAAATTCTAAGTCCATGGACCTCCTCAGCATGTTTCAGCATCAGCATCATATTTTCTTCAAGGAGGAATTCATCATCATCATATTTCTAGACATCACCTTGATGTTGCTTGCAAGGGTCATCATATTTTTTGCTTACACGATCTTTCACTGGGGTGATATTTTAACATCGGGTGATCTTAGTTAAGATCATCCTGATGATGTTAATGCAAGGTTCTAAGTATGACCTGTTTTTCATCGGGGTCATCATATTTGAACATCAGGTGATCTTGGTTAAGATCATCCTGATGTTATTCTATCACTTCATGTTTGATTTATCACCTGGTGCTGCTAACGTCATTCTTTTATCGGGGCGATATTTGTCCGTCTGCATCATTTTTCTCTTAGGAGGTGGTCAGCATCATCATGATATTCTATCGACTGGATTTTTCATTAGGGTCATCATGTTCAATATCGGGTGATGTTTGGATATCATCCTGATCCTGCAATAGAGCTACAGTGCACCCTAATATTTCTGCGGGGGGTGATATTCTGAAATATCAGGTGATCTTACGAATATCACCCTAGCGAATATGATGGTGACATCATCCGGATATCTGGAGATGCGCGGTATGCGGATATGATGGTGACGTCATTAGGATATATCAGGATGATATTTTATGTGAAGGTAGGGTTGGTCATCAGGAGGATATCCAATGATCAGGACATTTGCAGATAATATGATGATGTTGACGTCAGGGAGATATCCGCCTGTCAGCTTCATGCATTGTCCAGTGGGGGGTGATCTTTCTAAATATCAGTCATATTCAAACATCACCCCGATGTTTCATTAGAGCTACAATGCACCCTGATATTTTGTGGGGGGGTGATATTTCTAAATATCAGGTGATCTTACAAATATCACCCCGGTGCCAATATGATGGTGACATCATCTAGATATGAGGAGGTGCATGATAGGCAGATATGCTGATGACGTTAGTAGGATATGATGATGATGTCAGCAGGATGTTCAATTATCAGGGTGATATCTTTTATCAGGTGGTGTGAATTATCCAGATGAGCTCGATAGGATGTTTGCTGATGTCAGCAGGATATGACAGTAATGTCATCAGGATTTTCATCGGCCAGACATTTGGTATCAGCAAGGCAGGAGGATCTTTCTCTGATGCATCAGGGTGTGTCGATTAAGGTGAGGTTGGTCATCAAGATGTTTTTTTACATGTGGTGATGAGGTCCAGATATGCTTTCTCGTAGGGTGATATTTTCTGCAGGGTGATATTTCATATCTCGGTGATATGAATTATCGGGAGGTTATCATGAGGATATGACACTGACGTCAAGGTGATATTTCGAGCAATAGGATATAATGCTAGAGGATGATGATGATGAAGGTCTTATACTAGGTGCTGTCGGGAGCAAAATCAACAACATCATATATGCTCATGACCTAGTATATAAAGTGTTAAGGAGGTTGCCGCAGGGTGCATGTGGGATAATCGGCTTCCTGCATATTTTCAAATATCAAGTGATATTTCTTGGTGGGAAAAGTTGTGAATGCACAGTCTACTGCATTTCTCAAGGCTGCAGGTGTAGCACACCAATTTATGGTGGTTGTTGTAGGGTATAGGCAATGGCGTGAATGGTCAAACCGCCAAATTGAAGATGTGGATTCCTAGGTAGCACGCAGCTCGAGGCCACTTCCTGTCTCCTCCTCCTCTTGCTGCATTAAATGTTGAGCACCATTTCTCAAGATGCGTGGTATCTGGTGGATATTTTGAAGCACCATTATACTGAATGATGGGTACACCTTCCTGCTATATAATGCAGACTGTGTTATTCATTCAGGGGTTGGTTGTTAAAAATTGGACATATCTAGCTCTGTAATAAGATACAACTGGTTTTGGTTGCTCTGTGTAGGAGGTCTTGTGAGTTTATGTATCTCTTGTTGTATGTCTCATGCATGAATCTACTGATTTCATGATTGATTTTATATGAGTAATGCTGTATTTGCATGTGTTTTGTTAATTTTGTCTCCAGTATTGCATGTGTCCTTCTTTTGAATCTAGATATTTAAGGGGTGTCTGGTATTCTAGAATATAGAATTCCTGTATTAAATGTTTGATCTTTCAATTTTTGCTCAAGGGGTAGATTAAAGTGTTTTCAGATTAAGTGTTGGGAAGGATATACTGCAATAGGGATGCCATAAGTAGAGATAACTTAACACTCTATTTTGGGAGGTATCTGTAAGGCAGATATCACACAAATCCCCTTGAAATCCAGTTTTAGTGTGTTCATGCTGATCATTCACAGGTGTATGTCTACCGACTCCAAGCCCTGGATAGGCACCAATCTAGCTCTGTGTTGAGGTTATACACCAAGTCTAGGTTTGCATCCAAACATAAATCAAATTCAAACTTCAACCACAACCATTTGGACTATAGAAGTAGTTTAGAACCAAGATCCTCTAATTCACAACTGAACATAAGCCCAAAGTTAGCCCCTTTGCACTTATCTCACAGTTTTGGTCTTCATACAGGAGGATTTATCTTCTTTGTATCAACATCCCAAGCCAACCCACAAGCATATTCTCATGGGTGTTCAATAGGGAATACACCCTAGGTTTTGGAGAGCCTGAAGAGGAAGAGGAGATAAAAATAGAGTCTATCTCCTACACAGTTGGCCCCTGGCCCAGAGATCCTGTTGATCACTGATGGCTACCTTGTAGGGAAATCTAGGAATGAGCATCCTGTCAGGGAAAAAACCACCAATACCAATGGAATAGAACAACCATGTTTATTTACAATCATATTTTTCTCATACACATAGCATATAAAAATCAACATTTATACTTCTATTTCCAAATACATAGAAGTTTTTAAAAAAAATACAACTCAAGAGTAAGATTTATTGTTTTTCCAACTCAAGAGAGCTCAACACTCTCTATCAAATAACATATTTACAAATAGGCCAACCTTGGCCATACTCTTTCAAGAGTTCCACTAACAACACAAAAGGATATATTGATTTCTTCCATAACTCATAGCTCCAAAAACTTGCAATAACACAAGGAATGGGAAGAAGCCACAACAAACTACTCTCCTCCCTACCATTGACTCACTCATGAGTCACCCCCGAGCTAGGAGATCATCCTCACACAAGGTAAGCACACACCACTTTTCAACAAATTCATTCAACACAAAAACAAAATACTCCCATGGTTTTCACTTAACAAAAACTCACTCAAAATGAGTTTAAATGGGGTAGGGGAGTGGACATCACTCAACTCAAGAGTGCCACTCCAAAAAAAAAACTTCCCAAATACATAATCTCTCAAGGCCTCAAGCCCACACTTATAAACATGATTTCACAAGTTTCTCTTGGCTCTCAAGCGATATCACAATTTTCTCTTATACACATATTGCTCAAATTCACAATTTTACCCTCAAGACTAAAACTTCATAAAACCAAGGATGTGACCCCGAGAAGGTTCACTCCTCCCCCACCCCACACATGTTGAGCCTTTTCTCCCAAGTAGGAGAGGCTCTCACAACTCCCATACCCAATTTTCCCACAACAACAAAGTAAAAACAACAGAATGAATTCACACACTCACAACATGCAAGTAAAGAAAATGCATAGGGAAAGGCATTTGCCTTGAATCCTAACTTATAAAGCTCAAATGGAAGATAGTTGAGAAAAGCTCCTCTAACTCCTTCTCCAAGTTGAGCCACCAATTTCACCTCTAAATTTTTCCCCAAAATAATTAAAATTCAAAAAAATTTCTAAAAGATTCAACAACCCCACCCTCTCCTCAAGAGGGATTAAATATAGGATCTTCTTATGAGCCTTGAGGAATGGGGAGGTGACACATGTCACCTCCTCACTCCTCAACCCATCTACTAGAAAGACTCTTGGAATGGGGTGGTGACACATGTCATTCACCCAATCCACCAAGTCTTTCTCCCATCCACTTGTCCTCTCTTAATTATGTGGGAGAGAAAGGTGGAGCCAAAGAAGTAGTGGGTGCCACATGTGCCCCAATCCTCTCCTCCTAAGAAGAACCACTCAACCCCAAGGTACCCTCACCAATTATGGGAGAGGCTTGGAGTTGAGTCCTCCACAATTAAGGGGTCTTGAAGACTCCCTAAACTAAGGGAAGAGGAAAGGAAGAGGTTGAGTGTTTGACCCACTCATCCTCTCCCTCCCAAGCTTCCATTTTCGTCACTTTACTTTAGGGTGAAGTTAAAGTGACCAAATGGGAGTTTACGTAAGGTTATACAAGCCCAAATGACCCCTAGACCCTAGGGGTACAACCCAGGGTCAATGTTTACCCATTTTGAGCACCATAGGTTAAGTAAAAGCACATAAATAGGGGTCTCAAAAATTAAAACTCAAAAAATAAAATTCAAATGACATTACAACTTACAACACCAATTAGAAATCAAATAAAAGAAGGGTAGACCTAACCCAACTAACACCATGCAACAACATTACAAAAATTCATCATGCAAACATAGTTGATCTTGGTTCCTCTTGGAACTAGATCAGCTTCACAAGGGAAAACAACACAGTGTGTGGGATGATCTCCGAGTATCCGTGGCTTCGTTAGAAACACCTGCGCACTCAAATGAATTGTTAATCCCACAAGTATATAATAGCCAAAGAAAATTGAAACATGCCCTCACATCATCACAATATCATATAAACATCAAGAAATCTCGTCATAATTAAAACATATAAATTTTGCATTTCAAACATCCATCACAAAATAAGGTCTCATAATAAATTTCTAACTAAAATCACATGAATAGTATCCCAATAGCATCATAATGTAAATCATATGTCTAACATCATTAGTGAATCAATATCAAGGTGTAACCACATCATAAACATGCTAAATATAATAAATCCACATAAAGCATAAGGTCTAATAGTCCTGAAATTTGGAATCAACAGTCCCACAAGTCTAGTAAGTATCACCAACAATAAAATAAAGTAGTCAAATATAAGGGAATGAAAAGGTAGGCCTCACATCCTCCCCCCCTAAGACTGTACTTCCTCCTGGAAGTCATCAAAGAGGTGAGGATAAAGGGCCCTAAATCTTGCTGCATCCTCCCATGTCACCGTGACCTCATTGTACATGTCCCACTGGACCCTAACCTGGTCTAGCTCTTGACCTTGAAGGCCCAGCATCTGATGAGCCAATATACGAATTGGATCCAAGGCCAACTATCTATCTACCTCTACCTAAAGAGCACTCCAATCCAATACATGAGATAAATTAGATATGTAACACCGTAAAATAGAAACATGAAAAATATTGTGGATACGTGACAGGCTAGGTGGCAAGGCTAGACGATAGGCTACAAGTCCTATCTGCTCTAAGATCTCAAAAGGTCCAACAAAATGAGGTGCAAGCTTAGAGCCCTTTCCATAACGAATTAGACTCTTGTGCGGTCACACACTCAAGAATAGTCTGTCACCAACTGAGAAGCTCTGATCTACCCTCTTAGCATCGGCATACTTCTTCTATCAATCCTGAGCCTCCTGAAGTCTCTGCCTAATCAAGGTCACCTACTGCTCCATATCCTAAACCAACTCTGGCCCTATCGTAATCCTATCCTCAATACGGTCCCAACTCAAAGGTGTCCTGCAAAGTTTGTCGTACAAGGTCTGAAAAGGAGGCATACCCAATGAGCTGTGATGCCCATTGTTGTAGGAAAACTCAACTAGATACAGATACTCCTCCCATCTACTCTGGTGATCCATGACATACATATGGAGCATATCCTCAAGAACCTGATTAACTCTCTCTATATGTCCATCAGTCTCAGGATGATAAGCAAAACTAAAATTGAGCTGTGTGCCCAACGCCTGCTGCAAGGCTCTCCAAAAGGCTGAAGTGAACACTGAATCCCTATCAGAAATAATATGGTGAGGTATCCCATGTAGTCTAACAATCTAATCCAAGAATACTCTTTCCACAGATAGTGCATTGTATGTCGTGCATACAAGTGAGAAATGCGCCACCTTGGTCAACTTGTCAACCATCACCATGATGGCATCATGGCAGCATGATGACATAGGAAGACCAACAATGAAGTCCATGGAAATGGTGTCCCATTTCCACTCAGGTATCTTGTGAGAGTATAAAAGACCCCTTGGATGCTGATGCTTGGCCTTGACCCTCTGGCACTCAAGGCAACAAGCAACATACTCTGCAATATCTCGTCTCATACCCACCCAATGGTATAATTGTCACAAGTTGGCGTGCATCTTCTTCACCCCTAGATGTGTTGGATAAGGTGCTCTATGAGCCTCTGAAAGAACTACTGCACGAAGGTCACTCGCATGGGGTACATAGATGCACTAACAATGTCTAAGCAATCTATCTGACTCAATAGAAAATCCTACAAATTTGCCCTTAATCTATGACTGGATCTCCTGTTGCACCTCAAGGAACCACTCATCCTTAGGCAGATACTGAATGATGCACTCTCTCAAGTCCATACTCAAGGTCTAGGTTAGTATCTCATGGCACCTCTGACTCAAAGCATTAACGATTGCGTTCTTCTTCCCTTTGATGTAGTGGACATCAAAGTCATACTCGCATAGAAACTCAATCCAATGCCACTGGTGGGTGTTCAAATTTGGTTGTGTGAGTATGTACTACAAACTATGGTGATCCGAATGAAGCTCAAAGCGATGGCCCAAAAGAAAGTGTCTCTAATGAACAAGGGCATGAACCACTGCTGTGAGCTCTAGATCGTGAGTAGGGTAGTTCATCTCATGTGTCTTGAGCTTACGTGACTCATATGCAATTTCTCTACCACTCTGCATAAGCATGGCTCCCAAACCCTCAAGTGATGCATCTGTACAAACTACAAAATCCTCTGCAGGATCAGGAACCACTAGGATGGGAGTGCTGATAAGATGCTCCTTGAGGACCCCAAAGGCCCTCTCACACTACTCGGTCCAAGTGAAACTCTTCCCTTTTTACTCAAGGGAAGTAATGGGGTGTGCTATCCTAGAAAAGCCCTATACAAATCTACAATAGTAACTGGCTAATCCCATGAAACTCCTAACCTCTGTCACACTGGTGGGTGTTGGCCGATCTCTGATAGCTCTAATCTTCGATGGATCTACGAAGATTCCATCACCTTATAGGATATGCCCCAAGTACTATACCTCTGTCCTGAAGAAGGTACACTTCACCAGGTTACCATAAAGTTGTTGCTCTCTCAAGCACTACAAAACCTAACGTAGGTGCTCTTCATGTTCCTCCTCAATCTGCGAATAGATCAATATTTCATCAAGAAAAATAATCACAAACTGATCCAAGTAGGTACGAAACACCCCGTTCATGAGTCTCATGAACACTGCAGGGGCATTCGTCAAACCGAAGGGGACCACAGTGAACTCATAATGGTCGTATCTAGTCTGGAAAGTAGTCTTATGAATATCTGCCTTGGTGATATGCAATTGATGGTAACCAGACTTTAGGTCAATCTTAGAGAACACCCTGGATCCCTGAATCTAGTTGAAGAGATCATCAATCCTAGGCAGAGGGTATCAGTTCTTCACCGTCACCTTATTTAACTGCCTATAATCCATGCACAAGCGAAGGGACCCATCCTTCTTCTTCACGAAGATAACCAGAGCGCCCTAAGGTGAAACACTTGGTCAGATGTACCCCTTCTCGAGCAAGTCCTCAAGCTACAACTTGAGATCTGTCAACTCATGAGTGGTCATCTTGTAGGGTGCACCAGACACTGGCTTGACACCTAGCACTAAATCAATATGAAAGTCTACCTTGCGACGGGGTGGCATCCCTGGTAACTTTGATGGAAACACATCGATAAACTCTCTCAAGATGGGCTGATCATCTAATGATACCTCAGGCTCATCCTCTAATTTGTCACTAACAGTGATAGTGAACATATGACATCCTTTCCACATGAAGCACTTAAGCTGCTGAGCAGATATCATACAAACTATCATGGGCTTCTAAATGCCCACTATCTCAATCGGTGCACCATGATCATCTAAGCAGCTAATCGCCTTTCGATGACAATCTAGCTTAGCTCTATGAGCCGCAAGCCAGTCCATACCCAAAACCACATCATAGGAACCTAATGGCATAACTTTAAGGTCACAAGATGTAGTGAAGGACCCCAAGGAGATCTCACAATCCTAAACTAAGGCATCTACTATCATCCTGGCCCCAGAGGCCAACTCAACCTCCCACCTAATGTCCTGCCTAGAAGCCACCAGCCTGCAACACTCCACTAACGATGTAGATAGAAAAGAATCAGTAGCTCTAGAGTCAAAAAGAACCCCCAATCATACCTGATGTCTCAATCACTGATGCCTAAAAGTTAGCTTGGCAGTTATCAACCACTGCGAACATGCAGTGGGACTTGCCCACATCTCCTACTGTCTACTCTGACCCTCCTGAATGAGGTTGTCCCCTATCGTAAATCCCTATGGGCACTCTCTGGATTGATGACCTACCCCACCACACACATAGCATGGGCCTCGAGCCTATATTTGTCCCGTCTGAGTCCTACCAGACTGTTGTTGTCCAGATCTACCTATGGAACCCTATGAACCCCTGTATGACTTCTGAGACCTCATGGGCCCCGCAAGTGGTCTCTGTTGCCTCTGGTCTCTATGCGGACCCTGTTTCTACCATCCTTAATTCTTCCCTCCCTATACCCTCTACTGGGGTCTAGACCTCTACTGATTCTACTGCTGCTGTTGTGGAGGTTTAGGAGGTAATGATGGAGAACTAAATCCTCCTCTCTATGGTGGTAGTGGTGGTCTACGATAACTCTGTTGGTGTTGCTGCTACCCACGATCCTAAAACTGGGGGCGTGATCCCTACCCTCATCCTTGTATCTCCTCAGCTATGTATGCCTTCTCAGCAGCATCACTCAATGTCTGGGGGTCTGCCATGCATACAGGCCCTACTATTCTATGGTTCAATCCCTTGATGAACTTATGAACTAGGAGTTTATCATCATGGAGATACTCCGCATATTGAGACAACTTAGTGAACCTGCCCTCGTACTAAGCAATAGTAAGCCCTCTCTACTAAAGGTCATGAAACTCGTCTATATGACGCTATCTGTAGTGGTGGGATAAATACCGCACATTGAAGCACTCAATGAAAGTCTCCCAAGTAAGTGTTTCCAATGATAGATGGTGCTTGCACTCTTTAGTGTGCCACCAAGTAGCTATTGCATCTCGCAATAGGTGGACTACCACATGTGCCTTCGTGTTGCCCTCGTAAGGATGTAATGCAAAGCATCTGTCTAGACTGATGAGCAAAGCCTCCACTTTGGCTCCCTCTATAGTCCCAGTGAAAGTAGGAGGATTCAACCTCAACACATCCCTGATGCGGTCTCCTCAATCTTTGTGCCCTCTAATGGGCTCATCTGCATAATAATCATACGGCCTGTGAATGATCTACTCCACTTGCACTATCTCCTCACACCTATCATGACATGGAGGGCTCCTGCTACGGACCCTATAGGCTGATCCAACCTCCTCTGTCATCATATCTGGTATCTCCACAAATACCTCCACACGTGGTGCCTCTCGTGCCTCGACGCGGGGCTCCACACATGGCTCCATACGTGACTCTGCTTGTGGCTCCACACATGGATCCTCTTGCGAATCAACATGGGGCTCAACACGTGGCTCTATGTGTGACACATCTACAACCAATGGTAGCCTATCTAACACTACCTGTAGTGCCTAAAGTATCTGTGATCTAATATCTGGTATAGGTACGACTTGTGGTGCGGGTGGTGCCTGACCCTCAGCTAAAGAATCATTGTGCACCTCGATGAACGCAGTGTGGCATAAACACGCTCACTAAACTCATCGGGGAGGCATCCTACAAAACAAGGTAATCACTAATTAATTGAATTTGCGGAATAAGTAACATGCCCAAATAAGCCCAGTGTTTAAACTTGGCTCTAATACCAAATGGCATGTCCACATTTCCCATGTGGTCACGAAATGCATCACACGTGTCATGTCCACATTTGTCATGTGGTCATGACACAAAATATCAAAAATTTTACCATGCTTCCCTAGAAACCCCCTTGCACGCATAAGCGTGCTTGGTGGCATTACGTTTAAGGCATAAACATGTCAGACGAAGGCGGGGTAATGCACTCACCTGTGCATTCCTCTACGTGATGAAGGCCAACTAGGGTATCGATGCGATGTGATTAACATCACTAATAGGGTTAGGATCAAAGATCGAAACCCTAAGTTAACCTAAGTAGATGATGGGATCTTGACACAAGGCAAAATCAAAAGCTAAATTCTAGAAAATGAGAAAAATATAATAATACCAAAACATAATGTCGATAACCAACAAACAGTAATTTAATCCTAAGCAAGGTTAAATTCACTAACTTAGCTAACTCCTAAATTCTGGAAAAATTTGGCAGCATAACGCCTCAGGGGCGTGATTAGGGTTTATTATAATAAAACTAATTTTGATCGAAAGTTTACTTGCACTAAAATTAATCTCAAAAGGTTTTAAATTACTTGCATTACACTAGTTAAATTGGTAGAAAAGTTAATTAGATTAATTGAAAACCCCAAACTCATTAATGAAATCTCTACAAAGATACCCAGAACATTTTTCAATAAAGCTTGATCAATTTGTTCTCCTTCACGTTCTCTATCAATCAGAGCTATCACTGCATCCTTTATGTTATTCCTAATTTCTTGGTAAACCAGATCATGGAAGCATATTATACTAACTTAATTTAGATAGTTTACTAGGTTTCCAAGTTGGATTAAAATGACATCTTTATTAAACTAATAAAATCACTCTAGATTAATTAAATTAATTACTAAACTAATAACAACCAAATTGCCACTAACCTTGTTTGATAAAGGTTTGCAAGCCATTGATTAATCCCATTGTTTTAAATTAAAAACATCTCAATAATTAATATGGAGTAAAAATTAAATAAAACAATAAAATCCCTTTGCAATAATCAAATTAAAATCATTAATCCGTAAATTCCCTCTAGCCATAAAATATTCTATTTAAATTTTACCGTACCTCTAAACAATAAAAAGAACATTTCCAAAAGAAATAAAAATTACCCAAATCTATTATTTACCTCTAAACCCCCATTTTAAAAAATAACTTAAAACAAATGAAAGAAAATAAATAAAGAGTGGGAATTAAAATAAGGGCAATTTTTAAATGCTAAGCCCTAAAATCCTCTCAAATAAAAAAACAATTTCCTTATGGAGTGGAGACAAAACCCTAGCCTCCACTTCCAAATCTCATCTCCTTTCTTTTCTCTATTTTCTCCAATCTCTCCTCTCAAGTTTAATTTGTTTTGAGATTCATGTTGCAGGCTTTGGATGGAGTTTCCATGGCTGCCGCCAGGGAAGAAGTATATACAATAGGTATACACGTTTCCTCTATTTATTTTTTGATAAAAAGAATATGCATACATACCTCTGGTTTTAACCAGAGAGCTCTTTTTTTTTTTGATAAAATAAAAAAATGAACAAGAAGAATACTCCAGAGAATATATATATGTCATGCATGATATACAACCAAGGGATTAACAAGAGATAACCCGCAGGTCTGAAAATGTCCAAGGCCGACATAGTGGTGGTGGTGAGGCAGACTAAAATTCTACGGCGGTCGCACCGTTGTTTGAGGGTACTAGCAGTGGCTGAGTGCAACAGAGGGTTTAGAGGCTTGGGCGTCAGGTGTGTGGGAGGTAGGGGGCATTGGGGTGAAGCGAGGAGGTGAGGAGAGATAAGAGGCTGTAGGAGGTAAGGGGAAGGTAGGGTGTGGGGAGGGGGCCAAGCCCACACCCACATCCCACTATGGTGGGGTGTGGGTGGGGGCTCGGCCCCCTCCCCACACCCAATAGCAACCAATGGTAGTAGTGGGGTTGGAACCCCCATTGCCCACATGCCTCTGACTTCAGCGTATAGCTTACATAGTAATTTTCCTTTCTGCATCATTTTTTTTAAATAAAAAAATAAAACATTAATGTATATAATTAATATATAAATATATATATAATGCACTGGTCAAACAATCACCACAAATTTGCTTATAATTAATGTCAATGAAAATATGTATATTATATATATATACATATATATTTATATATATGTGTGTGTATATATATACATCACAAAAATAAATACAATAAATAAAAACATATATATATATATATATATATATATCTGTGTGTGTGTGTGTGTGAGAGAGAGAGAGAGTCAGCCAACAATAGTTTTCTTAAACACCAGCACTTAAATAGACAAGATATATATATATTAATTAGGATAGAGATATTTTCATAGCAATAAGGAAATTTATTCAGCCAACTATTGCAACTATATTTTTCTTTAAGATAAAGATAAGGTCAAAAAGGTATTTAATTTGTTTTTTGAAACAATGCAAATAGGTTAAAGACTATAAAATTTTCTTAATCTTTTAGAATTTAAAACAACAATGCCTTTTTTTTTCTTTTCTAAGAGCAATACATTTTCACTATATCTTTCAAATATAAAATAGCAACTATCTATATCCCCCTTTTTTTTCTTTTGTTGAAATAAACTCATATCATACCAATGGAATAGCACAACCATGTTTATTTACAATCACATTTTTCTCATATGCATAGCATATAAAATTCAGAATTTATACATCTATTTCCAAATACATAGAAGTTTTTAAAAAAAATACAACTCAAGAGTAAGATTTATTGTTTTTCTAACTCAAGAGAGCTCAATACTCTCCATCAAATAACATATTTACAAATAGGCCAACCTTGGCCATACTCTCTCAAAAGTTCCACTAACAACACAAAAGGATATATTGATTTCTTTCATAACTCATAGCTCCACAAACCTGCAATAACACAAGGAATGGGAAGAAGCCACAACAAACTGCTCTCCTCCCTGCCATTGACTCACTCATGAGTCACCCTCAAGCTAGGAGATCATCCTCACACAAGGTAAGAACACACCACTTTTCAACAAATTCACTCAACACAAAAACAAAATACTCCCATGGTTTTCACTTAACAAAAAATCACTCAAAATGAGTTTAAATGGGGTAGGGAAGTGGACATCACTCAACTCAAGAGTACCACTCAAAAAAAAAAACTTCCCAAATACATAATCTCTCAAGGCCTCAAGCCCACACTTATAAACATGATTTCACAACTTTTTCTTATCTCTCAAGCCATATTACAATTCTCTCTTATACACATATTGCTCAAATTCACAATTTTGCCCTCAAGACTACAACTTCATGAAACTAAGGATGTGACCCCAAGGAGGTTCACTCCTCCCCCACCCCACACATGTTGAGCCTTTTCTCCCAAGTAGGAGAGGCTCTCACAACTCCCATACCCAATTTTCCCACAACAACAAAGTAAAAACAACAGAATGAACTCACACACTCACAACATGCAAGTAAAGAAAATGCATAGGAAAAGGCATTTGCCTTGAATCCTACCTTATAAAGCTCAAATGGAAGATAGTTGAGAAGAGCTCCTCTAACTCCTTATCTAAGGTGAGCCACCAATTTCACCTCTAACTTTTTCCCCAAAATAATTAAAATTCAAAAAAAATTCCAAAAGATTCAACAACCCCCTCCCTCTCTTGAAGAGGGATTAAAAATAGGCTCTTCTCATGAGTCTTGAGGAATGGGGGAGGTGACACATGTCACCTCCTCACTCCTCAACCCATCTACTAGAAAGACTCTTGGAATGGGGTGGTGACACATGTCATTCACCCAATCCACCAAGTATTTCTCCCATCCACTTGTCCTATCTTAATTATGTGGGAGAGAAAGGTGGAGCCAAAGAAGGAGTGGGTGCCACATGTGCCCCAATTCTCTCCTCCTAAGAAGGACCACTCAACCCCAAGGTACCCTCACCAATTGTGGGAGAGGCTTGGAGTTGAGTCCTAACCAATTAAGGGGTCTTGAAGACTCCCCCAACCTAGGGAAGAGGAAAGGAAGAGGTTGAGTGTTTGACCCACTCATCCTCTCCCTCCCATGCTTCTATTTTCGTCACTTTACTTCAAGGTGAAGTTAAAGTGACCAAATGGAGTTTACCTAAGGTTATACAAGTCCAAATGACCCATAGACCCTAGGGGTACAACCCAAGGTCAATTTTAACTCATTTTGAGTACCATAGGTTGAGTAAAAGCACATAAATAGGGGTCTCAAAAATTAAAACTCAAAAAATAAAATTCAAATGACATTACAACTTACAACACCAATTAGAAATCAAATAAAAGAAGGGTAGACATAACCCAACTAACACCATGCAACAACATTACAAAAATTCATCATGCAAACATAGTTGATCTTGGTTCCTCTTGGAACTAGATCAGCTTCACAAGCGAAAATAACACAGTGTGTGGGATGATCTCTGAGTGTCTGTGGCTTTGATAGAAACACCTACACACTCAAATGAATTGTTAATACCACAAGTATATAATAGCTGAAGCAAATTGAAACATACCCTCACATCATCACAAGATCATATAAACATCAAGAAATCTTGTCATAATTAAAACATATAAATTTTGCATTTCAAACATCCATCACAAGATAAGGTCTCATAATAAATTTCTAACTAAAATCAAATGAATAGTATCCCAATAGCATCATAATGTAAATCATATGTCTAACATCATTAGTGAATCAATATCAAGGTGTAACCACATCATAAACATGCTAAGCATAATAAATCCACATAAAGCATAAGGTCTAATAGTCCTGAAATTTAGAATCAACAGTCCGACAAGTCTAGTAAGTATCACCAAAAGTAAAATAAAGTAGTCAAATATAAGGGAATGAAAAGGTAGGCCTCACACTAAAACTCTTGATATAACACCTCTAGACATTTCTAATCAACACTTCTAAACTGCATCAACATATCTTCAACTAGGAAGAAATACGGAGCACAACACTGAGAGCACTTTTGTCTCACTACACACCTTTTTATCAAATTTTCTCAAAAGCTCTTGGAAACCAACTGAACTATCTATTGGAGATTGACATCAATGACAACACCAGAAAGTTTCCAACATATATAGCATTTCATAATCCATTATGTAGCTATTAGCAATGAAAACTAGTCAACCACCTGCCTAGGTGCCCACAATACATTTAGTTTGGCCCTTATCTCTATTAGAAGACCTGGAAACTTAGGATGACAACCATGCCTTGTTAGCCCTGAAAAATGGTAGAGGAAGGTCACCCACACACATGGGTATGGCTGTATTAATGAGAGAAGGAATAAAATACTTCCTTGACGCATATAAATCCATTTTGTCCTTCATTGGTACTAGCACATTGAAGAGTTTTACTGTTTTAACCACTTTCATTCGGCCTTGACCTACAAAATTGAATGTTGGGTACCTTCTCATCCTATAATAATGGTGTGATTATAGGGATATGTTGTGTGGTTACACAACAAACCCTATTTTGACTTGACAAAACAGGGACCCAACTTTTTGGCTTGTGTCTTATGCTTTCTGGCGGTCTGGTAAAAGTAAGTCATGCAGATCATCATGCATTGAAAAGGCTGGGTAAGTGATCATCATGAGGTCAGTCCATCAAATTTCATATTTTATTCCTGAGACCTCATATTTAGAGAGAGCATTAAATTCCATGTAGGTTTGTCTTTTACATCACCCTGATATTCGTCAGGATGTGAAGGTTATAAATGGTCAAAGTTTGAGTCAAACCTGATATTCCCAGGGGGAGGATCATATTTCGTAACATCCATCATATTATAAAGGTCACCCTGATATAGTATATCACCCAATAAAATCATGCAGTCTGAATATCCGGATGTCAATTTTAGGTGATAGTAACCATTACCCGTCAATAGCCTTATGCATTTCGCGAGGATCATATTTGTCAAAGTAACCTGATATTTCATAATATCCTCTTGCTATGAAATATCCCCCTAAGCCAATATCATAATGACGTCATCCAAGTTCATTAAACGAAGGAACAAACATGACGATGACATCATCATCACATTTACCTCTCAACAGGATATTTCATAAACATGATCCTATTCCCATATTATGACGATGACGTCATGATGCCTTGTCGATACATTGAGTGAATATCTAGATGACATCATCCTGATATTTCGAAAGAGAGACATGTAAGTTTGTCCGATCATCATCACTTTTGAAACATCACCCGATATATCAAGATATCCCCCTGATGTGCTAAACATAACTAAAAGGTGCATTCGTCACATGATGTGGTCGCAATATTTTTTTCTCTGAAGGAGGATGATCATTTTAAACTTGACCTGATATTTGTGAATATCATCCTGCTTTCGTGATATCCTGTCATAGGGATATCATCCTACTCTAGTTGCCACCATTGCCATTTAATGCGCGCAGACATGGTAGGTGGTTCCCACCGACCAAGAAACTCGATGGAACACTTGGCAAGATCCTACGTTTTCACATGGATAATCAATGAGTAAAATCCAATATGTTAGAGTTGACCTAATTTTACCCTAAGTGCATCGTTAAAAGGATGAATTCACCATCATTTCAAAGTTACCCTGCGATAAATTTGTTTTTATAGAGCACCTGCTTCTATATCCTCATACAGCCGATAGTTGCATGAATTAAGCTCACAGACAGAAGGAAGTGCGTGATCATTAGCTAAGTTAAGAGTGTCATCAGAAGTCCATTGGCATAAAAGAAAATTTGCATATCCAAGTAAGTAAATGAAACCCTCGTCCTGTTGTTTCTGTAATAGCCAAGTAGGGATGGTTAATCTAAAGTTTTGGTTTATGCATCCATATGATTAAGTAATGTTATACATATACAGTACACATGATGATTAGTAAAGTTAATTGTAATATGCATGCATGTATATACCCATTGTAAGACAGGATTTTTTTAATTGTAGGCACCCATGGCTGACAAGAGGTTAGTAAAGTGTCAAGCGGAATTTGAAAGGCCCATGTTCTTCGCCCAGAGGGGTGTCCTATTTAAATATGGCGCCATTACAGATACCCATCAGTGGAGTACCAATTTGGAAGCATGGTCAGCCTGGTTGAATGATAAGAATAACAAGAGTCTGGTGCTAGATGTAGTTTTTGTTTTTGGGATGTGGAACGCCGCTGGTTTTCCATACTCCATGGAATCTCTGGAACTGGTGATTGAGTGTGCCAGGAACTACAATCCAGAAACTAGGCAGGTGATGAAGCATGGGAGGATATATGCTGACCTATCCATCAAGGGTCTTTCCAAGACATTGGGATTGCCATTGGGTAGCAAGGTCAAAAGTGTAGACCTGAAGAAGTCAGAGAAAATATATGAAACCAATAAGAAACAAGCCAGGAAGAATATGTATCAATGGACAGCTAAAAGTAGTACATATCCTGCAGCAGCCAAACTTCCTGTGCACCTGTTCAAATATGATTTTACTGATGAATATCAATATATGATCGCACTACTAAACAGAGTAACAGGCCAGCCTGATGCTGGTAGTTTTAGAGACTGGATGTGTGGTATAATAATGATGTGTTTATATTCAGATATCAAGCCACTGTGGGGCCAGCTAATAAGTGATGCTCTGAATGATCAGCTGATGAACCTAGGAGGTTCAAATTGTGCTTTCTATATGACCTCATACATCGTCTTCTCCTATGCTTATAAAGGCACATTTGATGCACTTGTTACAGATGGGAAAGTCACAAGAACAGTTACTGTTGTGCATATCTGGGATCATCATCCCCAGTTGCAAAGAGCTGACGACAAACTAGTCAATGATGCATTCTCTATGCATCTGGTGAGGACCATGGAGGAAGACAGAATAAAGAGATTGAGCATGGAGGCTCAAGAGATAATTTATAGGCATGGAGCCTGGAATATTCAATTTGCTACCTTTCCATACATAAGGATTGAGGGTTTTGAAGGAAATCCCCTCATGCTGCCAAGGTATCCCACTAATGCAGTGATACTGATGGAGTTCATCAGGCAAAGCTCCACAATGATAAAAACATACAAGGATGCCAAGAAGCTGCCACCAATTTTGTTTCTAGTCACCATTGGCTGGTATATGTGCCCCGATTCAGAGCACATAAAGAAGGTGATGGTCACCTTGAATAAAATGAAGCTATAGGCTTTTCCACTGACAAGACCATATGATCCTTACGACAGGATGCAGAAAATAATAGGAAAGCCTATTCATCAGAGGCACCTAGTAGACTTCTAGGCTGACTATGAAGATGAAGCAAAGGCAAGAAGAAGAAGATATCAAAGGTTGACTTTGAATCAAACAAGAACCTTTGATTACATCCCAATTCCACAACAATTGAAGAAAGATGATGGCAGGATAATTACAAATGAATATGAATAGAAGAAGATATATAATGATACCATCTCTGCACCTGACCTCACCATACAGAAGGATATATCCTTGGACCCTTTCATTGCCAGGACCATACAACTAACCCAAGCCTGGGTTGATGAATAGATAGGGGCGTTGAAGAAGAAGGGTGTTTCAATTACGATGGACAACAAGAAGAAGGGCCAGGAGATTCCTAATGGGGAGTATGATGACTTCTTAAATGAAAAGAGGAAGTCTAAGGGAGATAGACTCCCTCCACCACAACAACAAAGCAAAAGACCACCAAGGGGCAAGAAAGTTGATAAGGAACCCAAAGGGGTTATTATCGAAAAGGCAGTATTTGTAGTTGAGGAGGTAGCAGCATCAGGATCAGGATCTGGATCAGGATCAGTATCCCCTCAAAGGTCAAAGAAAGGAAAGTCCAAGAAGAGTAAGATAGCAGAGGCTGAAATTACTGAGACCCTAGAAGAGGGTCAATCCTCAAGGAAACATGATGAAGAGGATACCCTCATGGAGGAAGAGCCTGAAGAAGAAGAGGCTCCTTTGATAATAAAAAGAAAAAGAAGAGTTCCCTAGGTGGTGGTGTCTACCCCACCTAAGAAACTGAGAACCTCCATGAGGGGTGAAATAAAACAACCCCCTACATTGTTACAAGGGATAGGTAGTGAAGTGCACAAGGAACTATAGCATAATGTTCCACTTCCTACATCGTCAAGTTCAAAACTGAGCTTGCAGAAGAGCAGATGAAAGAAACCTTGCCAAGAGGTCATATCTCATTAGAGGAGACAATTAATTTGTCTGATGATGACGTTGTGAAAAAGGTATCTTCACAAAAGATGGAAACCCTTGCTGCAAGTACACAAATGACCCCTCATAAGCCTCCAATAGTTCAAACAATACTGGAGGAGATGAAGCAAGTGGAAGCTGAAAAGGAAAAGAGCCCAGAGCAAGTAGCCCAAGAAATGGGGCTAGATACACTGATTGCTGAGGTGACAAATCCTGCAGTGGTAGATTTGACAGATAAGCAGGATGCAAGTCCTGAACATCCAACAGGATCACCTGACAAACGGCAACCTGTAGAAGAAGTCAAGATGGCAGAACTAGAGGGCCATCCTTCAGAAATGAGGCCACCAAGTGCACAGGATGCATTAGTAGAACCTGCTATAGTAGAGGTTCAAGAAAAGAAGGCTGATGAGAAGGATATATCTGAAGACCCTGTTGCCAAAGTTTAAGAAGTAAGTAACACAGGTGTAGAATAGATAATGGCTTTATAACAAATGCCGACACCTAAGGAGACTTCCCAAGCATCCACAGCTGAGAATGTTCCTCAATAGGAAGAAAAGCCAAAGGAGGATGAAGTAATGACAGAAAAAGATCATGATCATCATGATCAGCATGTGGACATAGCACAAGATCCTCCACCTCAAGAAGATGCTCCTCCGGAGAAAGAAGTTCCTCAACAGGAGGATGTACCATAGGGTCAACGTCAAAGTGAGCATCAGGAAGAAGAAATGAGAAAATCACCTTCTCCACCACATCTGCTGACAGAAACAGGAGACACAGGTGAACATCATGATAATGCAAAAAAATATGATTAGGTGCATCCGTGGTTGGAGAAAGAGGTAAATATAGAAGAAAAATTCAAAATTCAAGAGTTTGATGTCTCCACCCTATTCTCCAAAAATATAATAAAACCTAAGAGGAAGGCCAGAATGACTTCAGCCATCAAAAGAGATCTGACAACTGGGAGGAGGACTGCACAGATTGCACTACCTACTGTGGAAAAAGAAAAAGGTAAAATTACCTTAGATGAATTCCAGATCAGCATAGTAGACTTAGGATTTGCCAATGAGGACCAAGAAGGTCAAGAGGGCAAGGATATTATTGATTCTTTGATTCAAAAGGTAAAAAGAGATAAAGAGAAAAATAAGCAACAAAAGGAGCACATTGCTTAGTTGCATGCCTACATAGGAAGGCTAACCAATACTAAAGATACTTCAACTAAACATGTAGTCCCATTGACTGTTATCTCTCAAGAGGAGGTGAATAAATTAGACCTCATGAAACATGAGGCATCTATACTCAGGAGATGGATGTCATCCACATTGGGTGATGCAGAGGAAGTAGTAAAGGCCTCTTTGAAAAGATGGAATACTGTCAGCGACTCCAGGACCAAGGTAGACAAATTACAGATGCAGACATGAAAAAGGTCTTACCAACTGGAAAGAGTATTAAATATACTGGGAGAAATAAAGAGGATAAATCCTTAGCTGTTCATCAATAAATAGGTACTAAACAGTAATACTACCTTGCTGATTGACATATGGTATAAAGACATTCAATTTGAATGTGGAGTACTCAGAAGATGCAATAATAAACTAAGAGATATCAGCATGAAGTTGCATGATTTAATGTTTGTTGCGGCAGAAATATTGGAAACATTAGAAGGAAAAGTGGAAGGGTTGAAAATCAAGATGAGGAGTTTTCCATCAATGCTTTACACAGCAACTTCCAATCAATAGTAGATGATCCACTTATTCACTTGACAGAAGAAGCCATAGATAAAATAATGAGAATCAAAGTCAAGATGGAGAAGTACAATGAAATGCTGCAAGACAGGAAGAGCAAGCTGGATAGCAGTAGGCATAAATATGAGGCACACAAGCACACCATGATCAAAGCAAAGACTCAGGATGGCGGAGAAATAGATAAAATTGTGCAATTATATGAGCAGGTCCGGAGTATCATGCAACCTCATATGCGTAGTCATCATCATCATGATGAGGAAAGTTTAGGAAGTGATGCACCTGGTGATGAGGAAGATGACTTTGATAAAGTTAGTGATGATGTATCATAGAGTGAATATCAGCATCAGATACTTAGTGGAAATGGTTTTTTAGATAGTTGCCAGCTGGCAACTTGTGCCATTTTGTAAAGATTGATGTAGTCAAAAGAAATATTGACCGTGGATGCACATAAATGAATCTAGATCGCTGATCTTTTTGTAACGGATTCCTCACCTTATTCTATAAAAGGTGCAGGAATGCCTCCTTTGTAAACATTTATATCTTTGCATACTTAATGAATAAGAAGAGTGTTTTGGTTACAATTCATAGTAAATCTTGAGTAATCAGTGTGTGAATTCTAGATTAATGTGGTGATTTGTTGCGTCCCTTGGAGTGCATGTCTACTTACATTGTTTTCATACAATTCTTTTGAAGTTAGCACCTACTGTATCTAGCTGTGGAATGTCCTGGTGAACATATGGTTTGGTTTTCTTCTCTTCATGACAGTATCTAATATACATGTGGTTCAAAAGCTAAAGGTTTAACTTTAATTTGAAGCATTTCTTCTAATTTCTTTTAAATTTCAGAGAATTTCATCCTCATAATTGCAAACAATTGATGATCTTAAGCAAATAACACAAATATGTGGACATCTCATAGATAAGTGGAAATATTTAGCATATTTGAAGCTAAAGCATGCATTACTGACAAATATCATGCAAATATTTGAGTATAACTCTATCATCGAATCAAATAACTGTGTAAAGTGACCTCTCTGTGAAGAATCTTTGTAGAAATAGCATCATGATGATGAACTCTATGTAAGGCCCCAAAATTGAGACAGTAATGCACATCAACCTTTGAGTAACGTCAGAAGATTAAGACCTAATCACCAGAGACTTGGGATCATGAATTCTCTGAATTCATCATATCTTTCAAGATGAATAAAGGTTAATGTGTACTTTTATTCTATGCTTTTTTATGACTAACATCATGACCAACATAAATTGGAACTAGAAGGAGGGCCAAATCCACAAGAACACGCTCATCATCATTATTTTCAGGTTTAATAATGTAGAGAGTAAGGTAACCCCAGTGCATTTGTGAATTTCAAATATCGCTCAAATATTTACTGTAATAGGCTTGTACATGTTCATTTTGTGTAAAGTTCCTGAAATTAGTCACAAATATTGCAAGCTTTATAGTAGATCATCATGAATTCACAAATATCGGCCAATGATAAGTAAATCCATTCAAACTTTGAAGAGGTTTGGCCTTAGAAACTTGATATCCTGTGGTAAGAGTCATTGTACCTCAAATATCTATCATATTTGTAGTATCTTTGCAAATAATTTGTAAATATTCAGTCTGATCAGTCATCTGACCACAAATATTGTCTCAACTGGTGAAATCCATTCAATATTTACTATCATCCGGTTAGCTTTAGCCAATTTGCCTCAAAATTGAGAAATCCTAGCTCACAGGATAAATACCAGCTCTAGATCTAGTGGAGTCTTTGAAGAATTGCCTGTTAGAGGTTTCAGACCTAGAACTGTAGACATCATTCATACTCCCAGGTCTAGTGCATCAGGAGCTTCACCAGAACCTCCTCTTGTAACTCCTGTTGGTTTACAAGTACCTTCTGGGATATCTGTGACACCTCCTGTTCAACCTCAACCCCAGGACCAACCTCAGCCAACTGTACCACCGGCTCAACCTCCTCAGGTCACAATGTCCTTCTTTGCTGCAGAGTCACCTTTAACCTTCAACGCATATCATGAGTTACCAAAGAATCTGGACAAACTTTGTCCAAAATATCATCCTTATCAGGATGCTGATGATCATGTCAGGACGTTTAAAGAGGCTTATTATAGAGCTAGAATAGAACATGAAGATGTTGTATGCAGATTATTTCCTTTTTCCCTAGGGGAAGAGGCTTATAATTGGTTTATTAGTCTTGGCCAAGCCTCTGTTGGTTCATGGCCTATCCTAGAGAAAGCCTTTCTTGATAGGTTCAAGGTCCCTATTGATCCATCTATAAATTACCACATGTTTGCTATAATCAAATGATTCGAGAATGAACCTATTGCCAATTTTAATGCTAGGTTCCAGAAAATGCTATCCAAGTTAGTTGCTCCTTATGTAGTAGTAGATGCTTCTGCTAGGAGTATCTATTATTCAACTCTGGATCCACTGACTTCCATGTTCATCAAGAGAACACATCCTGAGATCACTACCTTGACAGGAGCCTTTCAAGAAGCTATCAAAGTAAATCAGCAGCTAGTCCCAGCTCCTACTCCAAATATTGCATTTCCTACATTGCCTGGCATGTATGCATCATATCCTCCACAATATCTTAATGGTGCAATGATACCCCCAGCAGTCATGCCTGCACCTTTGTAGGTGCCTCCATTAAGTATCATGCCACCTCCTAATGGGAATGGCTAGATGTCACAATATCCTGCACAAATTCAGACACCTCAGGGTGCTGATTTGTCTAACAATAACCATGGGTGCTCTTTCTTCAAGCCTCAAAGTGAGAATGTAGTAGTCAAAGCTCAAGAAGAGAAGGAGGAAATTAAGGAAATTTCTGCTCAACTGAGAAAACTCACCACAGAAGTGACACATTTGAGAAATCAAAGTTTCTATTCCCAGTCAAATCAAAATAGAAATTACTCCAATGATAGACCAAATTATCCAAATAGAGGATACAATAACAACAAAAATTTCAATAATGGTGGTGGAAATAACAATAATCCTCAAAGACAGCCCAGAGTATGGAATTCCAGGCCAAATAATGGTTCATTACCATCACCTTTAGATAATCAGCCATCTAGTGAAGCTAAACAGATTACTAGAGTCAATCTTACTGAGGCAGCCCTCACCAACTGGTGTAGGATCCATAACACAAATGCTCATGCAGAGTTGGACTGTCCACAATTTCAAATCGCAGCCAGCATTTTTCAAACAGAAGTGTCTAATACTGCAGGACATCCACCTCAGGTAGAAGGTATAGAAATAGTTCCTTGTGGATATGATTCGGCCCTAGTGCTAGAAACCTACACCGATCATCAAAATTATTCTCATGCATATGAAGAATCTACTTTAGCTTTTGAGTCAAATTATGTCTTCCCTTTTGAAGTTAGAATGAGCCTTCTATTAAACATGAGAAGGTGCATGCATACCAGCAGCAATATCTTGGCAAACATAACTATAACTTAAGAAGTAGATCCAACAGACCTAATGGTCCACTGACATCATCTTTACCTCCAAATAATTTCAATACACCTCTTGATCCCAAAGCTAGCAATAATCTTGGGTTCCCCAAGGTAAATGCCCAATATCTGTCACCATAGAATACAGCATCAAAGGCTGTTAGCTTGCCTCATGAGTCCGATAAACTTGTTACATACTTGGCAGATGAAATGAAAAAGATAAAGATCAGCCTGTCTTTATCAGAGTTATTGAAAACTCCTACAATCAAAAAAGCATTCATGAAGTCACTAGATGATCCTACTCCTAAAGAGGATATTCCTTCTCCAGGTCAACCTAGCAATAAAGATCATACTGCTAGAGATGGTAATATCAAGCCTAAAATGTCAGCTACTGTCCAAGCTGCAGAAACATCACATATGACATTATACAGAGATAAGAGTGAGTCACCACTGTTCCTCCTTATCATAAGGATGTTTGGAAAGAATTTACACAATTGTTTGGTAGATTCGGGTGCATCTACGAATGTGATGCCCTTGTCCATATGCAATGCCTTAGGACTGCATCCTGCTAAATCCCTAAAAAAGGTGACACAACTAGATAAAATAGAAGTGAGTGTAGTGGGTGAACTGACTCATATACACATGCAGCTAGCATCTGATCCCAAGATCCAATATTACATCGATATCCAGGTAGTTGACATACCTGATACATATGGGATGCTACTTAGCAGAGACTAGTCAAGAACTTTGAATGGATATATGTCCACTAACTTTAGTCACATGTGGTTACCTTGGAAAGGTATACCAAACCAGATAAGAATAGATGCTGAACCCAGAATGAAGCACATGATAACCGAGTATAATAAAATGAATGAGATCATGTATGTTGACACTGAGCCTGGAGTTTATGCCATTAGACAACTGACTATCAAGATAGAAGAGATCTTGATGCTTGACTTTCATTATCATCATCATGATGATGATCATCAGGAGGGTGTGCCAATTGTAGAAACCGATAATAATTTTGAGAATGAAAATGAAATAGATTGCTTCCAAAACTTCAAGATGCATCTTTCGAAACAAGTAAAGCATTGTCAATTGTTAAATATACCTGCTAATGATATTTTGATTGATGGATGGTGTAGATTACACAATGAAGTGCATTCAGAAAAGACTTGTGAAACATGCTTAGACATGATGATGCTGGAGCAGACATGCAGTGAGGCATCATCATCACATTCTGAGGTAAGTTCTACATCTAGTGATGATGATGATGATACTGAATCTTTTTTGTCTTATGCAGGAACCACAAAAAAGGTGACAGATCATGATGAAGGTCATGAACAGAGAAGAGAAGAAATTCTAGTGTACAATCAGATGAATGTTAGCAAAAAAGAAAAGATCACCCCAGGGAGTGATTGTCTGATGGAGTCAGACTATGAATTGTCTAATGAAGACAAAGGTAGTAACCTGACCAGATTTGAAGGGTTCTTGTCTGGAGAAATTAAGAAAATGATAAGACAAAAGAGACATCCATAGGATGCACTATATGAAGGTTGGTGTAGGCTGCATGAGGCACCTCATTCAGAGACCACCTGTTCGCTATGTCTGCACATTTTGAAGAAACATACAGAGCCTGATCCAAAAGATCATCCTCCTAATGATGGAAAACAAAAAGAAGAATTAACTTCTCAGAAGGAAGAAAAGGTGGAGCCCGAGAAAGCTAACATTCCTAAGTTAAAATGGATATCAGGTGGGGCAGTTGCCAAAGCTGCAAAGAAAAATAAAGTTTCAGCTAAACCTCATGATGAAGATAAATCTTGGATCCTTACATTCGATGGATCCAAATCCAAGCAAGGAACCGGAGTAGGAATTGATCTTATTGATCCATCAGGAAAATCCTACTTAGTTGCGTATAGATTACAGTTCCCCTGCACTAATAATGTGATAGAGTATGAAGCTTTGATTCATGGGATATTGTTTGCTCTCAAAAAGAAAGTGAAAATTCTGCACATCTTTAGAGACTCAGAATTAATTGTCAGACAAGTAAGAGGAATCTACTCTTGCAATTATAAAAAACTGTCAAATTATAGACACAGAGTGTGGGATTTAATTGAAGACTTTGATGCATTTAACATCACTCATGTCCCTAGAGAATAGAATCACAGGGCAGATGCACTTACCCAAGCTGCCAGTACATTAGAGCCACTATCTGTATCAGGTCTGAAGAGATTTTCAGTAGAACTAGTATCTGTACCATCAGTACCTGATAATGTTACTAATCTTCAGGTCTTTGATGATGACCAGCACATTCTTGATTTCATATCCAACAGGGATGTATTTGACGCTCAGATTATAGATGAGAATGGCATGGAAGATCATGTTTGGGAAGAAGATGAAATATTAGAGTTGCCTAGTAACAAAATTCCCAAAGGCATGATTGAATTAGAAAGAGCCTTTGATTTGGATAATATGTTGAAGCAGAAAGATCTTCCTAAAGCTGATGGAGGTCAGTATTCACAAGTGAATATCAGACAAGATGATTACAAGAAAAATGTCTTGATAGGTAAGGTTTGCACACCAGAAGAGTTAGAAGGGATAACTTAGGCCCTTAAGAATTACATCCATGTAATTGCATGGACTTATGATGAGCTAAAGACATAGGACACATCTGTCATAACTCATACTATACCTCTCAAGCCAGATGCTAAACCTTTCAAACAGAAGCAAAGGCTAGTCAATGCTTTGCTTGAACCAATAATATTTGAAGAAGTCAAGAAATTGTTAAATGCTAGGATAATTTTTCCTGTGAGGCATTCCACTTGGGTGGCAAATCTAGTGCCAGTTAGGAAGAAGAATGGAGACATCAGGCTATGTGTAGATTTCAGGAATCTGAACAGAGCATTAGAAAAGGATAATTATCCTTTACCCTCATTAGATGAAGTTCTTTAGATTGTAAATGGATCCAAAATGATGTCCTTCCTGGATGGCTTTTCAGGATACAACCAAGTGATGGTTGATAAAATTGACAGATTGAAAACTGCCTTCACCACCAAGTGGGGGATATTTGCATATAGACGTATGCCATTCGGACTTATAAATGCTAGAGCAACATTCCAGTGAGCAATGGACATAGCCTTCAGAGGCTTAATAGGAAAATGTATAGTCATCTACATGGATGACTTGACAGTATTCTCCAAAGAAAGGGGAAATCATGTAGCAGATCTCAGAAATGTGCTGAAGAAATGTGAAGAGTATGGAATATCCCTGAACCCCAAGAAATGCATATTTGGGGTGACAACAGGAAAGTTATTAGGCCATTTGATAACTGAAGATGGAATCCTCATTGATCCTGATAGAGTGGAGTCTATCATGAAAATACAAATTCCTGGAAGCAAGAAAGAACTTAAGTCTTACTTTGGTAAGATTAACTTTGTAAGAAAATTCATAACTGGTTTTGCAGAAATAGTCAGACCATTAAATGCTATGTTGAAAAAAGATGCCAAAATTGAGTGGACAGCAGAAGCTAAAGCTGCTTTTGAGGACATAAAGAAAGCCATATCAGATGCTTCTGTACTCATCAGTCCCGATTATACAAAAGATTTCTACATCTATTCATTTACTTTAGAACATACCTCTGCAGCAGTGTTAACTCAAAGGAATGAAGAAAAGGAAGAGAAACCAATAGCCTTCATGAGCTGTCCTTTCAAGGATGCTAAATTAAGATATGTGGATGTTGAAGGACAAGCACTTGCATTAGTCAGGGCAGTAAAGAAATTTAGGCATTATATACTGAGAAGCAAGGTGATTGCAGTAGTGCCTGATGCATCAGTTAAGATGCTGCTCGTGCAGAGTGAGCCTGGTGAGAAAAGAGCCAAGTGGATTACTGTATTACAAGAGTATGACATGGAGATTACACCAATGAAGCTGGTAAGAGGACATGCTATAAGCCAAATGATATCTGAAATTGACCCAAACATCACAAGTCAGCAGTATGTTATCAATGATAAGGATAATAAAGAATGGTATTTAGATATCAGGCACATCCTGATTACTGGAAGATGTCCTCTGAGATTGCAAGCTTCACAGAGAAGAGCCTTGAAGATAAGGTCACAAAAGTATATGATGAAAGGAGGAACCCTATTCAAGAAGAATTATGAAGGAATATACCTGAGATGCTTAGAAAAGCCAGAAGCAAATAAGGTCCTGTCCGAGTTACATGACAAGTTCAGAACAGCACATGGATCAGCCTTGGCCACGACACAAGCAATCCTTAGAGTAGGATATTATTGGCCCACAATTTTTAAAGATACAGTTGATCATGTTAAATGTTGTCATGTGTGCCAGGTTGCTGCCAATAGAGAGAAATATGCTGCACAACCCTTGCAACCAGTGATGGAAGAGCGCCCATTTGCACAATGGGGCATGGACTTCATAGGACCAATTAATCCTCCATCCTCCTCAGGCCATAGGTATGTCCTAACAATTATTGACTATTGTACCAGATGGACTGAGGCTGTCAGCAGTAAGACTTGTACTGCAGATGATGTCATTAAATTTCTGGAGAGCAACATTGTCACCAGGTATGGAATTCCTTATGCTTTGGTAAGTGATAATGGTTCTGCCTTCACTTCAACTAAATTGTCATGTTGGGCTTTTGATCATGGGATCATACTTAAGTTTTCATCCAACTACTATCCCCAAGGGAATGGATTAGTAGAATCCACCAACAAGAATTTACTAAATATCATAAGAAAACTAATAGAGAAGAACCCTAGGGAATGGATCTCATTTCTGAAATATGCCTTATGGGTAGACAGAAATAGAATGAAAATTGCATTAGGAAACTCACATTTCCAATTGGTATATGGGGTGGATCCTATCCTTCTTGTAAACTTAAAAATTCCTACTCTGTAGTTTGCCCAAGAATACCTAGGCATTGATAATACACAAGAAGTTAGGTTGCTTCAGCTGATGCACTTGGAAGAGAAAAGGAGTCAGGTAATTGACCAGTTTACAAAACATCAGGCTGTTGTCAAACGTTGGTTTGACAAGAGAGCCAGAGTTAAAGCCTTTAGGATATCTGATTTAGTCCTGATGTGGGATAAAGCCCATGAAAGGAAAGGTGACCATGGCAAATTTGATAGATTATGGATAGGTCCCTTTCAAATTTCTAAGATACTAGGAGACAGCACTTATAGGCTTAAGAACCTGACAGGAGAGGATGTCCCATTGCTAGTCAATGGACAATTCCTCAAGCATTATTTCTAGGCCTGAGTGACTTCATGACAGTCATGCGTATCATATTGTACATTTGTATAGTTGTCTGTACAGTTTGTTTTGTTCTTGTCTATTCTATTTTGTTTGTTGAAACCTTGTTTTGGTTAGTCAAGATGATGCACCTTATTACCACAGAAAATAACTAAATTGTTAGGATTCAAGAGATGAGATCACATTTAGACATAGGTTGTAATTCAACCTAAGAAGTATTCATGATCAAGTCTGTGATATCCTTTCATCAGGGTACCTTTTCTTGATCAAAGTGAATCAATCACAATGAAACATCTAACAGCGTTGGGTTTGTTGAACACATAAGTATAGGTGTTAAGTGAAAAATCTAAAGAGACTCCCTTGCTACCAATACAATCTCCAACCTAAAGTTGCAAGTGACTATACCTTGTACAAATGAGCAGACATAATGATATCAGACACACATTTTAATAGAAACAATTTAGAAAAGAAATAAAATTAGGCCATCTAAGTAACTCTACCAGGGCTATAGACGCCTGCTGGCAGTGGGGCTCTACTTAGGGAGATTGTATAGATAACCTTTCTGGGGCTATAGACACCTGCTGGCAGTAAGGCTCTATCCAGGTGCTATGAGGGATGATCTCCAACTATGTAGTTTAACACCAATTACTTATGTTTTCAACTCACTTTCAAGATGAGGATAATTAATCATCTGCACACACATGATCCTTTGCTAGCATTGTTACCATGATGAAATTTTATCATTTAAAAGATTATGATGCTTATGCTTAGGAAGAATTAGAATACTATGGATGAATGTGATCACATCACTTGAATCATTAGAATTTGTTTGTTTTCTTTGGTGGCAAGTTGTTGTGTGGTTACACAACACACCCCATTTTGACTTGACAAAACAAGGACCCAACTTTTTGGTTTGTGTCTTGTGCTTTATGGCGGTCTGGTAAAAGTAAGTCATGCAGATCATCATGCATTGAAAAGGCTAGGTAAGTGATCATCATGAGGTCAGTCCATAAAATTTCATATTTTATTCTTGAGACCTCATATTTAGAGAGAGCATTAAATTCCATGTAGGTTTGTCTTTTACATCACCCTGATATTTGTCAGGATGTGAAAGTTATAAATGGTCAAAGTTCAAGTCAAACTTGATATTCCTAGGGGGAGGATCATATTTCGTAACATCCATCATATTATAAAGGTCACCCTAATATAGTATATCACCTGATAAAATCATGCGGTCCGAATATCCGGACGTCAATTTTAGGTGATAGTAACCATTACCCATTAATAGCCTTATGCATTTCGCGAGGATCATATTTGTCAAAGTAACCCGATATTTCATAATATCCTCCTGCTGTGAAATATCCTCCTAAGCCAATATCCTAATGACGTCATCCAAGTTTGTTAAACGAAGGAACAAACATGACAATGACATCATCATCACATTTACCTCTCGACAAGATATTTCATAAACATGATCATGTTCCCATATTATGACCATGATGTCATGATGCCTTGTCGATACATTGAGCAAATATCCAGATGACATCATCCTGATATTTCAAAAGAGAGACATGTAAGTTTGTCTGATCATCATCACTTTTGAAACATCACCTGATATATCGAGATATCCCCCTGATGTGCTAAACATAACCAAAAGGTGCATTCGTCACATGATGTGGTCACAATAGTTTTTTCTCTGAAGGAGGATGATCATTTTAAACTTGACCTGATATTTGCAAATATCATCCTGCTTTCATGATATCCTATCATAGGGATATCATCCCGCTCCCATTGCCGCCATTGCCATTTAATGCGTACAGACATGGTAGGTGGTTCCCGCCGACCAAGAAACTCGATGGAACACTTGGCAAGATCCTGTGTTTTCGAGTGGATAATCAATGAGTAAAATCCAATCTGTCAGAGTTGCCCTAATTTTACCCTAAGTGCATCTTTAAAAGGATGAATTCACCGTCATTTCAAAGTTACCCTGCGATAAATTTATTTTTACAGAGCACCTGCTTCTATATCCTCATACAGCCAATAGTTGCACGAATTGAGCTCACAGACAGAAGGAAGTGCGTGATCATCAGCTGAGTTAAGAGCGTCGTCAGAAGTCCACTGGTATAAAAGAAAATTTGCATATCTAGGTAAGTAAATGAAACCCTCGTCCTGTTGTTTCTGTAATAGCCAGGTAGGGATGGTTAATCTAAAGTTCTGGTTTATGTGTCCATATGATTAAGTAATGTTATACATATACAGTACGCATGGTGATTAGTAAAGTTAATTGTAATATGCATGCATGTATATACCCATTGTAAGATAGGATTTATTTAATTGCAGGCACCCATGGCTGACAAGAGGTTAGTAAAGTGTCAAGCAGAATTCGAAAGGCCCATGTTCTCCTCCCAGAGGGGCATCCTGTTTAAATATGGCGCCATTACAGATACCCATTAGGGGAGTACCAATTTGGAAGCATGGTCAGCCCGGTTGAATGATGAGAATAACAAGAGTCTGGTGCTAGATGCAGTTTTTATTTTCAGGATGTGGAATGCCGCTGGTTTTCCATACTCCATGGAATCTCTGGAACTGGTGATCGAGTGTGCCAGGAACTACAATCCAAGAACCAGGTAGGTGATGAAGCATGGGAGGATATATGCTAACCTATCCATCAAAGGTCTTTCCAAGACATTGGGATTGCCATTGGACAGCAAGGTCAAAAGTGTAGACCTGAAGAAGTCAGAGAAAGAATATGAAAACAATAAGAAACAAGCTAGGATGAATATGTATCAATAGACAGCTGAAAACAGTACATATCCTACAGCAGCCAAACATCTTGTGCATCTATTCAAATATGATTTTGCTGATGAATATCAATACATGATCGCACTCCTGAACAAAGTAATAGGCTAGCCTGATGTTGGTAGTTTCAGAGACTGGATGTATGGTATAATAATGATGTGTTCATATTCAGATATCAAGCCACTGTGGGGCCAGCTAATAAGTGATGCTCTGAATGAGCAGCTAATGAACCTAGGATGTTCAAATTGTGCTTTCTATATGACCTCATACATCGTCTACTCCTGTGCTTATAAAGGCACATTTGATGCACTGGTTACAGATGGGAAAGTCACAGGAATAGTTAATGCTATGCATATCTAGGATCATCATGTTGATAACTGAGAGGGGGGGGTGAATCAGTTATCCTAATTATTTCCCTTCTTGAACTTTCCTTTTAATTGAAGCAGCATAAAATCAAACACAAAACATTAACCATGAAGTAAGAAACACATGACACAGTATTTTTGACGTGGAAACCCTGTTAAGGGAGAAAACCACGGGGTGATTAACCCAAGAATTATTCTCTGTTAGAAGAATAGGAAATTACAAAAATGGCACTTGCCAATTAGGGCTCACTGCCCGAGCACACTGCTCACAAGAGGCCCACTGCCTACAAGAAGACACACTGTCTACAAAGTGATGATAATCACAGTCTTGAACTGATTGGAAGCATCTGCATATGCTGGAGTTCAGTTCCGGTTAGGCTCAGTACACTGATCTGCTGCACTTCATCTTTCCTCTGTTCTTTGTTCTGCTATCTTTCACATACCGGATCCTTTTTGCTACCTCTACACTTTCTCTGGACTTATTCGCATATCTCTCCACATCCACACAACACTTCACAACTAAATCCATCCTCTATATATATCCGCACAAGTAGTTTCATCACCTTTCTAGTCGGCATCTGGAACAGTCTTAGTTTCTTACAAACTCTCATTCTGTCGGCTGAATCCTTCCTCACCAAGCAATGCGGATCAAGCATATACTTGTAGATATCATTAATCATGTCGGCCAAACATGATTCATGCCTTCACAACCTCTGTCATCAACAGTAACCCATCCGGAAAGCAGTCTGATACTCTGTCAGTCAGTTCTTCCTCTGTTTTCACTGTCTCTCAGGAATCCGGTACTTAACCATTCATATCTTTTTCCTTGTCCATCACCGGAGGCTAAATCCTTGGAATATACTACTAAAGGTAGTCCTCTTGACTTCCCCAAATCCGCACTGCACCAAGACACTTCCTCTGAGAGGTCCGGACCAATCTGTCGGACCTTGCCACATGCTCTGTTCTTCTTTACCGGACCACAACTTTCTTTATTCTGACTTCCGGTAGAGACACATCATGACTTGCGGATATGTGGGATGACCTTTGTTGCCATCAATGACAACAACCATGAATCCATATAGTGTCTCTTGCCAACACATCATCCCCACTTCCAAAGAGCCAATTACCTCCAAGACTACAAACTGGTCAATGATGCATTCTCTATGCATCTAGTGAGGACCATGGAGGAAGATAGAACAAAGAGATTGAGCATGGAGGCTCAAGAGATAATTTACAGGCATGGAGCCTGATATATTCAGTTTGCTACCTTTTCATACATAAGGATTGAGGGTTTTGAAGGAAATCACTTCATACTGCCAAGGTATCCCATTGATGCAGTGATACTGATGGAGTTCATCAGGCAGAGCTCCACAATGATAAAAACATACAAGGATGCCAAGAAGCCGCCACTAATTTTGTTTCCAGTCACCATTGGCTGGTATATGTGCCCCGATTTAGAGCACATAAAGAAGGTGATGGTCACCTTGAATAAAATGAAGTTGCAGCCTTTTCCACTGACAAGACCATATGATCCTTATGGCAGGATGCAGAAAATAATAGGAAAGCCTATTCATCAGAGGCACCTAGAAGACTTCTAGGCCGACTATGAAGATGAAGTAGAGGCAAGAAGAAGAAGATATCAAAGTCTAACTTTGAATCAAATAAGAACCTTTGATTGCATCCCAATTCCCCAACAATTGAAGAAAGATGATGGCAGGATAATCGCAGATGAATATGAATAGAAGAAGATATATAATGATACCATCTCTACACCTGACCTCACCATACAGGAGCATATATCCTTGGACCCTTTCATTGTTAGGACAATACAACTAACCCAAGCCTGGGTTGATGAACAGATAGGGGCATTGAAGAAGAAGGGTGTTGCCATTACGGTGGACAACAAGAAGAAGGGCCAGGAGATTCCTAATGGGGAGTATGATGACTTCCTAAATGAAAAGAGGAAGTCTAAGGGAGATAGACTCCCTCCACCACAACAACAAAGCAAAAGACCCCCAAGGAGCAAGAAAGTTGATAAGGAACCCAAAGGGGTTATTATCGAAAAGGTAGTATTTGTAGCTGAGGAGACAGCAGCATCAGGATCACGATCTGGATCAGGATCAGCATCCCCTCCAAGGACAAAGAAAGGAAAGTCCAAGAAGAGTAAGACAGCAGAGGCTGAAATTACTGAGACCCTAGAAGAGGGTCAATCCTCAAGGAAACATGATGAAGAGGATACCCTCATGGAGGAAGAGCCTGAAGAAGAAGAGGCTCCTTTGATAATAAAAAGAAAAAGAAGAGCTCCCTAGGTGGTGGTGCCTACCCCACCTAAGAAACTGAGAACCTCCATGAGGGGTGAAATAAAACAACCCCCTACATTGTTACAAGGGGCAGGAAGTGAAGTGCACAAGGAACTACAGCATAATGTTCCACTTCCTACCATCGTCAAGTTCCAAACTGAGCTTGCAGAAGAGTAGATGAAAGAAAACTCACCAGGAGGTCATATCTCACTAGAGGAGACAATTAATTTGTCTGATGATGAGGTTGTGAAAGAGGTATCTTCACAAAAGATGGAAACCCTTGCTGCAGGTACACAAATGACCCCTCATAAGCCTCCAAGAGTTCAAACGATACTGGAGGAGATGAAGCAAGTGGGAGCTGAAAAGGAAAAGAGCCCAAAGCAGGTAGCCCAAGAAATGGGGCTAGATACACTGATTGCTAAGGTGACAAATCCTACAGTGGTAGATTTGACAGATAAGCAGGATGCAAGTCCTGAACATCTAATAGGATCACCTGACAAACGGCAACCTGCAAAAGAAGTCAAGATGGCAGAACCAGAGGGCCATCCTTTAGAAATAAGCCCACCAAGTGCATAGGATGCATCAATAGAACCTGCTATAGTAGAGGTTCAAGAAAAGAAGGCTGATGAGAAGGATATATCTGAAGACCCTGCTGCCAAAGTTTAGGAAGTAAGTAACACAGGTGCAGAACAGATAATGGCTTCAGAACAAACACCGGCACCTAAGGAGACTTCCCAAGCATCCAGAGCTGAGAATGTTCCTCAACAGGAAGAAAAGACAAAGGTGGATGAAGTAATGATAGAAAAAGATCATGAACATCATGATCAGCATGTGGACATAGCACAAGATCCTCCACCTCAAGAAGATGCTCCTCTGGAGAAAAAAGTTCCTCAACAGGAGGATGTGCCACAAGATCAATGTCAAAGTGAGCATCAGGAAGAAGAAATGAGAAAATCACCTTCTCCACCACATCTGCTGACAGAAATAGGAGACATAGGTGAACATCATGATGATGCAGAAAAACATGATCAAGTGCCTCTGTGGTTGGAGAAAGAGGTAAATATAGAAGAAAAAATCAAAATTCAAGAGTTTGATGTCTCCACCCTATTCTCCAAAAATATAATAAAACCTAAGAGGAAGGCCAGAATGACTTCAGCCATCAAAAGAGATCCAACAACTGGGAGGAGGACTGCACAGATTGCACTACCTACTGTGGAAAAAGAAAAAGGTAAAATTACCTTAGATGAATTCCAGATCAGCATAGTAGACTTAGGATTTGCCAATGAGGACCAAGAAGGTCAAGAGGGCAAGGATATTATTGATTCTTTGATTCAAAAGGTAAAAAGAGAGAAAGAGAAAAATAAGCAACATAAGGAGCACATTGCTTAGTTGCATGCCTACATAGGAAGGCTAACCAATACTGAAGATACTTCAACTGAACATGTAGTCCCATTGACTATTATCTCTCAAGAGGAGGTGAATAAATTAGACCTCATGAAACATGAGGCGTATGTACTCAGGAGATGGATGTCATCCACATTGGGTGATGTAGATGAGGTAGTAAAGGCCTCTTTGAAGAGATGGAATACTCTCGGTGACTCTAGGACCAAGGTAGACAAATTGTAGATGCAGATAGGAAAAAGGTCTTACCAACTGGAAAGAGTATTAAATATACTGGGAGAAATAAAGAGGATAAATCCTCAGCTGCTCATCAATAAATAGGTACTACATAGTAATACTGCCTTGCTGATTGACATATGGTATAAAGACATTCAATTTGAATGTGGAGTACTCAGAAGATGCAATAATAAACTGAGAGATATCAGCCTGAAGTTGCATGATTTAATGTCTGTTGAGGCAGAAATATTGGAAACATTAGAAGGAAAAGTGGAAGGGAAAGCTGAAAATCAAGATGAGGAGTTTGCCATCAACACTTTACACAGCAACTTGCAATCAATAGTAGATGATCCACTTGTTCACTTGACAGAAGAAGCCATAGATAAAATAATGAAAATCAAAGTCAAGATGGAGAAGTACAATGAAACGTTGCAAGATAGGAAGAGCAAGCTGGACAGTACCAGGCATAAATATGAGGCACACAAGCACGCCATGATCAAAGCAAAGACTCAGGATGGCAGAGAAATAGATAAAATTGTGCAATTATATGAGCAGGTCCAAAGTATCATGCAACCTCATATGCGCAGTCATCATCATCATGATGAGGAAAGTTTAGGAATTGATGCACCTGGTGATGAGGAACATGACTCTGATAAAGTTAGTGATGATGCATCATAGAGTGAATATCAGCATCAGATACTTAGTGGAAATAGTTTTTTAGATAGTTGCCAGCTGGCAACTTGTGCCATTTTGTAAAGGTTGACGTAGTCAAAAGAAATATTGACCGTGGATGCGCATAGATGAATCTGGATCGCTAATCTTTTTGTAATGGATTCCTCACCTTAGTCTATAAAAGGTGCAGGAATGCCTCCTTTGTAAACATTCAAAACTTAATTGAAATTTGTCTGCTGAAATACTCAGGGCTCATTTCAAAGCTTTTTGTATACATTTATATCTTTGCATACTTAATGAATGAGAAGATTTTTTTGGTTACAATTCATAGTAAATCTTGAGTAATCAGTGTGTGAATTTTGGATTTATGTGGTGATTTGCTGCGTCCCTTGGAGTGCATGTCTACTTACATACATTGTTTTCATACAATTCCTTTGAAGTTAGCACCTACTATATCTAGCTGTGGAATGTCCTGGTGAACATATGGTTTGGTTTTATTCTCTTCATGACAGTATCTAATATACATGTGATTCAAAAGCTAAAGGTTCAACTTTAATTTGAAGCATTTCTTCCAATTTCTTTTAAATTTCAGAGCATTTCATCCTCATAATTGCAAACAATTGATGATCTTAAGCAAATAACACAAATATGTGGACATCTCGTAGATAAGTGGAAATATTTAGCATATTTGAAGCTAAATCATGCATTACTAACAAATATCATGCAAATATTTGAGTATAACTGTATCATTGAATCAAATAACTGTGTAAAGTGACCTCTCTATGAAGAATCTTTGCAGAAATAGCATCATGATGATGAACTCTATGTAAGGCCCCAAAATGGAGACAGTAACGCACATCAACCTTTGAGTAACGTCAGAAGATTAAGACCTAATCACCAGAGACTTGGGATCATGAATTCTCTGAATTCATCGTATCTTTCAATATGAATAAAGGTTAATGTGTACTTTTATTCTGTGCTTGTTTATGACTAACATCATGACCAACAGGATACAATAAATTATGACCTGCAAAAGTGTTTACAACACTTTAAGGTGTTGTACCTTTCAATTATACATTGGCATCCCAGGAGAATTTGAATTTCTACACAAATTACCTCCTTATCAGCTCAATCAATGAATTTTCCCCATGTTGAACTCCTCTGTTTCATCTCTTTGTTATTCTCTCACCTTAATCTCCCTTTTGTCAGCAAAATTTGCATTTTGCAAGTCATTGGGCTCTCTTCCTTTTCTCCTTTTTTTCCCTTATCAGTGAATCTTTGCTTTCACAAACTTGGCTTGGTCCACTTTGTCCTTGGTCGGTGAAGTCTCCTTCTTAGCCCCTTCTTTCCTTTGGCTTCTTTGGACTCCTAGTCTCCTTATCAGTAGATTTTTAAATCATAAAATAGTTGGTGGGTTTTCTTTTTCACATTTTCACTGATGGTGGCCCTTTCCTTTGTCTTTTGTTTTACTTTTCACCTTATCGACAAATTTCCCATTTTACAAACCAATGGCTTTTCTGCTTGTTCATTTCTCCTTTATCTTTTCCTCCATAATTTTTTGTGTTATTGGAAAATTCTCATATTTGTGAACCTGCCTTGGTCTCTTTTCTTTGTGGGCAAAGTTGTCGATCGATGAACTTGCCAATCGATAAACTCGCTGATCGGCGAACTTGAGGTTCGCCAAAACTTAAGTTTGCCGACAAGGGAAAGTTTTTCTTTTTCTTGGCTTCTTCCCTCTATCTTCCTCAAACTTGACTTATTCACTTCTCGCTTGTTTGTTCTTCCTCAATCAGTAATGTTTTTGATCGATGAACTTGCTGATAGACAAACTTAACTTTTGCCAAACCTTAATTTTGCCGACTAAGGCATAAATGAAGACAAAATACTTAAACCTTTTGGGGTTTTGAAGGGAAATCTTCTTCCATTGAATCTTTCTCAGATCAAATATTTTTGATTGAAGAAAATAGGATTTTGGGCTATTTTGGCTTGGGCAAAATATGACAATAGTATCATGCCTACAGCATCGCCTTGGCTTGACCATCTTGGGGGCAACCCCTTTGTTGTGATGTAGCTTTTGAGAACACATATCATTTTGGGCATGTGCTTTCATAAATCTCTCATTTACATTCATTATCCATTCTACCTTAAAGCAATTGCTACCTGATAGAGTTAGAAATCACTATAAGGTGGGGGCATACATTAAACTATGTATTTTACTTTGTTCATGTACCACATATGGTTGACATAAAGCTCACCTAGTGATTCAGTGGTCCTCACTAGCCTGTGATGTCTTCACTTAGCATGGAACTCACCTAGTAATTCGGTGGTCCTTACTAGCCTATGATGTTTCCTTTTGTTGCTTGTCCATGAGCCACCTAGTATAACACAACTTGCTATACTGTGTGCTTCATGCAACCTATCATTATTACACTCATGATCACCTAGTAGTTCGGTGGTCCTTACTAGCCAGTGATCCATGAGAGCATTGGTCATGTTATATTTTTCTCTCACATTGATTTATCCTTTTGTCTATCTATGTTTCTTCTTTCCATTCTTCTATCTCCTTCCTAGAATTCATCTATTTTAGTTACATCTTGGGATAGTTTTCTATAGAATAAGGGGTCTACAAGGTTGTCTGCTCATGTGGTACACCTTATATAGGTGAGACAGGTCGATCTTTCCACACCAAAATCAATATAAAGAAATGGGTGACAGAAAGATGAAGATATAGGTGTCAGAAGTGTCTCAAAATTTTGACAACCTAAAACCCTAGGATACCCAAGTCTGGGTGCCATAGTCCTTCAGATTGGGGCTCTATTTTTGGAAGTAGTCCCCGATAGTCTTGCTCTGCTCAACTCAGATCCTAGTTTTTGAGTTTTTTGTTGTTATATGGAGCCTAATCAGACTCGGAGGTTAAATTTTCCCCACTTTTATCGACACAGTTTCTCCCCAAATTATTTAATGGAGGTTTGGGGGCAGTGCCCCTAAGATAGGGTCAAGGGATAGCACCCCTTGTAGGGTCCAAGGGCAGCACCCCTAGCACGCTCTCTGTCATGATACAAGGTGGGGTCGAGGGGCAGTACCCCCGCAGGGGCTCGGGGGCAACGCCCCCAAAACCTCAAATGACTTTTATTATTTTATAATGGCATCAGGAGTTATTTTTTCTATTGGCTAACATAAAAAACCCTATTTTGTAACTAACATAAGTCTTGATAAAAACAACTAAGGGTTAGGGTTTCTATTGATACTGTATTGTAGCATTTACAATGGTATTGAGTTGCAAGGATTGTTGGTTGTAATCAGTTTGATTTGCTGGGTAATAATATTGGATTCTCTATTGGTGGATGTAGCTAGAGTTTGGGTGAACCATGTTAAAAATTGTCTCTCACTATTATTATTTCTGTGTATTTTTCATTCTTTTTTTTAATCTTTATTTGCATTTAATTGATATCTTCTGCATGCAATTCCTAACAAGTGGTATCAAAGCGGGTTGTGTTTGATTATTGTCTACAAGAAGGTCTCACGGTTGAGTGGGAGTCTCATGGTTAAGTGGGAGCAATGGCAAACGAGGGTAAATTGAAGGTAGATAAATTCAATGGGAAGAACTATCAGTTATGGAAGATGTAGATGGAGGATTATCTCTATCAGAAGGATTTATGGAGGTTGTTAGAAGAAAAAGCTAAGAAAGCAACAGCAATGACTGATGAGGATTGGGATCTTCTAGACATAAAGGCACTAGGAACCATTCAGTTGTGCTTGACACCATTTGTGGCATTTAATATAATAGAATTGAAGACAACAAATGAACTGATGAAAGCTTTGGCTAATTGTATGAAAAACCCTCAGCCTCAAATAAGGTATTTCTCATGAAGTGTTTGTTTAATCTAAAAATGATTGAAGGTGGATCTGTGACAGATCATTTAAATGAGTTTAATATGATTACCAGTTAGTTAACTTCTATAAAAGTGAATTTTGATGAAGAGGTGAGGGTTCTCTTGGTTTTATGTTATTTGCTAGAAAGCTGGAATAGCTTAGTAATGGTTGTAAGTAAATCTATCGTTGGTTCAAATACTTTGAAATTTGATGATGTTATTGGTGTTATCCTTAGAGAGGAAATATGATGGAAAAGCTCAAGAGGGTCCACATCAGGTAGTTCTTTGAATGCAGAAAGTAGGGGTAGATCAAAGAAGAGAGGAAAAGGTTCTGGAGGTCATGGAAGTCACAAGGAAAATCAAAGGACAAGAGATCCCAATCTAGAGGATAGAAGGATTGCTAGTACTATGGGAAACTAGGTCATCTGATGAAAGATTGTTGGTCTCAGAAGAATAAAGAAGGAGACAAACAAGAAGGCAATAAGGAAGCAAATGTGGTAAGTAATAAATCTGAAGATGATGCTTTCAATCTTTCTCTAGATAATGTTGATGATTCATGGGTTTTAGATTCAAGGGCCTCATTTCATGCTATGCCCCATAGAAGTTATTTTCTTGATTATGTCCAAGGGGATTTTGGGCTAGTTTATTTGGGAGATAACGAACTCTGTCAGATTGTTGTAAAGGGAAGAATTAAGGTTAAGTTACAAAATGGGAATTTAATTTTAGCAGGGTAGCTAGGTGATGAAGGTTGCACAGTTAATTTTAATGATAAAAATTAGAAGATTTCAAGAGGTGACTTAATAGTAGGAAAAGGTGTGAAAGTAGGCACCTTATATCTTTGTATAGGTCATATTGTTCCTTCTACTTTAGTTGCAGAGAAAAAATAAATAGGTTCAGGAACAGTTACTGCGGGTTTGCAGGAAGAGACTGAAATAATTGCTATAGGTTCTGAGACAACACTATGGCATAACAAACTTGGGCCTATGAGTGAAAAAGGTATGAAGGTACTTCATTCTAAGAAAGTATTACCAGGTCTGAAATGTATTAATATGGATTTTTGTGAAAGTTGTGTGTATGGAAAATAAAAGATAGTTAGTTTTCTCAAGGATGGGAAGCAAAAGAAGATGAAAAGTTAGAGTTTGTGCATATAGATGTATGGGGACTGGCTCAGGTATCTTCTCTCAGTGGCACTTGATATTATGTTACATTCATAGATGATGCAACTAGGAAGGTTTGGATTTATTTCCTTAGGCAAAAATCTAATGTATTTGAAACATTTAAGAAATGGAGAAGCTTGGTTGAGAATGAGACTGGTAAAAGATTAAAATGTCTCAGATCTAATAATGGTGGTGAGTATTGTAACAAAGAATTTGAGGATTATTGTTCCTTTAATGGAATTCTTAGGCAGAAAATAGTTCCAGAGACTCCACAAGAAAATGGAGTGGCTGACCGCATGGATAGGACAATATTGGAGTGTGCAAGGAGCATGAGATTACATGTTGGGCTGCCTTTAAACATGTAGGCAGAGGCTGTCAATACCATTGAATATTTAATTAATAGAGGTCCTTTAGTTCCTTTGGGCTATGGTATTCTAGAGGAAGCATGGACAAGTAAGAAGGTGAGTTATTCTTATCTCAAAACCTTCAAATATGAAACATTTGCACATGTAGATTCTAAAAATAGAACCAATCTGGATGCAAAATCAAAAAGGTGTATCTTTGTTGGATCTAGCATTGATGAATTTGGTTATAGGCTTTGGGATGTTGAAAATCTAAAAATTGTGAGAAGTAGGGATGTTGTATTCAATGAGAAGGTGTTGTACAAAGATCAGTTGTAGTAGCATGAGAAGAAAGGAAAAGATTATGTGGTGCTAGATGGTACTCCAGATAATGATGTTCCAGTGGTTCCTCATTCTCCACAACAACAATAAGAAATACCACAAACTCTAGTGAATGTTAGATGGTCAGCAAGGCTAAGTAGACCTCCTGAAAGGTTTTCTCCCTCTTTGTATTCTATTTTGTTAACAGATGCTGGTGAACCAGAAGGGTATGATGAAGCTATGCAGGTGGATACAAAGGTTTAGTGGGAGCTTACAATGAAAGAAGAAATGGACTCCTTGCTAAAAAATCAAATTTGGGAATTATTTAAATTGCCTGCAAGTAAAAAGGCTTTACCAAACAAATGGGTTTATAGGCTAAAAGAATAAGATGGAGGTAAGAAAAGATTTAAAGCCAGGTTAGTTGTAAAAGGATTTGGACAGAAAAAAAGTATTGATTTTGATGAGATTTTTTCTCTAGTTGTTAAGATGACTTCTATTCATATTGTTTTAAGTATTGTGGCTACTAAATATTTGCATTTGGAATAGCTAGATGTGAAAACTACCTTTCTCCATGGTGATTTGGAGGAGGAGATATATATGGAACAACCACAGGGATTTGAGGTCAAAGGTAAGGAGAAATTGGTGTGCAGATTGAAGAAGAGTTTATATGGCTGGAAATAAACACCTCGGTAATAGTATTTAAAATTTGATAGTTTTATGGTTGAGCAAGGCTACAACCGATGTAATTCTAACCATTGTGTTTATTTTAAGAGGTTGGATAATGATAGATACATTATTTCATGTTTATATGTTGATGACATGCTTATAGTAGGGTCTAACATGGATCACATAAGAGAGTTAAAACAATAATTAGCATAATCATTTGCTATGAAGTATTTTGGGGTAGCAAAACAAATCCTTGGTATGGAAATTTGCAGAGATATGAAGAATAGAAAATTGACTCTATCCTAGGCTGATTATGTTGAAAAGGTGTTGCAGATATTCCATATGGAGAATGCAAAAGCTATCAACACACCTTTGCCTAGTCATTTGAAATTGACTAAGGAGATGTGTCCTAAAACACAAGAGGAGGAATAAAAAATGTCCAAGGTACCATATGCTTTAGCTGTAAGAAGTTTAATGTACACCATGGTATGCATGAAACTGGATATTGCACATGCTATAGGAGTCATAAGTAGGTATATGAGTAATCCCGAATTGGAGCATTGGAATGTGGTAAAATGGATTCTTAGATATTTGAGAGGTACATCCAATAAACATTTATGTTTTGGGGGCTCTAATACTGATTTAGCAGGCTATGTGGACTCAGATTTGGTAGGGGATATTGATGCCAGGTGGGGTACTATAGGTTATGTCTTTACTATAGGTGGGACAATGGTGAGTTGGATCTCTAGGTTGCAAAAGGTGGTTGCTTTATCAACCACGGAGGTAGAGTATGTAGCTATAATAGAGGCAAGCAAGGAGATGATATAGATACAATCTTTCATGGAAGAATTGGGCAAACAATAGGCTAATAGTTATTTATTTACAAACAGTCAGTGTGTCATACATCTTGCAAAGAATTCTACCTTGCATTCAAAGACCAAACGCATATAGCTAAGGTATCACTTCATCTGGTCAATGTTGGATGATGGATAGTTACAACTGGAAAAGATACATACAGATGAAAATCTAGCAGATATGTTTACGAAGGCAGTGACAAGGGACAAGTTGAGATCCTCTTCAGCTTTGGTTGGTCTTCAAGACTGAAAACAATAAAATCAGAACAACAGGGTCTAGTGTGTTTATTTCTAGTGGGAACTACAGGGTCAGCAGTGTTATGATCAGTCTCTAAGTGGGAGATGATATGTTGTGGAGTCTGATCAGTCTCCAAGTTGGAGATTGTTATTATATGGAGCCTAATCAGACTCAGAGGTTAAATTTTCCCCACTTTTATTAGTGCGGCTTCCCCCCAAATTATTCAATGGGGGTTTGGGGGCAGCGCCCCTTGTAGGGTCCAGGGGCAACACCCCTGGCACACTCCCTATCGTAATATAGGGCGGGGTCGAGGGGCAGCACCCCCGAAACCTTAAATGACTTTTATTATTTTATAAAGGTATCAGGAGTTATTTTTCTATTGACCGACATAAAAGAACCCTATTTTTTAACTGACATAAGTCTTGATAAAAATGGCTAAGGGTTAGGGTTTATATTGATATTGTATTGTAGCATTTGCAGCGGTATTGAGTTGCAAGGATTACTAGTTGTAATCGGTTTGATTTCTTGGATAATAATATTGGACTCTCTATTGGTGGATGTAGCTCAAGTTTGGGTGAACCACATTAAAAATTATCTCTCATTGTTATTATTTCTTTGTATTTTTTATTCCTCTATTTAATCTTTATTTGCATTTAATTGATATCTTCTGCATGCAATTCCTAACATTTTCAACCCCGATAGGTCAGTAACTTTTGTTTTGGCATATTTCATCATAGAAACCCTAGATCTAGCCCAATTAACTCTATTTTCATTACAAAAAAGGGACAACCTTTGTAGCTTGGCTCTCCTTTAGGACTATAGATAAGCTTAGTTTGTGTTCCAATGTTTGATTGAAAGGATTAACCTAGCTAGTTGTATAGTGATTTGGTCTCTCTTTTCTATTAAATAACTTAGAGGTGTTGTTGAAGAAAGTCATCATGGTTTATTCTATTAGTTGATTTAATATTTAAAGATTCAATTATTATTAATGTTTTTTTTTTAAACAAAAGTGGTGGACCACTATAATTATATTAAAATTAAAAGAAATTACAAACCCTGGTTCGGAGAGCATACTGGCAGGAAAGAACCAGGGAAGAAAACCTCCAGTTATAGCTCGCAAAAACAAAAAAGCTCCAAACAGTTTACAAAAAATGGAGCAAGATTTTGCATGAATAATTTAACAAAATATTACATTTTAATCATCGGACAGAGGAGGCAAAATCCCAAGAAAACTACTGACTAACCCAAATTCACTTCAGCATTCAAATCCTGCACAACATAATTCAGATCCCCCACAACCTGATCTTCAATAGGCGAACCCGGAGGGGGAGGAAGAAGAGGATGGAATTGAATTAAAAATAGCAGAGCTTGAAAAACTTCATCCACTCTGTTGGAGAAGCCTTCACCAATTTCACGACCATGAGCATGTAAAGAAAAGTGTAGAAAATCTTCATCCTCATGCAGCAGAGAAGAATGAACCGCATTAAAAATGTAATTGTGAGCAGGAGAGTGAAGAACTTGACATTTGGTGAAAAGACCACCAATGAGAGCTTCTGAACTAAATAAATCATAATTCTGAAAGGCTGCATCAACACTTTCATCAGTAAAAAGAAAACAATGAACACATTTCTCAATAAGCTGACGAACTATACCAATATCCTGTAATAAATCCATAGCATTAGAAATAAAAACCATAAAGATCTAAGAAGGGTAAAGAACTCGAACACGGCCTTCAAGTATGTCTCAGCCCACAACCTCTTGAATGGCTTCCTCCACCTCCAAGCCATCTATAGCAAAGACAGAACTTAAACCATCTGAAGACACAGAATCGATGAAAGCAGACTCCCATTTTGAAATAGGGAAAAATAAACGACGATTCAACTGAATTTCCATTGCATCCAATAGAGCAAACAACAATAGGAGAAGTAAGGTTAAACATGTTAGGCAAAAGTAATATATAACCCAACGGATCAATAGATCATAATTAGCAGGCGTCACCACCCATGAGAGAAATGAATGAAACATGCTGCGAGCCGACACTGTAAGAAAGCAAGTACAAATAACTTGCGGAGGAAAGGAATCAATAGAATCAAAAAATCCCAATGTAGAAGAATGACACATGTGGAAATAATGACAATACCAAGAAAGAACTATAAACTGCCACAACCATGAAACCACACAAGTGAGTATTATTACACATACCTTAAACAATCAAGGCGTACTATATCCGCCAAATGTGTATATTGGCCAATTAAATCCTCATCAAAATAAGATAGAGAGGAGTCTAAATCAAAGCCCAAGTTAGCAATAGCATCAACCAATCTATTACCCTCTCTAAGGGTATGTGAAATAATGTAGCTATCAAATGCATCCAAAAGATGCCATGCCTCTTGCAATAAGTAATCCAATTGCCAATTAAAAGTATGATGCTTTTTCAAAGCATTGATAATAATTAAAGAATCACCTTCAATATGGAGATGAAAAAACTTTAAACTAATAGCCACCCTAAGACCCTCAACAAGAGCAAGGGTCTCGGCCTAGTTATTAGTTCCATCAAAAATTTTACTAGAAAATGCTTTGAGGATTACACCTTTCGAATTTCGAAAGACCCCGCCAATAGAAGAGGGGCTCGGATTGCCACGAGAAGCCCCGTCAAAATTAAACTTAATGAAATCACCAGAGGGGGGCAACCACTTAACTAACCTTCTATCCACCTGAGAGACTGCAGAAGAATGTGAAAAAGAGAACGAACCTAAAGAGGGCCAACCTTCCAAAATGGAATTATCCCATGAAGTAAAGTGGAGGGTAGAAGATTTTAATGATTTAAGATAGTTCACCACCACCTTTGAGATAGAATTTTCAATAATAAAGGAAATAGACTAAAAATCCTTACTAACATTTCTAAAAATCCTTCGATTCCTTTCCAACCAAATATTCCAAATAACAATAGAAGGAGCAACTATCCAAATAACAGCAAAAGTAGAACCTTTGAATAAAATGGGCCAACTTTTAAAAAGATCCAACAAAGAATTAGGCAGAGGAGAAGACAATTTAATTTGGAAAAGAGCCAAGTCCGACATGAAAAGGCAAAAGAACAAGAAATAAACAGATGATCGACCTCTTCTTCACATAAACCACAAAATACACAATTGAAGGAATCCATAATCCCTAGCCTGGCCAACCTCTGATTCATCAAGATCTTATTTTTCAAAGCTAACCAAGCAAAGGCTCCAGCTTTCTGAAGACAAGCAACATTCCAACAAAGCAACTGAGGCCAATCCAAATCAGAAGGAACATCCATGGAGGAAAGATATCTATACCCATCTTTAACAGAATAAGAACCAGAATTAGAAAAGGACCAAAATAAAACATCTTCTTTAGGTAAAAAACAAACCCTTCTTTTACTTAATATTTGACTAAGAAGGAGCTTTTGATTCTCAGGAATACGACAAGATGAAAAATCTCTCCAATGAGAACTGTAAAAAGAGCCTTCTTTAGTGACTGAAAGATAGTCACTAACTCTAACTCCCTAAGAAGAAGAAAGATAAGATTTAGCTTGAACCAATTCCTTAACCGAGGAGAGAGGAGAAAAACCATTCCAAGAATCATCCCAAAAAGAGGCTTTAGAACCATTAGAAATTTTCCAGGAAAGGTGAGGCAAAAGAACTATCCTACAAGAAACTAAAAAATTCTAGATTGAAGAACCCTTAGGAGGATTAGAAACGGTAAAGATCATGTCAGGGGAAAGGGAGTCTAAGTACTTAGATTGAAGGAATTTACACCATTTAAGATCCGGATTAGAAAACATCTTCCAAGCCAACTTAGCACCCAAGGCTTTATTATGCACAGATAGATTATGAATTCTCGAACCACCAGAAGATTTAGGAACACAGACCTTATCCCAAGCAACTAAGGAAACTTTATGACCTTCATCAACAGATCCTTTCCATAAAAAAGAACTCAAAGATTTCTGAATCTCCTAAATTACACCTCTTGGAATATTTAACATAGAAAGCATATATATAGGAATAGCAATTAAAACAGATTTTAAAAGAGTGATTCTACCAGATAAAGTTAACCATCGAGCCTTCCAAAGAGCAATTTTAGAATGAATAGAATGAGAGAACTTTGCCCAAAAGGACTTCTTTTGAGGACCAAAGAATAAAGGGAATCCCAAATATAGACTAGGTAAAGTCTCCAATTTAACTTTAAGGATAGAAACAATCCTACTTTGTAAGGAAGGTTTAGTATTAAAGAAATAAATTTTAGATTTATCCAAATTGACTGCTTGATTTGACGTAGAACTATAACTAGAAATGACCTTCTGAATACATTTTGCCTCTTTAATAGAAGGGAGACCAAACAACAGAGTATCATTTGCAAACAAGGTATGTGTTACCGAAAAAGGAACTCCTGGAATCTGAATCCCTTTCCAATTAGATAAACTATTTTGCAATAAAATTTCTCTACTAAAAGTCTCAGCCATTAAAATGAAGAGAAAAGGGGATAAAGGATCCCCTTGTCTTATACCTTGAGAAACTTGGAAGAAAGCAGTAGGGATACCATTAATAATTACCACTGAACGAACCCCCGAGATACAAGAAAGAATCCATTTACACCATTTTTTATCAAAACCAAATTTGAGAAGAACTTTTAATAAAAAATTCCAAGAAACCCTATCATAAGCTTTCATCATATCTAGTTTAAGCATCATAGCAGGAAGCTTAAGATCTTTAATTGAATGCAAAACTTCATGAGCCAAGATTGCACCATCTGTCGTTTCCTTACCTGGAACAAAACCTCCTTGTTCAGAGGAAATAATTCTTGGAATAAGCATAGCTAACCTCAAGGAAATAGCTTTTGTAAATATTTTATAAATAGTGTTGTATAAAGAAATCGGTCTAAACTGAAAAAAAGAAGAGGGAGTAGTGGATTTAGGGATTAAAACAATAAAGGTTGCATTCATTTCTTTAAGAATATTACTATGTTTCCTTGATTCTTCCAAGGCCAACCAAACATCCTTCCCCAAAAAATCCCAACATTTCTGAAAAAACAAAGGAGTAAAACCATCCGTACCAGGAGCCTTATCAGGATCCAAAGAAAAAACTACTCCCTTAACTTCTTCCAAAGAAAATTCCTTCATTAATAAAACATTATCATCATCCACCAACAACTTAGGAATATTGTCTAATAGAGAATTGCACAACTCTTCTGAAGGATCATTCAAATTATTGGTTAATAGATTTGAAAAAAAGGAAATAGCCTCCTGTTGTAAAAGGATAGGATCTGAGATTAGGGACCCATTAGAATCAGAAATATGATGAATTTTATTAACCTGTCTATTCATTTTAACAGAAGCATGAAAGAATTTAGTATTTCTGTCCCCAGCTTGCAACCAAGTTTCTCTTGATTTTTGATGCCAATACTCTTCTTCTCTAGCCAAGAGTTCATCCAACTCCAACTGAAGTTGTTTTTGTTGGTCAAAGGTTGAACTTTTCATACCACAATTGATAACATGAGAGTTTATCATGAGAAGCTTTTTTTCAATGATCTCTTTTTCTTTAAAGATATTCTTAAAATGGGAAACATTCCATGCTCTTATAAGCTTTTTTTATTAAATGCAATTTTTTAACAAGCTGAAACATTCTAGATCCTTCCACGAAAGGCAAAGTTTCCCACCAGGCTTTTAATAACGGAAGAAAAGAAGGATCCCTAAACCACATTGATTCAAATTTAAAAGGTTTTCTTAGACTTGGTTGAGATCCAAAAACATCAATTACTAAGAGAATAGGGAAATGATCAGACCCTGAGAACGGAAGAATCGAGGAAGAAAAAGAACCTTGAAAAGATAACCAAGAATATGACAATAAAAATCTATCAAGCCTTTCTGCTATGCTAAGGAAGTTTTTTCTTTTATTAACCCATGTAAATTTCCCGTTAGAAGGCAGACAATCCACTAAACCATTATCACTAACAAATGCAGAAAAGTCCATCATAACCTTAGAAGGGGGAATAATACCACCTTGTTTTTCATTCGTATTTAAAATAGCATTAAAGTCCCCTCCCAATATAAGATTCTCCTCAGGTAAGGAATGAACAATATCAGTTAAAGAATCCCATAATCATTTTTTATCTACTGAGGAAGTTAGGCCATAAACATTAATTAGACCAAATTTCAAATGATTTTGAAAGCAAATTTCTACAAAAAGCCAATTAGTAGTTTTAGAAATCAGAGTCACTTCCACACACCTCTTATCCCAGAGAACAACTAAACCCCCAGAAGCTCCAATAGAAGATGAGCTTTAAAAATTCCATTTCTTCCATAATTTAAAAATTTTCTCTACTGATTGATCAGACAATTTAGATTCTTGAAGTAGAACTACATGAGCACCTGTAAATCAATCTAATGTTTTATCAGGTGTTTTTTGTTTGGAGCATTAATGCCCCTAACATTCCAAGAAATAATCTTCATTATACCTGAGGAGAGCCCTTAGCTCTCCTCAACGCTGACCTTGTTAACATTTTTTCAAGAGTTTTTTGCACACCTGCTTCAATTTCTTCCTGGGTAACCCTAACTTTCGATTTTCTTCCTCTAGTCTTAGGAGGGGAAGAAAAAACCACAGGTGTCTCCAAAGGAGTTTGAGAAATACCTGAAACTGAGTCACTAAGAGCATCAACCTCATTTAAAACCTCATCAGCAATCTTTTCAATAAGTTCCTCCCCAACCTTAGCAACCACTTCATCAATAAAAGTTTCTGCCTCTTGTAACGAAAAAGGAAAAGCCTCTTCACCATCTATTTGATCGGTAGAGACATTACTAAAACCTTCCCTTGAAACAGAAATCTTTGAAGACAAAGATGAATTAGAAGGCAAATCATCAGGACAAGAAGGTCTCAGGGGAACTTCATTATCAGGACAAGGAACAGGGTCCAAAAGAACTACAGAAGGTTGAGGCAAAGGTTCCTCAGATGATATCTCAGAAGATACCTCAGACACATGATTATACAATGAAGAAATCGCTAGACCTAAAGGAACACTATCAACATTGACAACTTCTGAAGATTGGGCATTAACCAAATAATCCAAAGAAAGTTTAGGGAATATATCCGTAGCACCTAATAAAACCATATTGGATTGATCGTGGGCATTACACTCAACTCCACAAGCCGAACCTTTCGGGGCTACCTTATCAGGAACAGGGACAGAATCATCCAAAAACTCAGAAACAATACTGTCTTCTGAAACAACTTCAGTGTTAACCTCAGGGAAATCAACGGCCTTACCCTGAGGGCTAGATAAAGAAACCTCATGCAAACACGATTTTCCCTTATCCACCCGTTCCTCAGAAGCAAACATATTATCAAATTTAAAAATGGAATCCGGATCTTCAAAAATAATCTTTTGGGTCCATGAAGATTTAGAATTTTTCAAAATGATATTCTCTGGGAAAGTATAAGAAGTATTCATAATCAAACACATTCATACTGGAAGCTTAGGGTTTTTAAATGTTGAGAGATCATGATTAATGAAAAACCCTAACCTCTGAGCAATGAACTTTAAAACAGATAAGTCTCTGTATTCCAAAGGTAAATTAGGAAAATTTATCCAGAAGGGAAAGAAGTTATCATTACTCTTAGATGGATTGAAATTTGGAAACCATGATTGTAATGCATACCCTTCCTGTTAAAAAACCATCATTTGGTTTCCAGAATTAAATTTCGCATTTCTGCAGATGAGAAAATTGCAATAAAAAACCCCAAAGATTCATCCAACATAAAAAAATTCGTCACACCTTCCCAATTATCAACAACCCAAGACTCCAAATTCACAGAAACCAAAGAACAATTCCAGATCTTACCTATTAATGCGGTTTGAGAAAGATCCCGCACATGAGGAGCAATAAGGTCATTAGGTAATTGAACCTCAAAATTTATACCTGATGGCAAGTCGACATTTTTCTAAACTACCTTCAGAATCCAAATTTTTTTAATAGGAGGAGTTTGCTATTGAAAACGACGAAAAACACTCCCAAACCTAGAGACCCTAGATTGGAAACCCTCACGACCAAAATTCACCTATCTTATATTCCTCGAACCCGAATAGAAGACATCATGGAAACCGTTCGAAGTCTTAATAAAATCCGCAAATAAAGATGCTTGAGATTGTAATGTTTGCCACAGTCTTCCCGCAAAATGTCGCTGCCCTTGGTGCTGGCACTGCCCATATTGTGGTCGCTGTCATCACTGTCCGCGCTCCATTATTATTAATGTTATTATAGCATAATATAGCTATGATATATTTATGGTGTAGACACTCGTAAGCATAATATCATTATAATTAATTAAATTAAAAATATAATATAATTTAATGAGCATGATATTATTTTAAATTTGTGACTAATAATGGAAAGCCTATGATATTATTATTATCATTCTATTTTAACCCCCTGCATGTGGAAATCATTGTCAAAAAGGAGAATATGGGCCATTAAGGCACATACATGATAGTGGAGATTAAAAATAGCCAATGTAGTGGGGATAAATAAGGGATGAGGAGTGGCATTGAAACATTCATTCAATTCAATTTCACTTTCTCTATTTGTGGCTTAGTCTGAAAGAAGAAACTCACTCTTTGCATGTTATAGAATTCTATAGTCTGAGCATTGGAAGGAGTCAGTTCTAGTAGGCCGCATTTCTTTAAGGAGGAAATTGATTGGTGTGAAGTCCAAGTAGATTATAGGATAGTCTATAGGTATGAACATCTTAGTCAATCTATCCATGCCATGTTATTTCCATTAAATTCTATCTACAGATAATGTATACAAAGAATAACATATTTAAAATTTGCATGTATCGATATGGTTATCAAACTAGTGTGGTATATATTCTTTGGGTATATTGAATTGTTAATATTTATACTTTGGTATTACTTTTGTATGGTTGCTATTCCATGAATCCATGACCTCACACTATTTTAGACCGTAATATAGAAGGTTATTTATAAATATATAAATATGTATACATATATTTCTAACTTGTAGTGAGTTGTAGCTAAAGGCCACAAAGGCTTATAGTTGTGTGTAATGTATGTTATAGTAGGTTGTGTCTTAAAGATATGGAAGGACCATGCAGTCCTCAACCATATCCATATGTTATCACTCTCTTATTTGTATCCTTCTTGGTGAATCAATATGCTTTCTATAGACGCCAATGTTACAATTATTTTAGATCTGTTGGCCCATTTGGGTGGTTGTTATGACTATTTCTTATTTGTTTGAAAAACTACTAACTGGATATAGCTCTAGTGCTTATGCATATCAATTATCACCACCTTAGAGGGAATCAAGACTCTTATTTGGAGTTGATACATCTGTAGTTATACAGATAATCACTATGTTATATTAAAGCACCATGTTAGTAAGATCAAGACCCCAAGTTGGGGTGAAATACTTTTGTGAAGTGGAGTATGAATCCCCTTACATATTTGTGCTATGAAGAAAATCCATCTTGGCATGTATAGGATTGGTTGATGCCAAGTGCAAGGCCAATCATAAGTACTTATATGTTTGTGTATTAGAGAATTGTTCAAGTGTTGTAATGGTTGTGTATGGGTAATCCATAAACTGGTATGGGAAGGTCGTAGGTCTTGATTAAAATCTAATCTCACTACTATGGTTGTGAATAGAATCCTTAAGTAACTCTTATATATTTTGATGCCCTTCTCATTTATGGTTAGTCGACCACATAGTATAGAAGATCACGTAAGTCAATAAATGTATAGTGCTACCTAACTATGGTATAGGAGATAGTTTAGTGTATGCTTTTAGAGATATGGGTAGGATACATGTGATTATTTATAAGTCATTGTCATTGCATTGATTGATAAGGGGTATAAGGAACCTGATAATAACATACATATCCATAAGAATTATATGCCCAAATTAGCATTTATTTACGGTTATACAATGTATTAATACTTGTGTTAATGTTATTCTATGGGTGTAGATCCACAGTTGTAAACTAGATTTGTTCTTGTATTATTGTATTCCAACTCAAGGGTAGTGGTATATCAGGGAAATAGAAATTATAGTTATCATTATAATTAATCATCTCAGGGTAAGAGTAAATTGGGAGAATAGAAACCTAGTTATTCCTATGTTTACAATATTGTATTCACTAAACCATCTCAAGGGTAGAGAACACCAAAAGATCTAGAAAAATAGATATTCAAACTCTAGAAGACGAGACCATCTCAAGGTAAGGAATATTGGGAGATTGGAACTCAATAGTTATATACCGATCTAAGATAGAAAAAGTCTAGTAGGACTGCCTAAGGGTAGGGAATGTTGAGAGATTGTTGTCTAAAGAATAATATATATTTTATCCTACACTTGTATTTAGTCAGTCACTAGTCATCAAGAGAGTCAAGCAAGAGATAGTAGTGCATGAATGGATGACCCACATTTGTGCGAATGAACATTGAAAGCTTTGGCCAAAGTGATGCAATAGTTGTAAACATCATCAATTCACTATATTTGTAGACTCATGTTAGTTAGAAATCATGATAGCTAAAGTGTATCTAGGGACTCCTTGATTGACTACATGTGATGGGTATTCACATTTGCACTTAGTTCTCAAATTTAGTTCTACTATAGATGTCCTAAGCATTTATCACCCTCACCAACAGGTCAAGCCTCTTCCAGTAGGAGGATGTGTGGTGGACCACTAGGTTTATGGTTGGAGGTTAAGCGTTCAAATCATGTTCTTCCTCCTACAACTGATCAACCATGTTTCTTGCACTAAGATGTGATGATTATGATTGAAGGTCAACTAATTTTGTAATGAAAATTTAAACATGTATAATTGATGTATTTAAGTGGATTAGATGGATAGTTGTTCTAATCTAAAATTGTATATTATTATTCTTTCAATTGTAACTTGTATCATGATAGACTATGTAATGATGTAATGTTAGCATCTTTATTTGAAATGTTGATTCTTTTTATGTTTTTGAAAAAGTAAATTCAAATTGTTGCATTTCTGTGTTATTTAATTTGTAGATTTTTATTTATTTTATTTTTTCTTGTTAAGTTAGGTAGCTCATTACATGTGGTATCAAAGGCTAGGTTAAAAAACTAGGGCCTATGAGTATGTTATTTTTTAACATAAAAACTTTTGAAACCAAGAAAACCTAGGGTAATTCAAAGTTATTTTCTTTCTCTGAGTACAGAGATGGGAGGATCTAGACTGAGGAAGCAATCTGAAAGAAAAGCAAGAGTTGAACCCACTTAAAGGGAAATTCCAACCAACTACTACTGAAGGAAGAGGAGATATGGCTATCTAACACTAAGACCTTAGCATCGGCTATGGGTTGTATAAAGTTGAATAAAGAGAAACAAGTTAAACCCAAGTTTAAGAGTAAGCCTAAACCAAAGAAACCTTCAATAGTGCATGACATGTCCTTTGGCTATGGATGCTACTACACTCCTATTGTAAGCAATGAGGTATTAGATGAGTACTTGCATGTGAATCCTAACTTTAAAAGCATGGAAGTAAACTCAGAGGATGAAGATCCTAAGGAGTGTGAAATGCCTGAATAGTATTTTGAAAAAAAGGAGAAGAGATTTTGTAATCAAGAGACCTTATTATAAATAAGGATGTGTAATATCTTTAGTTTATCAATGTTTTTTTTCTCTTTTGAGAATTTGTGTGATGGCTCTTATCTTGAACATCAAATTTATTAAAGTGAGTTATTTGCACTAATGTGTAATAATTTTCCTGTAGAAAGTCAATATTGTATGAACTAGGACAAAAATGGGAAGTGGCATTGATAATTCAAACCAAGTGCAAATGATCCTACAACAAAACTAGACCAAAATCTTTCTTCCCTAAATGATACTAGGGAAATAATAGTTTCTTTGGAACATCAGGTTAGAGAACCTAGAGAACAAGAAGATAAAATAGATCAAGAGAAAGAAAAAGAGAATCAATGAAAGACAACATGGACCTTGACTCAAACAAGAGAGAATTAGAAGATAGGTGTATGTAAGAGACCATCTAGAAAATGAGTTGGCTTGGAATATGAAAAAGGTCAACCTACCTAAATTTTATGGCACAACTATGGAAGATGGAGAAAAAATTGAGATTAGCAAAATTGAAAAAAAAATTGAAATATGCAACTATTCTGAGACAACAAAAGTTGTTTGGGGAGCATATCATCTCTTAGTAGAAGCCTCTATTTGGTGGGATAATAAGAAATCAGAAATCAAAATTAAATCCACCAATTTCACTTGGGATTAGCTTGTGACGCTGTTTAGGAAAAGATGGTTGCCCCAACTATACTTTGATTTAAAATTGATTGACTTTCAAAAATCGAGGCAAGGAGACATGAAAATAACTAAATATTAGGAGAAGTTCACCTTGCTTCTCAAGTACATTCCTTAATATTAAAAATATGATAATTTTAGAATACAAAAATTCATCATGGGATTAAACCCCTAGATTGGAGGAGAAGTGGATATTCATGGACCCTCATCCATGGACTAGGTTTTTGAAAAGGTCATAAAGCATGAATATAAGATTAAGTCCATTATTTTATCAAGGGATACATACCGTAAAAGGTAACTTGAAAGTTCAAAATCCTCAACATTTAAAAAAGCAAAAGTGGTATAGGAACTAGAATTCCAAATAGAAGTCAAATGGTGCAAAGAATAACAATGATTTAGTATTTAAGGGAGAGAATAATGAGTCTAAGGGAAGGAACAAAAATAGGAAGGAAAAGAGGTCTAACAAGAGAGGACCTCTCGGAGGATATTTTTCTTGTGGAGGTGATCATTATGCCAACAATTTCCCAAGTAAGAATCAAGGAAACAACTTTAGAAATCCTCTATGATTGCATAAGACAACTTTATAGAAAATAATCCATGCAGAAGTTTATAACCATAAAGAAGAGTTACAGATCACAGTAGTTGAAGCATTAGGTACATATTTTGGTAGTTATGTTTTTATATTGAGTGATATTAGAGATACTGATTGTTTATGGAACCTAGAGTGCTTAATAAGATTTCTAAGAGAGCAGGATTTATGGAAAATTCATGGTCTGTGTAATATACAAACCAAGCTATGGTAAGAGTAAAGAAATGCTTGTTTGAAGCTGAATTAAAACTTACCACCTTCTCCATTAAAGTGAGCCTTTATGTGGAACCCTTATGATCTTAGGAAGTTATCCTAGGGATGAATTTGCTCTAGCACCATAGGGCAAGAGTACATTTGTTTTGTAAAAATAGTTGAATGTTTACATGATTTGGGAAATTGTGTTTGAATCCAAGGGGTTAAATGAGAAGTCAAGCTAAGGTATATTTTAGCTATGAAACTTAAGATAGCTAGAAGAAAGGGGTGTGAAATATATGCCATTAGTGTGAATGAGTTATTAGAAATCAAGGAACCTACATGGAAAGATTATCCTTTTCTTCAAGAGTTTCAGGATGTTTTTCCTAAAGAGCTACTTAGATTACCTCTTCAGACAAAATTTGATTTTTCAATCAACATAATTCTATATTGGAGCCTTAGTCTAAGGCTCCATACAAAATGGCCACAACAAATCTCATGGAGGTATAATCTTAGTTATATGAAATGTTTTCTATAGGATTAATTCGACCTAGTGTGTCTCCTTGGGATGCACCAGTAGCTTTTGTCAAAAAGAAGGATGGAACCATGTACTAGTGTATAGATTATTAAATTCTTAATAAGACAATGGTAAAAAATAGATACCCCTTTCCATCCATTGATGACCTCTATAATCAAATATATGGTGCAGCTATTTTCTCCAAGATTGACTTGAGAGTATGGTATCATCAATTGAGAATAAAGGAGGAATATATTCCTAAGACATCCTTTAGGACAAGGTATGGTCAGTATGAGTTCACAATATTACCTTTCAGATTACTGAATGCACTAGCAACATTCATGAGTTTGATGAATAGTGTTTTCAGAGACTTCTTAGATAAATTTGTACTTCTCTTTCTAGATGATATATTGATATATTTAAAAAATGAGGAAGAACATTTGCATTATCTAAGGCTAGTAATGTAACATCTAAGAGAACATGAGTTGTATGGAAAATTTTCCAAATGTGCATTATTTTAGAGGGGGGTGTGGTTTTTAGGTCATGTTATCTCTATTGATCTAGCAAAGATAAGAGTGATTATGGAATGGACTACACCAAAACATATTCATGAAGTGTGAAGTTCCATGGCCTTTGTAGAATATTATAGGAAGTTTGTGTTACATTTCTCAAAAATAGCCAACCCCATAACATTGCTTCAAAGAAAGGGTCGATCATTTGTATGGTTAGATAAGTGTGAGGAATCTTTCCAAATCCTAAAGGAGAGATTAACTTTAGCTCCAATTCTTAGAGTGCTATATCTTGAAGGTCATTTTGTGGTTGTCACAAATGTGTCAAGAGAAGGGTTTTGTGGTGTACTTATGCAGAATGGTCAAGTTATGGCCTATGAGTCTAGAAAGCTTCATACAAATGAAACATTCTATATCATGCATGATCTATAACTTGTGGTGATTGTGCATGCATTATAAATTTGGAGGAATTAGTTGCTGGGCAAGCTCATTGAATTGAAAATGGATAGTTTGGAACTCAAGTAAACTTTCACCTAGCCTAATCTAAATGCATGCCAAAGTAATTAGCTAGAGTTCTTATTAGATTATGATTTCGATATTAGTTACATTAAGGGCAAGGAGAACTGAGTGGTTGATGCTCTTATCTAAAAATGACACATTGTTACAACAGCTACAACACAAACAATATTTCAAGAGTGGGTTCTAAAACATTTTCAAGGCGATGAATTTTATGGTTAAGTTGAGAAAGACCTCTCTAAAAATTTGCAAGACTATTGGTATGATGAATATCAGTTTGAGCCCATTAGGTTGTTGAGATACTAGAATTGAATGTATGTTCCTAACCAAGGAGGTTTGAGGACATTTGTACTAAGAGAGATTCACTGTGCACCTTACTTTGGTCACCTAAGAGTAACTAAGTTAATAGCTGATCTAAAACCACTATACTTCTGGAAGGAAATTAAAAAGGATGTGACCAACTTTGTGGCTAGGTGTTTAGAGTGTCAATGAGTTAAGGCTGAGCACATGCATCTTACAAGATTACTCTATCCCCATGATGTTTTAGAGTGAAAATGACAAATAATTATAATGGATTTTGTCCAAGGATTTCCAATGTCTAGAAACATCGATGATATGATCCTAGTAGTGGTAGAAAAGCTCACTAATGTTGCTCACTTTATTCCAAAAAGATTGACTGATGGTGTGTCAATCCTTGCAAGAAGATTCATTTAGGATATCTTCAAACTCCATGGAGTTCTAAAAAAGATTATTTCAGATAGAGATGCATGAATGATTTCAAGTTTTTGGCAAATCTTGTTTTTGAACACTGGGAACTCAGTTTAACTTTAGTTCAACTTATCACCTAGATATCGATGATGAAATTGAAAGGGTGAATGAAGTATTAGAGTATTTACTATGAATGTATTGCATGGACTAGTAATATAAGTGGGAGGAGTACCTACCATTACTTGAGTTTTCTTATAATAATTTCTATCACTCTACTGTGAAAATGGCTTTGTTTGAAGAACTATATGGTAGAAAATGCAAAACACCCATAAGTTGGAATAGACTAGAATATAGGGTGTGCATTGGGCCAGAGATGCTAACAAAAATGGAATAAGTTAGATTGATAAGAAAGAGATTGTCTAAAGCTAATGATAGGTAGAAAAGTTATGTGAACCTTAAGAAGAATGCAAAATAACTTTTCACAGGAGACAAAGTTCTTAGAGTGAAACCAGATAAGAGTTCAATTAAGTTTCACAAATCAGATATATTGGCACTCAAATATGTGGGTCCTTTTGAAGTACTAGAAGTCATTAACCCAGTTGCATATATTAGCATCGCCACATGCTCTTTCCCAATTACATAATGTCTTTCATGTGTCCTATTTGAAAAAGTACGTTGCATATTTTTCTCATGTCCTTAATTGAAACTCCTTATAGGTTATGGACCCAACAATGGTAATCGTAGTGCCTCTCGGAGTGCTTAATGTTCGCAAGCTCCACTTGCATAATTGAGAAGTGACTTAGTGCAAGGTCAAGTTGGACCAATATTCAGAGGAGAAAGCCACAAGGGAGGACAATAGGGAGTTTTATAAGACTTATCTTCATATTTTTGCATAATGAATTTAGACATTTTAATGTTTCAGAATAGACTTTATTTATCATGTTGATTGAGCCATTGGGATGCTGAATTTTTCTAGTGGGAAAGGATGTAACACCCCATTTTTGGTTATTTATATGAAACCTATTAATTTGTGGATTTAATATTTAATATTCTATTTTGTATTGCACTATAATGGGATAAATGATACTTTGTTATCTTGATAGAATATTCATGATATGAAAATTAATTTTATGTAGTTGATATTTACTCGAATTATGATTATGATTTATTCTCCTAATCAATGAACTATTGCCTAGATGGATGAGGTGGATGTAGGATAGCCCTTTCCCCACCCATGTGGCAAGGGAGAGTATCATCTAGGAGAGGACGATAGATGGAAACAAGTTGGCAATTGAACCAAAATATCTGAGAACCACACACACCTATGTGAGTCAATAATACGATTGTATGTGATGATTGATAAATGTCTAGAAGCATGTTAAGTGTTATTGAAGAAAGTCATTATGGTTTATTCTATTAGTCAATTTAATATTTAAATCATCAATTATTATTAATGTTATTATAGAATAATATAGCTATCATATATTTATGGGGTAGACACTAGTAAGCATAGTATCATTATAATCTATTTGATTATAAATATAATATTCCTTAAAGAGTATGATCTTATTTTGAATTTATGACTAATAATGGTAAGCCTATGATAGTATTATTATTATATTTTATCCCCACATGTGCAAAAATCACTGTCAAAAGGGAGAATATAGGCCATTAAGGTGCATACATGATGGTTGAGGCTAAAAATAACCAATGTAGTGGGAAGAAGTAAGGGAGGAGGAGTGGCATTGAAACATTCATTCAATTTCCCTTTCTCTAGCCATGGCTTAGTCTGAAAGAAGAAACACATTCTTTGCATGTTGTAGCATTCTATAGTTTGAGCACCAGAAGGGGTTGATTCTAGTAGGCCACATTTCTCTAGGGAGAAAATTAGATGGTGTGAATTCCAAGTAGATTGCAAGAGAGTCTACAAGCATGAACACCTTAGTCAATCTGTCCATGCCATGTTATTTGAATTGGATTTTGTCTGATTAGACATTGTATACAAAGTAGACCATATCTAAAATTTACATGAATTGATTTGGCTATCAAACTGGTGTGATATATTCTTTGGTTGTATCGAATTGTTAATATTTATACTTTGGTATTACTTGTGTATGGTTGTTTCATGCTGGAGTCATGAGCTCACACTATTTTAGGCTGTAAGGCTACATAAGGTTATATATATATATATATATATATATATATATATATATATATATATATATATATATATATATATATATATATATATATATATATATATATATATGTACATGCATATGCATATGCATATACATATGTATATGCATATGCATATATATATACATATGTATATGCATATGCATATATATATATACATATGTATATGCATATGCATATACATATGTATATATATATGCATATGCATATACATATGTATATACATATGTATATGCATGTACATATATATATATACATATGTATATGCATATGCATATACATATGTATATATATATGCATATGCATATACATATGTATATACATATGTATATGCATATGCATATGCATGTATATGGATATACATATATATATATACACATACATATATATATACATATACATATACAATATATGTAATATATGTATATATATATGTATATACATATACATATGTATATGTATATACATATACATACATATACATATGTATATGTATATACATATATATATACATGTATTACATATATTGTATATATGTATATACATATACATAAATATATGTATGTATATATACATATATATGTATGTATATATGTATATACATGTATATATACATACATACATACATAAATGTATGTTTCTACATATCTACATATATGTATATATACATACATACATAAATGTATGTATCTACATATCTACATATATATACATATATGTATCAGATTTAGTTCTATTGTAGATGTTCCCATCTATCACCCTCATCGAAGGGTCAGGCCTCTTCTAGTAGGAAGATGTGTAGGGGACCACCAAGTTTGTGGTTGGAGGTAAAGTGCTCAAATGATACTCTTCCTCCTACAATTGATCAACCATGTTTCTTGCACTCAGATGTGACGATTATGATTAAAGGTCAACCAATTTTGTAATGAAAAGTCAAACATGTATAATTGATTTATTTAAGTGGATTAGAAGGACATATTTTCTAATGTGAAATTGTATCTTATTATTGCTTCAATTGTAACTTGTATCATGATAGACTATGTAATGATGTAATATTAGCATCTTTATTCGAAATGTGGATTCTATTTATGTTATTGAAAAAGGAAATTTCAATTGTGACATTTATGTGTTATTCATTTTCTAGATTTTATTTTATTTTTTTGTTATTGTTAAGTTGGGTGGCTCATTACATGTACTCAATTTATTTTATTTATCATACTCAATATTTATTTACTATTTTCATATTTTATTGCTACACCCCTAATCATATAGTGTGTACAAGGTTATGAGTAGTCAGCTTATGGCTACCTTAACTCTTATTTAAGTTATATAATCATTAATATAGTCTTATATAGGTAGTTAGGTTACCCTGGGTGCTATCCATGGCATAAGTATGGTTTATATAGGAGGTAGAGGTTAGCTATTATCATCATATTGAGTATTGTATTTTTATTGAAGACTATTGAAGGTATCCCCCTTGAAGTGGATTAGGAGGTTGCCCCCTCAAAGTGGCATATTATTATCAAGTATTTGCAGCATATTTCCTATCATATTCGACTATTGTTCAAGTTGTTTCATTAGAAGTGGTATCAGAGCATGATCATGGCACTATGAAGGCAATAAACAAGGTTTTTTTCTTAAAATTTTAGAGGTCATTTTTTGAAGTTCATATATCTCTCATTTTGGTGAATATTTTCAATATTTTTAAATGTTTTTAAAGGTCATATTTAAGGTACTATAGTCTATATTTAGAGCAATTAGAATAGAATTGAGTGAGTAATTGCAAAATTAGGGTTTCTAACATTTTTGCTCCTAGGGCTGAAATTTAACAATTTTTTTTTTCTAATTTTTGAAGGGTTGAACAAGAAAAATTGATATATCTACAATATTGATTTGAAGGCATTTGGATAATATTTGATGAATTTATTGCAAAAATTAGGGTTTTTGCCAATTTCTCTCTTGAGGCTACAAAATAACAAATATCTTGGAGATTTTTTCTAGGAAGTGAGATCCAAGCCTTGGTAAGTTATAGTAAAAGTTTTAGATTAATTGGAATTGTTTTCTGTAATTTATTACAAACTTATTTTTCCTAGTCATGGTGGTTCCTCCCACAAGAAGCAAAAAGAATCCTATCACACCAAGAAAATCCCTAGATAATGAGGATATAGAAGGTGGGGAGACTTGTTCTAATAACATGAATAAATAAATTCACCAAGTCTAAGGAAGATATTTTATCAATGATCAATGTTTTTTCATTAAAAATGTATTCCTTATTACAAATGAGATCTTGAAACTTGTTACAAATAAAGAATGTGCAAGAAGAAGAAGGAGAAGGAAAAGGAGAAGGAGAAGGAGAAGTATTCCTTATTACAAATGAGATCTTGAAACTTGTTACAAATAAAGAATGTGCAAGAAGAAGAAGGAGAAGGAGAAGGAGAAGGAGAAGGAGAAGGAGAAGGAGACTGAGATGGAAAAGGAGAAAGAGAAGGAGAAGGAGAAGAAGAAGAAGATAAAGAAGAAGAAGCAGTAGAAGAAGAAGAAGAAGAAGAAGAAGAATGAGAGGAACCTCCTGCAATAATATAATGAAAAATGCACGAAATAACAGATTTATATAAATAGCAAAAACACAAAAGGAATTTATTGATTGTAGGCCACTTTGAGGGAGCAACCTCCTTTGAGAAATCTCAATACAATAAATTCATGAATGCCTTCATTGGCCTCAATACTTATATACCAAGTCTAATCTAAACAACTACTACTTCCCATGAATGTGGGATAATACAATATGCTCATGGGATGACTTACAAAGCATATGCATCCATAGCAACTAATATACTAACAAAGTAAAGAGAAGGGTTAAACATAGGTTCTTATCATCCCCTCCCTCTTAGAAAATCTTTGTCCCCAAAGCTTAAGATGTGGGAATTACTGTTGAATCTAAAATAGTGGTTCCCACGTTGCATCCTCTAGTTGTGTTCCATGCCATTAAATCAATACCTTTGTGATGGATTGGGAGTGAAGTTAACAAGTGTGCCTATCGAGGATTGCCTCCAGCTCTAGAAGGATGGATCCTTCATTATCAAGTTTTGGTAAAAAAATTTGCACTCTGATGTTGGTGCCAAGAACTTTCTTTAGATAAGAGACATGAAATACTAGATGAACTTGGGAAGAAGGTGGGAGCTCCAATTTATAAGTAACCGACCCAATCTTCTAGAGAACCTTATATGGCCCATAAAACTTTGGAGCCAGCTTATGACACCCTTTGAGTTTTAGGGATGATTTATTGTATGGCTACAGGCAAAGAAAAACCATATCACCTACTTGAAAAGTGCACTCAGAATGGTATTGATCAGCCTCATTCTATTTCTTGCCATGTGAAGATTGTCTTGCAAGATGCTAAGAATCTGATCCCGGTTTCAGATATTCATATCAACTGCATGAACTGGTGAACTTCTAGGGGTGTACGGAAGGAGCACTGAAGGTGCCTGACCGTAGACTACTTCATATGGATTCATTTTTGTTGGACTGTGGTAGGAGGTATTATACCACCATTGAATGAGAGGGAGCCACTTTACCCTCTAATGTTGTTGTTTTGAAGAGAAGCAAAGAAGGTAAGTTTCCAAACATTTGTTGACAATTTCAGTCTGGCCATCTATTTGTGGATGATACCCAGAACTCATCTTTAGTTTGGTGTCAGTGTGTCGAAATAGTTCTGTCCAAAAATGACTGGTGAAGGTTGCATCACGATTTGAGACAATGGAAGAAGGGATTCCATGAAGACGGAAGATCTGGTCCAAGAAAATTTGTGTGACTGAGGAGGTAGTATAGGGATGGATGAGGGCACAAAAATGACTATATTTGGAGAGGTGATCAACCACAACCAAGATCATTCTCTTCCCTCCAAATTTAGTCAGCCCTGTTGGCAAGAGACACTATATGGCTTCATGAGTGTTGTCATTGATGGAAACAAAATTCATCCCACCCATCTACAGAACATGGTGTGCCTATACCAGAAGTCAGATTGAAGAAGTGTTGTGGTCCGGTAAGCAAGAACAGAGCATGCAGTAGGGTCCGACAGTCAGGTCCAGATCTCTCAAAGGAAGTATCTAAGTAAAGTGTGGATTTGGGGAAGTCAATAGGAGTACATTGACTGGTAGATTCCAGGGATTGAACCTCTGATGATGGAAGAGTGAAGAGACATAAGCACTTGAGTGTTAGGTTTTTGTTTTGTAGAATAGATAGAGGAAGAACTAACCGGTAGAGCACCAGACCTAAATCCGGATGAGATATTGATGGTGATCAAGCTTCCTGAGGTATCATTCATAACTGGCTGACATGATTGATGACTTCTATAAGCATCTCTTTGATCTGCATTACTTGGTATGCAAAGATTCAGCCCACTAATCAAAGTTTGGGAAAATATTGACTATTTCGGATGCCGACTAGAAAGAGGATGAAATCCTTTGTGTGGATATATATACCAGATATATTTGGATGTGAAGGTGTGTGTGGTGTATTGATAAGTGCGACGGAAAGCATAAGAGTAGTGTGAAGGTAGAAAGACAGGTCCGGAATGTAACAGGACAGTAGCACCTAAGAGAGTGAGAATGAAGTGCAGCAGATCAGTCTATTGAGCTTAACCGAAACTGATCCTCAACATTTAAGAATGCTTCTCATCAGTTCAAGTAACTAGATTCCTTGTATAAACTATTGTAGGTAGTAAGCCTCTTGTGAGCAGTGTGCTTAGGTAGTAAGTGCTAATTGGCATGTGCCTTTTGTTCTTTCTATTCTTCTAACAGAGAATACAATCTTGGGTTAATCACCCTGTAGTTTTTCCCCTAACAGGGTTTTCCACATCAAAATCATTGTGTCATGTGTATTGATGTTATTTCCATTTCATGGTTGTGTTTGCTTATTTAATTTAATACTGCACTAATTGATAAGGAAATTCGGAAAGCTAAAATAATTAAGATAACTGATTCACCCCCCCCTCTCAGTTATCAAAAATTGGTATCAGAGCCAAGTTCCTCCAAAAAGAGCCTAATAGCTAGGAACTCAAATGGATGTGTATGCTATGAGGTATCAACTTCAGTCTGCCCTAGATGATCTTGAGCAATCAAACTCTAAAGTCAATGAATTGAAGGAAAGACTCAAACAAGTTGATGATTTCATAAATGAACTAAAAGGGAAACTGAGTATCTCTATGAAAAAGAGAAAAGATCTACTTCAACAATTGGCAAGTCAAAGTGAAGACAATGGTACAAATGAAGATCTGAAGGAGAAAACCAAGTTATGTGAAAAGTTATCAAAAGAGATCATTATGATAAGACATGAAATGGAATCAGGAGTTATGAAATTCACCCAAGAAATTGAAGAGAAAAGAAAAACTGAAGATGATCTAAGACAATCTCTCAAGGAGAAGTCAGAAGACTGCCACAAAATGGATAGAATAATCAGGCATCTAGAATTTGATCTTGAAGATGCTAGAGATAATGAAGAAAAACTTGAGGATCAAATTGATGTTCTTAAAAAGGATCTTCAAACAGCAAATGAAGACAAAGAGAAATTCAAGATAAGTTCTGCTCAACTTGAAGTTCTTCTTGAAAGCCAAAAGAGGGTAGATGACAAGCGTGGTTTGGGATATGAGAAAGGTGAAAGCTCCAGATCAGGTTAGAAGAATTTTGGATCAGGAAATCAAAGGAACGGGCCTAGAAGACCTCCAGTAATGCAACCTAATGCTCAAAGATATCCATCCTTCAATGGATACTGCCACAACTACAATAACTTTGGTCATAAAGCTAATCAGTGCAGAAAGAGAATAAATCAGACTAATACATCCTTCTCCAGACAATGTTTCAACTGCAAAAGGTATGGCCACAAATCTCATGAATGTAGAAATATGCAAATGAACAACTCATTCAATGGTAGATGCTTTCCATGCAATAGAATGGGACATATGGCTAATCAATGCAGATCAAGAGGATATCATTCAAATATGCAAAGAAATGTTGTTTGCCACAATTGCAATAGATCTGGTCATATTGCCAAATTCTGTAGAAGCAAGAATTAGGACAAAAGGTGTCTGGTGCATCCTAATCAGAATCAAGACAAAGGAAAAGGAAAAGTGAATGCGGATGAAGTTAGAAAAGAGATGAACAAGATTTGGGTGAAGAGAAGTATAGAAAATGTAGGGGATGGATCCGCACCAGAATCTGGTGCTAATATTCCTTTCAAAAATTAAAAAGTGAGCTCTGGCTCAGGGGGAGACACAAGGAAAAACATTTTCCCCCAGCCAATTAACTGGTGCCTAAAATTGGCACATGGGAAGTTGTGGAATAAAAGGATTTTTAGAGAAACATCTAAAGAAAGCTTGGTAAAGATATGGAAGATCCACAGGAAGATTTAAAGAGTCTAATCTTCTAAGATTGATCCAGTTTAACAGTCATTCGGTAAAATAGGATTATCACAGTGAAATCCGGTATGATTCAAATTCAAGGCATCTTGTTCTATGGATAGATCAAGTGTTTGGGGAAAGTAAGATAATTTTTTATTAATCACCAAGGATAACTTTAAGTATCTCTCAGTGATCCGGAAAAAGATCTTTCTCAAAATAAGAAGAACTAGGCAACCGGAATGACTTGGGTTGCGCATTTATTGCAATATGAAATTAGGGTTTTCCTAGAAATAAAAGGGTTCATTCGCTCATCATTTACACATTTGCATTCAAGAAGAAGAGAAAAGGAGCTCTGCAACTAATTATCTCAAACTCTCAAAACATCAACCATTGAAGTTGATTCACCCAGCAAATTAATTTGGCTCATTTAGTGAACCCTAGAAGCGCAAAAGGTATTTTTTGTTATTGAATATTTCTCTGCAAAATCTTTTGAAGATGTCTACACTGAATGTTGTAAAGATCACTGATAGGTTGCATCTTAAATTCAAGAAACATCCATATAAATCCCTAGAAGTTGATCCCCTAGGCACCTTTTCAAGCATTCTACATGGGCTTCTGCATGTAGAAGATATTAGGGCATATATTCATGCAAATATTAAAGAATTTGGAGAATCTAAGCTAGTTGATATCTATCACAAGCATTTGATAGATGACTCATTTGAACTCAAAATTTAATATAAAGCCATCTGGGACAAGCATTTTGCACAATGCATTCATTTCCCCTGTTTTGCAGAAGATGAATGGGTCCGATATGTTCTAAGTAGAATGCATGATAACTTTATATGGTTGATGAGGCCATTTAAGATAACCAAGGATGCCATTAGGGTAGTAACTAGATTACACTCATCCGGTGGGATTCTTGTTCTCAAATCCATCAAGAATCAAATTGTGAGTGAAGCTATCAGATCAAAATTTGACAAAAGAGCAATGACAATAGAAGACATTACCAATATGGATGTCAAGTTTGCCTCCATGATCATCGGTTATAAGATATATCACATTAGTAGGGAAAATTCAGTACCCAGAACTACAATTTACACTACTTATGAAATGTTGAGGAAAAATGCAGATTATGATCTTTGTGAACTCCTTCTGAGCCAACTAATAGAAAACCTACAAAAGATCAAGAAGGACAAGAAGAACTCCTTCAAGTATGGTGGGCTGATACTGTGCTTGTTCTTCTACTTCATGAATGAGCTTCCCAAATCTAGTGGTTGGGTATGGCAGAATGATAGACTAGTAGCCATCCAAATCAAAGATTATATACATGGGCTTGGTGATGCCAAGGCACAAAATACAACACTCTGGGGCTATTTCAAGAATTTTTAGAGCATGATGCAAGCAAGAGAGAGAATCCCCCAATCTTTAGTTAAAAAGTATAAAGATACAGTATGCTTTATGGTAGAAACTGATCAATGTCTAATGGAGGCAGTAGAGCCAAGAATAGTCTGGATCATGCCAATGGGGTATGAAGTAGATGAGAAAATTGTTGAGCTACATGTTCAACACATGCTCAGTCAATCCAAGGATCCTAAAGAAGAAAGGTTTGGAGCCTTTGAAGAATTAAGTGTGAAGATCCATGTGGAGCTAAGACAACTGGAAATAAAAAGAAAAGTGAGGAGGGAAGTAGAAGAGTTTGCCAAGAGGCATGGAATTTCAAAAGAGGCACTTGATGCAAATAGAGAAAAGACAGAAAGGGTAGAGAAAGAAAAAGAAAAAGCAGAGAAAGAAGGTGCTCCTGTGGAAGTCCCCTCCCGGACCAAATCCTCTAAGACCTCTGCACCTACCACTGCAAAGAGCTCTAAGGCATCAAAACCAGAAGCAAAATCATCCAGAAAAGGTGAGAAGAGAACCAAGAAAAAGGAAACAAGATCTCACACAAGCCAAAATGATGAAGAAGAGACACAATCAGATGAGGAAGTAAAGAAAATGAAGAAGAAAAGGAAAACATCCAGTGAACGTCTTGCTGAAGAAGTAAATTTGTTGAGAAACCTACTCTGTACATTGATGACATCATAAAATCAGTTACTATGGATGGGAACCTTCAACCAATGGCTAAATTCTATGATGATTACAATGAAGCTGACCAAAAAATCTTGCAAGAATCCACAGTCAGGTATCTGAATATCTACAACAAGGCTTTTATTGAAATCATATCTCTTATTCCCAAAAGCCTAGAAAAGGAATTAGAAATAAGAAAGAATAATACTATGGCAAAGGATCTTGAGATCCGAGAACAGATAGCTATTCAGCTATATCCTTCAATCACTCCTAAGTAGAAGAATATGATCTTTAAAGATTGTAAGGATGAGTTCCGGAGCAAAGCTAGAATGAATCAACTTATGCTCGGAGAAACTAACAAAGTAGCAAAAGAGACAGAAGAGATCCTCCGGAATGCATACAAAAGATTCAACATTCCTATTGTAGAGGACTTAGGAGATGATCCCTCTGCTACAAATGTTGAAGAAGAATCTACTAAGACAGTGGTAGAAGAGGTAAAGGAGACGAGTGAAGAAAAAGGTAAGGACTTAGATTCCTCTACTCTGGAAGAGGAGGTCCATGATCAAGCAAACATTTCTCTAGTTTCCCCTACAGACTCCAGATCCAAAGAAAAAGAAAGAGTACAAGAGAAGATCAGTCAAGAAGAAAAAGAAAAAGAAGATGACAGTAGCAAGGTTGCAGAAGGAGTGGCAAGAGACACAGAAGAAGCAGTCAAAGAGTTCTTGACCAAAGAGATGATGGATTTTGATGAACCGGAACTACTTCAAGGTCCATTCAATTTTGATTCCCTCTCTCCAATCCAAACCATGAAACTAGCTTCCTTCAGTCAAGCAAAGGCAAAAGAAAAAATGCTGAAGTCTCACATGGAAGACTGTGAGCTCATAGAAACTACATTCGGTGTATTGGAAAAGATCATGCCATCCTTCCAAAAGGATCCTATAGCCTCCACATCTGGTAATCTAAAGTCTCTTGTAAATTTTGTTAATACACATTTTGATTCTTTAGAGAAAGCAATAGAAGAGAAAGTTAGGAAGGAATTTTTGGATAAGAGAGTCTCCGAAGTATAGGGTCTAATCTCAAATGACAGGAGAGTTATGGATATTGGGATAAAGAGTTTAGAAAATGCTCTCAAAGATGGCAAAAATATTTACAAATTTTGTTTATCCTGGCCCAAAGTGACCAAAGATGTTAATAAGATAGTAAAAGAGCAAGAAGATAAACTACTAAGTTTGTCTCAAAGTTTTGATCCTCTCTCATCTCCCATAATCAATCAAGAATGTCAAACTATTGTAGTCTTGAATGAAATTAAGAAACTTGAGAAGGAGAAGAAAAATAGAATAAGTAGGTTGAGTGAACTTAGAGGGATCATTATCCCTAAGTTAGAGGCCATGCATGAGGCCCTAAGTGATGCTCAGACTATAGCCCGGACCAGTGATCCGACAAATCTAAAAGGGGCAAAAGATTTTGCATTCTTGTTGAGTGGTCACATCTCAATTTTAGATAGGATGAAGATGAGTTGGGCGATAGAAGTGGTATAGCTAAAGACCACTTTTGCTGATATATTTCAGTATATGTAGGTAAAACATGTATATATGTTTTATGCAGCTAAGTATAGATTGTTTTTAAAAATTTTGGTGTGTGGACCCCACCCTTTGCCATTGATGTCAAAGGGGGAGTGAGGAGCAGTGAAAAATGAGGAATACAGCTAAGGGGGGGCTCCGAAAAATGTACATAAGAACAGAGCATCAGCCAAGGGGGAGTATAGTGTGACACTTAGTCATTTTTCACTAAGTGTTGCCATCAATGCCAAAGGGGGAGATTGTTGGCAAGAGACACTATATGGCTGCATGAGTGTTTTCATTGATGGCAACAAAGTTCATCCCACCCATTCACAGAAAATGGTGTGCCTATACCGAAAGTCAGATTGAAGAAGTGTTGTGGTCCGGTAAGCAAGAACAGAGCATGCAGCAGGGTCTGACAGTCAGGTCCAGATCTCTCAAAGAAAGTATCTCAGTAAAGTGTGAATTTGGGGAAGTCAATAGGATTACATTGACTGGTAGATTCCAAGGATTGAACCTCCGGTGATGGAAGAGTGAAGAGACATAAGCACTTAAGTGTTAGGTGTCTGTTTGGCAGAATAGACAGAGGAAGAACTAACTGGTAGAGCACCAAACCTAAATCTAGATGAGATATTGATGGTGATCAAGCTTCCTGAGGTATCATTCATAACTGGCCAACATGATTGATGACTTCTATAAGCATCTCTTTGATCTGCATTACTTGGTATGCAAAGATTCAGCTGACTAATCAAAGTTTGGAAAAATATTGACTATTCCGGATGCCGACTAGAAAGAGGATGAAATCCTTTGTGTGGATATATATACCAAATATATTTGGATGTGAAGGTGTGTGTGGTGTATTGATAAGTGCGAAGAAAAGTAGAAGAGCAGTGTGAAGGCAGTAAGACAGGTCCGGAATGTAATAGGACAGTAGCACCTAAGAGAGTGAGAATGAAGTGCAGTAGATCAGTCTATTGAGCTTAATCGAAACTGATCCTCAACATTTGAGAATGCTTCTCATCAGTTCAAGTATCTAGATTCCTTGTATAAACTATTGTAGGTAGTGAGCCTCTTGTGAGCAGTGTGCTCGGGCAGTAAGCCCTAATTGGCATGTGCCTCTTGTTCTTTCTATTCTTCTAATAGAGAATACAATCTTGGGTTAATCACCCCATGGTTTTTCCCCTAACAGAGTTTTCCATGTCAAAATCATTGTGTCATGTATATTGATGTTATTTCCATTTCATGGTTATGTTTGCTTATTTAATTTAATACTACACTAATTGATAAGGAAATTTAGAAAGCTGAAATAATTAAGATAACTAATTCACCCCCCCTCTCAGTTATCAACAAGCCCCTCAATGAAATCCATAGAAATATATGTCCACATGCTTGTAGGGATGGGAAAGGGTTCAAACAACCCAGGAATGAGTTTTGTTTCACCCTTGTTGCATTGGAAGGTATCAAATTCAACCACCATCTATTGAATTGCCCTTTTCATTCCCTTCCAAAAGAAGTTACGCCATGCTCGCTCATAAGTTTTGAGAAATTTTGAGTGCCTTATTGATGGAGAAACATGGAGTTCATAGAATACAGCCTGCTGAAGATCTATGCTCTGGGGAAGCACTAGATGGCCCTTGTATCATAGAGAAGCACCATCCCAAGAATAATGTGGTACAACAAAGGGGTTAGTGGCCAACTATTGAATGATTTGAGATAATGAATAGTCATTGACATATCCCTCTTCTACAAATTTCAACCAATTTAGAATAGACATAGAAATAGCTGAAAGAGAAGCTTGGTCATCAAATGTGCAAGAAAGAGCATCTACCATAATATTGTCCTTACCCTTCTTGTAAGTGATCTCATAGTCATAACCCATGAGTTTGCTGACCCATTTCTGTTGTGCTAGGGAGGAGACCCGTTGTTCTAGGAAATATTTTAGACTCTGGTGATTAGTTTTGATGCAAAAATGATGCCCCAATAGGTATGGCCACCACTTCTATACTACATGAAAAATGGCCATCATTTCCTTCTCATATGTAGAGAGTAGTAAATTATTACCAGAAAGGGATTTACTGGTGAACACAATGGGGCATTCTTCTTGGAGGAGAACAAGACCAAGTCCATTGCCACAAGCATCGCTCTTGATAGTGAAGGTCCTAGAAAAATTTGGCATTTCTAGAACATGTGTAGTACACATAGCTTGTTTCAATTTTTCAAATGCACACTCAGTAGCTTGTGTCCAGGTAAAACCATCCTTTTTCAACATAGCTATCAATGGAGCTATAATCTTTTCGTAATCCTTGACAAACTTGCGATAGTATCCAGTCAGCCCTAATAAACTATAGAGGCTCTTGAGTGTCTAAGGTTGCGGCCAATTTTTAATGGTGGCTATTTTGGTGGGATCCACCTGAACCCCTTGGGCTAAAACAATATGCCTGAGATACTCCAATTCCTCCTAGCTAAAAACACATTTAGACTATTTTGCACAGAGATGATGATTAGAGAGAAGTTGTAGTGTGAGATCCAGATGTTGGAGATGCTCAGCCCATGTTTTACTATAGATGAGGATATCATTGAAGAAGACCAGAATGAATTTCCGTAGGTAGGGTTGGAATATTTTATTCATCAATGCCTGGAATGTTGAAGGAGCATTAGTGAGGCCAAAGGGCATGACCAGAAACTCATAGTGGCCATCATGCATGTGGAAAGTTGTTTTAGGGATATCATCCTCATGAACCCGGATCTGGTGATACCTAGAACAAAGATCCAACTTGGAGAAAAAATGAGTGCCATGAAGCTCATCAATAATAGGCATCAAAAACTTACCCTTGAATGTGATGTTCTTAAGTGCTCAAAAGTCAATGTAGAGGTACCATGACCCATTTTTTTCCATACAAGAAGAACTCGTGAAGAAAATGAGCTAGTACTAGGGCGAATAATGCATTGCTTCAGTAAGTCTCAAATGAGCATTGCAATCTCTATCTTTTAGTGAAATGGGTAGCAGTAGCGCCTGATGTTGGGAGGAATGTTTCTAGGAAGGTGCTAAATATGATGGTCCTCTGGTCGTTAAGGTGGCAATCTCACTGGTTCAGCAAAGACACATGCATACCTATCCAAAATTTGTTATAGATTAGTAGTAATGGAGACCGTTGATGGTTGCATCTGAATGGAATGGAGCTGGGCAATGATACCATGTGAATTCTTCTTAAGAAACTTTTCCATGCAATGTGAACTTATGATGTTGAGAGACCTCAGTTGTAAGCCCTTCAATGTGTGTTTTTACCCATTGTTTGGAAACTACATCCAAAGTTTAGCAAAATCCCATATGATGGGTCCAAGTGTGCATAACCATTAGGCACCCAAAACCACATCACATCCACCTAAGGGCAAGGAAAACATGTTAGAGTGCAGGCTATAATATCCAATAGAGATACACACATTACGACACTTCCCTTTGCAAGGTAATGTGCCCCATTGGCAATCATGACTTCAAAGTTGGAGCAAGGATGGACAAAACAATCAGCCTATTTGGCGATCCAGGGTCAATGAAGTTATGAGTGCTACCAAAATCAATGAGTATTGTAAAAGGGAGCTTCTTAAAGTAACTGTTGACCCGCATGGTTTTTGGGGTGGTGACTCCTACTAAAGCATGGAGAGAGATCTCTGGGTGGTCTTCTTGAGAAGTAGGTTCAACAAGCAGCTGCAGAGCTTCTTCTTCATCATCTACCCAAACTTCAGTTTCAAGCAGAGAGTCCACATTCAACAGGTAGAGCTTTTTCTCTACACATCAATGTCCCCAAGTGAATTTCTCATCACAATTATAACAAAGTCATTTTTCTCTATGTGTCCTCATCTCTGCTTCAATCAAATGCTTGATAGGAGTTGTTTAAGGAGTTGGTGGTGTTTGAGATCTTTGGGGAGCTGTATTTATGAATGGAAGAAAATTAGATTTGAATTGCTACTGAGCTGTGATCTTGTCCTCTACCAACTTAGCCAACCCTTGGGCTTCCATCATTGTGCTGGGATAGAACATTTTAACCTCAAATCGAATTACATCCTTCAGACCACTAACAAAACAACTCCTAAAGAATTCATTAGACAATCCCTCCATGTGATTTCTTAGGTTTTCAAATTCTATATGATATTCTCTCATAGTGCCTATTTGGCAAAGTTAAGTGAGTGCTCAAGTGAAGTCATCAAAAGCACTAGGGCCAAACCATTGCAAAATGAGTTTGCAAAAATTAGTCCATTGGGGCTCGTCATGAGCCTTGATATACCAATGGAACCATTAAAGGGCTTCATGTTCCAAGTGAAAGGAGGCAAGCAGGACTTTGTTGACACCAAAAGTATTATGTAGACTAAAATATTATTCTGCCCGGTATATCCAGCCAGTCGGATCTTGTGAGGCCGATTATTTTTCCTTCCTTATTTTGATCATTTTGAATTTTAGTTGATGATATTATCGGACTTTTAGAGACTATGGTTTCATTATGCAGATTTGATTATATCTCCTGATTTTGATATGACATTGATTATACATATGGTGGTTCGATTTGATCATATTTTGATGCTATGTTGAGACTAGACATGCGTGATATATTAGATGATGTTTTGTGATGTGATTTCTAGTTCTTTATGTGATGATGATTATGTGACATTAGATAGAAATTATAGTTTAATCTAGAATTATGTTATAGATGATTAATGTTGTATTCAATGGTATGAATTTAATTCCAGTTGCTTTGGCTATGATTATTCATGATATGATTGACACTTGATCGAGATGTGCAGGATTACATTCCCAAGCCACAGGAAATTGGAGGTAGTATTCACACTTATGTTATTCCCTATGAAACCGATCCATTCCCAAGAGGGATGAGGATCATGTTTGGTATGAGTACTGTTAAGTGCTTGTTTATTTTATCATTTTGGCCTAGTACCCCTTGTTAAATTAATTATATCATGTGTTGTATAATTTTTATTGACTTATACCACTTGGTATTGTTTTTTATTTTTTTTTAGGCCATTTAAAGTAGATTTATGACTCCCTAGGTGAACCTTAGTGTCCTAAAATTTACCCTAGGTGGTTACCCATGGGTCTAGGGTCAATTTTGACTAACTAAACCTTGGGTTCACTCACTTGTGGTCACTTTAAACTGAGGTTTAGTCAAAGTGACGAATTTTGAATTAGATAAGGGTGGGAGATGAGTCATGCTTTGGGAAAGACTCATCTCCCTTCCCAAAGTTTGGGAATCCCTTCTCTAGGAAGACTTGGGAGGTCTCCAAGACTCCCAAGTGTGTGGGATCTTCCTCCAAGACTCTCACATACGTATGAGAGCATTTTGCAGGGAGATGGCTCTCTTAGAGAAGAAGAGGATGCCATATGGCATCTCTTATCCTCATGGAGGCTTGAAGGGGAATGCCACCTCACCACTTGTTCTTTCACACATGTGTGAGAGCACAAGTGGATAAGGTGAGGAATGAGATGGAATTGGAGGATGACACTTGTCACCCTCACACTTCATCTCCCTTACAAGTGGCATAGGAGGAGGAAGGAGAAGGTGACAAGTGTCACCTTCTCATTCCTCAAGGCCAAATTAGAAGGCCTATATTACCTCCTCTTGTTGAGGAGTGTGGGGTTCTTGCATTTTGGAGATTTATTTTCTATTTTGAAAATTTTTTGGGGAAGTTAGAGGGATTTTGGAGATTGGAAGATTTGGAGAAGCTTGGAGCTCATCACCAAACGTGCTTCCATTATAGGGCTTTTGAAGGTAAGCTTCATGACTATGTTCTTTACCCTTGCTCATTTTATTATGATGTGTTTGTGGATTTTGTTGTTGTTGTTTTTTTTTATGTGAGATGGGAGTTTGGTGAGAGCACCTCCATTTGGAGGTAAGGCTCAACTTGTTTTGCGGTAGGGGAAATGAACCTCCTCAAGGTCACCCCCATATTTAGTGTTACTTATGGCCTTGAGGGATTTTTACTTGGTGTTGAGATTATTTGGATAGAAAGAGTGCCATGGAAGTTTCTTTGAGGTATTTGAAGAGCTGTGATTTTGGAGGTTTTGGCTTGAGACCATGAGACTTGGTGTTTTTGTATTTTTGGTGTGGCCTTTGAGTAGAGGGGTCCATTCCCTACCCCCATCAAACCCATTCTCATGAGTAGCGTTATGTGTTTATCCTTGGGGTTAATTTTTGTGTTGTTGTTGATTTGATGCTTGTTGTGGTGTGTTTGCAACCATGTGAATCCCTACCTCCCTAGCTTTAGGTGACCCACTTGCGGGTCTATGGTAGGGAGGAGGGCATTTCAAAGTGGCTGGGTTTCCCTTTTTGTTATGTATTTATTGCAGGTGCTTATTGAAGAAATGGAGCTTTGGAGAAGTCTATTTTGTGTTGCTTACTTATGTGTTTATGGCTATAATAATTGTTGCAATGTAAACATTCTTTATGTTTTATTTAAAAGTTGTTTATTCTCTATGTTGTGGAGTTGGTGTGTTTTGAGAAATGCATCTGAATTTATATATAATTGTTGTCATTGTTCTTTACAAGAAAGAAAATACACATCAGTTGTTGAATAAATTTTATTGCCCACAAAAGAAAGAAAGAGAAATTATAAATGTTAGCTTCTATTATGTTGCATTGAAAGTTCATATTATTAGTTGTTGTTATGAAAAAATGGTTGTCAGAAATTTAAATGAAAGTTCATATTCTGCCTTATCGGTTCTTTCCAAAAAAAACGGGGGTTATCTATATATATTTATTCTTTTTCAAAAAAAAGGGAAAGGGAAATGCTACTAATTTATTTTATGTTACAAATCTGAGAGTTAGTATTTCTGTTATTTAAACCATTGTTGTGAGAAAGTTAGTTTAATGGGTATATATATAATTATACCTATATATGAATATATATATATATATATGTATGTATAAATATATATACACCTTTATTTTTTTTGAAATCTAGTTGCTGTTCATTTTATTTTTTATCACTGTGTATATACAGAAATTTGAAGAAAAATAAAGGCTTATATAATTGTTGTATATATTTAAATATATATATAAGTGTATATGTATATATATATATACTATAATAGAAAAAGTATATCTATTGTGATATAATAGAAAGACAACATGTATATATATCTATGTGTGTATATATATATAAGTTGTAGTTAGGATAAAATTGCAAATCAAGGCAAATGAATAAACAGCAATGATAAAACCCTAGCAATGCACAATGAAGCACAAGACAACATGAAAATCAAAATAACAAATGTAAATTTAAACTGATCTCCATGCTATGCTCGATTTATCTCCATTGCTCTTCTCCACCTATTATGAGCATGCAAATTTTTGAAGGATTATTGTTGGAGGAATGTTGGATGCTCACTTCTGCAGCATAACATTAAGATGAAGATGATATGAGGATGATAGTTGAAGGATGCAAAGGCTCTAATGATATTTTGACAGCATGTGGATACTTGAGGATCAATGCCTACTAATGGCTTATGAAGGGGTTGATTTATAGCAAAGGCTTGGTTCCAATGGACGGCTGAGATTAAAAAGCTAATTGATTGATGTGGACGGCTAGGATTGATTTGGTTATTCCCACTCTTCAAGGGAGTTGTAGTCATTTGACAAGTGTTAAGGAGAATAGGGCTCATGTGTGCTTGTGTACATAAAAAGTACTACATGTGAAAGATATTAAATAAAAGGGTGTAGTACCACTTATCTTTTTTAAATGAAAGAGGAACACATGTCAGCTTAATGATAAGATAAATTAATTAAATAAATAAAATTTATTTAATTAATTGGAAAGTCGGCTTATGATGAGAACTTAATTCAAATAAAATATTTGAATTAGTTGGGATATGAGTTGGATATTAATTAAATAAATAAAATTTATTTAATTAATTGGATAGTGGGATTAGGATGGGATTGAATGGGATTTTAATTAAATAAATAAAATTTATTTAATTAATTGGCTAATGGAATAAGTGGGGTTAAGAGTGGGATTTAAGACAAAATGTTACATGATGTCTTAATAATGTTTTTGACAAGGTGTTGCAGGACATGGACAATTTTGGGTGTCTACATAAGCCAATACACATTTCATATACAACAGAATGGAATTTTAAATGTTACAAAGAAGACAGAGAGCAATGTATAGCAGACTGTGTTTCTGTGTTCGCATAAATTGTTTTAAAAAAAATGTATACTAAGGGGTGGGGCTGTGGTGGGCGTTGGCACCCACCACAGTTCCCACCGCCACTACCGTTTCTAATGAGGGTGTGGGGAGGGGGTCAAAACCCCCACCCACCAATAACACTTATACCAAACAGCACCCCATGCTCTGCGTTCTGCCATCCCCTTTGAAGCCTGCACTCCGCCCCCACCATGGCCACCATTCAGCCCTTTATACTTTTTGACCCTACAACAATGTATATATATATATATAGATATATATAGATATATATACATACATACATTTCTGTGTGTCCAAAATGTTGTGTATACAAATTTTTATCTATGTTTTTGTAAATAGAATTGTGTTAAAAAAAAATGAAGAACCCTACAGGGTTACTCAAAAATGTATACCTCTGGGTGTAAACCCTCACGGCGGCCATTGTTGAAAGAGCTCCAAACCTGCAAAGAAGAACACACAGAGATAATGGAGACCATTCAAAACATAGAAAGGAAGAGAAGAAACACTAGAATAATTAGGGCAGATCCATAAGGAAACTATTAAAATATTCATTAGGGCTATCCCATTTGAAAACCAGTTTAAAAATGGAATTAGGGCAAGAGGAGGATGTGAGGATTTTAAGTTGGATATTAGATAAATTTCTATTTTCTTTTTTTCTCATGTGCATGGAATTCCTAGTTTTTTTTCCCCTCTTTTATTTTGGGGACCTTTTTGGAGAAATTTGACTTGCTTGTGGACTACCTTATTGTTTTAGATTTGTGTTTTATTTTGGAGTTGTGTTACTTTTAATTTATCTTGGAGATTTTATTTTAGTGGTGGAAGGGTTGGGTTTTGTTTTAATGGGAAGTGTTTTCCCCTTGTTTTTAGTTTTAGATTAATTGGGGTATTTATTTTATTCCCTAGCATGTTTTGATTATTTTACCTTTTATCGATTTTACTATCATTTTACGGGAAGAGTATTTTAATCTTTTCCCTTCTCTATTGTTTTGAGTTAGTTAATAAATATAATGCTGATATTATATTTATGAACGGACTCAAATTTGAAATCTATTTTGTTGTCACTTAGTTATTTTATTATTTTAAATTCGAGTTTTAATATTTTATTGCAAGTCAATTTATTTGGACTTGGTGATGTATTTAAATTTTAATTTGTTCTTAAGTTTAAATTTTATTCTTAAATTTTGTTTAAATTCTTATTGGCGTTTTATTTTAAAAAATTTTAATTTGATTATTGAAAACGTGTTATGTTGTCAAATTTTTCCTAGATTCTAGGGTTTTAATTTTATGATATTTAATTAACTTTTATTTTTCCATTCTACTTTATCATGCATCCATCATGCCATTATTTCTTAATCATTATTTCAATTTCATTTTTGTTATGAGTTAGGGTTAGGTTTCGAATCTGACGAAATCCCCTTCTCATCTAAGAAACTTAGGGTTAGGATTAAATCGTTCTAACCCTAAGGTGACACCCTTCGTGTCGCATACCCCCTAGATGTCTATCATCATGTAGGAGACTGCGTAGGACAACGCACTTTCCTGAGTTATGTTGACATGTTTATGCCTTATGCGTATTGCCACCAAGCATGCAGACGCGTGTGAGGGGATTCCTAGGGATAGGTTGAAAAGTTTTTCATATTTCATGTCATGACCACATGACAAATGTGGACATGACATGTGTGTCGTGTGTCGTGACCACATAGGAAATGTGGGCATGACATTTGGTATCAGAGCCCAAGTTTAAACACTAGGCTTGTTTAGGGCACATTATTATTTCCGCAACTTTGATTAATTTGTGGTTACCTCATTTTTGTAGGATGCCTCCCCAATGAGTTCGGCGAGTGTAGTCCTGCCACACTGCATCCATCGAGGTGCATAGTGATTCTTTAGCTAAGGGATAGGCACCGCAGACACAACTAGCCCTACCTATACCAGATATTAGGCCACAAATATTACAGCACTACAGGCAGTGTTAGATAGGCTTCCACTGGCCATAGTTGAGCTGTGTATAGAGCCACGTGTTGAGCCCCACAATGATCCACAAGAGGAGCCATGCATGGAGCCACGAGCAGAGTCACATTTCGAGCCATGTGTGGAGCCCTATGTTGAGCTGCGAGAGGCACCACGTGTGAAGCCTTATGTTGAGGTGCCAGATACGATGGCAGAGGAGGTTGGATCAGCCAACAGGGCCCATAGCAGGAGCCCTCCATGTCATGCTAGGCATGAGGAGGCAGTGCAAGTGGAGCATTTTGTTCACAGACCTTATGATTATTACGTAGATGAGCCTATCAGAGGGCATAAGGATAGAGGAGATCCTATTAGGGATTTGTTGAGGCTAAATCCTCCTACTTTTGTCAGGACCATAAAGGGAGCTAAGGCAGAGGCCTAGCTCATCATCTTAGACAGATGCTTCACGTTGTGTCCTTACGAGGGAAACACGAAGGCTTGTGTGGCAGTCCACTTGTTGTGAGATGCAACAGCTGCCTAGTGGTACACTGAGGAGTGCAAACACCATCTATCATTGGACACACTCACATGGGAGACTTCATTGAGCACTTCAATGAGTGATTTTTATCAGATCACTACCGACAGCATCGCATAGACGACTTTCATGACCTTCGATAGAGAGGACTTACAGTTGCTCAGTATGAGGGTAAATTTATTGAGTTGTCTCGATATGCAGAGTATCTCCATGACGTGAAACTCCTGGTTCATAAGTTTATCAGAGGATTGAACCATAGCATAGCAGGACCTATTCGCATAGCAAACCCCCAGACATTGAGTGATGCTACCAAGAAGGCATATATAGTTGAGGAGATACAGGGATGAGGGCAGAGTTCACGCCCTTAGTTTCAGGATTGTGGGCAGTAACAGCATCAGTAGAGTTACCGCAGACCACCACTGCCACCTCAGAGAGTAGGATTTAGTTCCGCACCCTTACCTCCTAGGTCCCCACAATAGTAGCAGCCACAACTATAGCAGAGAGCCAGGACACAATAGAGGGCACATTGGGGGCATAATAGAGGTTGAAAATAGCAGGGCCCACACAGAGATCAGAGGCAGCAGGGACCACCTATGGGACCCATGAGGTCGCAGTAGTCATACAGGGGTTCACAGGGGTCCACAGGTAGATCTAGATAGTAGCAATTGAGTAGGACTTAGATTGGATAGATACAGGCTAGGGGCCCATGTTATGTGTGTGGTGGAGCAAGACATCTAGCCAGAGAGTGTCCATAGGGCTTTACAGTAGGGGGCAGCCTCGTGTAGGGGGATCCGAGTAGACGGTTGAAGATGTGGGTAGGTCCCACCATATGTTCGCAGTGGTTGATAACTGCCAAGGTAATTTTCAGGCATCAGTGATTGAGACATCAGGTACAATAGGGGGTGTCCCCATTTCCATTCTCTTTGACTCTAGTGCTACTGACTCTTTCATATCTCCATCGTTACTGGAGCATTGTAGGCTGGTGGCCTCTAGACAGGGTGATAGATGGGTGGTTGAGTTGGCCTCAGGGGCCAAGATGACAGTAGATGCCTTAGTCCAAGACTATGAGATTTTATTGGGACCCTTTACCATAGTATGTGACCTTAGAGTTATGACATAGGATCCTATGATGTGGTTTTGGGTATGGACTGGCTTGTGGCTCATCGAGCCAAGCTAGATTGTCGCCGAAAGGCAATTAACTACTTAGACGATCATGGTGCATCAGTTGAGATAGTGGGCATGCAGAAGCCCACAACAGTGCGTATGATATCCGTTCAGTAGCTTAAGCGCTGCATGCAGAAGGGATGCCAGATGTTCGCTATCATAGTAAGTGACAGATCAGATGACGAGCCTGAGGCATCTTTGGATGATCATCCCATCCTTAGAGAGTTTGCTGATGTGTTTTTAGCAAAGTTACTGGGGATGCCACCCCATCGTGAGGTAGACTTTCATATTGACTTAGTGCCGGGTGCCGAGCCAGTGTCTCGTGCACCCTACAAGATGACCACTCATGAGCTCACAGAGCTCAAGTTATAGCTTGAGGACTTGCTTGAGAAGGGGCACATCCGATCGAGCATTTCACCTTGGGGTGCTCCTGTCATCTTCGTGAAGAAGAAGGATGGGTCTCTTCGATTATGTATGGATTATAGGCAGTTGAATAAGGTGACGGTGAAGAACTGTTATCCTCTACCCAGGATTGATGATCTATTTGATCAGATGCAGGGAGCCAGGGTGTTCTCTAAGTTTGACCTAAAGTCTAGTTACTATCAGTTACGTATCACAGAGGCAGACATCCATAAGACCGCCTTCCAGACTCAATATGGCCACTATGAGTTCATTGTGGTCCCCTTCGATTTGACGAATGCCCCTGCAGTGTTCATGAGTCTCATGAACGGGGTGTTCTATACCTATTTGGACAGGTTCATGATTATTTTCCTCGATGACATTTTTATCTATTCATGGACCGAGGAGCATGAGGAGCACCTACGTCAGGTTCTACAGTGTTTGAGAGAGTAGAATCTTTATAGGAACTTGGTGAAGTGTGCATTTTTTAGGACAAAGGTACAGTATCTAGGGCATATCCTATCTAGAAATGGAATCTTAGTAGATCCATAGAAGATCAGGGCTATTAGAGATTGGCTAGCACCCACCAGTGTGACAGAGGTCAGGAGTTTTATGGGGTTAGCCAGTTATTACCATCACTTTGTTGAGGGTTTTTCTCGGATAGCGGACCCCATCACTTCCCTTTAGTGGAAAGGGAAGAGCTTTTTATGGACTAAGCAGTGTGAGAGGGTCTTTGGGGTCCTCAAGGAGCATCTCACCAGTGCTCCTATTTTAGTGGTTCCTGATCCTGTAGCAGATTTTATGGTTTTCATGAATGCGTCACTTGAGGCTTTGGGAGCTGTACTTATGCAGGGTGGTAGAGTGATTGTGTATAAGTTGCAAAAGCTCAAGACCCATGAGCTAAACTACCCCACTCATGACTTGGAGTTAGCGATAGTGGTCCATGCTATAGTTCATTGGAGACATTTCTTATTGGGTCGTCACTTTTAGCTTCATTCAGATCACCACAGTCTTCAGTCTATCTTTACACAGCCAAATCTGAATGCCCATGAGCGGCGTTGGATGGAGTTTCTTTGTGAGTATGACTTTGATGTCCACTACATCAAAGGGAAGGAGAATGTGGTTGCTGACACATTGAGTCAAAGGTGCCATGAGCTCTTGACCTTGACTCTAAGTGTGAACTTGAGAGGATACATTATTCAGCATCTACCTAAGGATGAGTGGTTCCTTGAGGTACAGTAGGAGATCAATTCACAGAGGGCCCTTGTGGGCAAGTTTGCATGGTATTCGATTGAGGCAGATGGATTACTTCATCATCGACAGCGCATCTATGTACCCCACGCAGGTGACCTATGTACTATAGTGTTATCAGAGGCTCACAAAGCACTGTATGCGGCACATCTGGGGGTGAAGAAGATGCATGCCGACCTATGACAAATGTACCATTGGGCAGGTATGAGATGGGATATTGTAGAGTTTGTTGCTCGATGCCTTGAGTGCCAGAGGGTCAAGGCCGAGCATCAGCATCCAGCGGGTCTTTTATACCCTCATAAGATACCTGAGTGGAAATGGGACACCATTTCCATGAATTTTATTGTTAGTCTTCCTATGTCTTCGCTTCGCCATGATGCCATCATGGTGTCAGTCGACAAGTTGACCAAAGTGGTGCATTTCTCACTTGTACGCATGACGTACAATGCACCAGCAGTGGCGAGAGTATTCTTAGATGATATTGTGATATTACATGGAGTACCTCACCGCATCATTTCTGACAAGGATTCAGTGTTCACTTTAGCATTTTAGAGAGCCTTGCAATAGGCGTTGGGCACACAGCTCAACTTTAGCTCTTCTTATCATCCTGAGACAGATGGACAAATAGAGTAGGTGAATCAGGTGTTGGAGGACATGCTTTGTATGTATGTTATGGACCATTAGTCTAGATGAGAGAAGTATTTGTATCTGGTTAAGTTTACCTACAATAATGGGCATCACAGATCGTTGGGTATGCCTCCTTTTCAGGCTTTATACAGTAGACCATGCAGGACACCATTGAGTTGGGATCAGATAGAGGACAGGGTTGCCATTGGTTCAGAGTTAGTTCAGGATATGCAGCAACAGGTCACACTGATTAGGCAGAAACTTTAGGAGGCACAGGATAGATAGAAGAAGTATGCCGATGCTAAGACAACTAATTGGAGCTTCTCAATGGGTGACAGGGTATTCCTTAGAGTGTGGCCATACAAGAGTCCAATCCATTATGGAAAGGGCTCTAAGATCACACCATGGTTTTTAGGACCTTTTGAGATCTTCAAGCAGATAGGACCTATTGCCTATCATCTAGAGTTGCCACCTAGCCTGTCATGTATCCACAATGTCTTTCATATTTATGTATTGAGGCAACATATAGCTGATTTATCTCATGTATTAGACTGGAATGCTCTACAGGTAGAGGTGGATGAGCAGTTGGATTTGGAGCCAATTTGCAAATTGGCTCGTCGGACGCTGGGCTTTCAAGGTCGAGAGCTGGACCAGGTTAGGGTCCAGTGGGATCAATATGATGAGGTCACAACAACTTGGGAGGATGCAGCTAGTTTGAGGGCACTCTGTCCTCACATTTTTTATGACTTCTAGGAGGAAGTTTAGTCTTAAGGGGGGAGAATGTGAGGCCGATAATTTTTCCTTCCTTATTTTGATCATTTTACATTTCAGTTGATGACATTATCAGACTTTTAGAGACTATAGTTTCATTCTGCAGATTTGATTATATCTCTTGATTTTGATATGAGATTGATTAGACATATGGTGGTTTGATTTGATCATATTTTGATGCTATGTTGAGACTAGACATACGAGATTAATTAGATGATGTTTTGTGATGTGACTTCTAGTTCTTTATGTGATGATGATTATGTGACATTAGATAGAAATTGTAGTTTAATCTAGAATTATGTTATAGATTATTAATGTTGTATTCAATGGCATAAATTTAATTCCAGTTTCTTTGGCTATGATTATTCATAATATGATTGACACTTGATCGAGATTTGCAGGATTACATTCCCAGGCCATGAGAAATTGGAGGTAGTATTCACATTTATGTTATTCCCTGTGAAACTGATCCATTCCGAAGAGGGATGAGGATCACATTTGATATGAGTGTTGTTAAGTGCTTATTTATTTTATCACTTTGGCCTAGTACCCCTTGTTAAATTAATTATATCATGTGTTGTATAATTTTTATTGACTTATACCACTTGGTATTGTTTTTATTTTTTTTGAGGCCATTTAAAGTGGATTTATGACTCCCTAGGTGAACCTTAGCCTCCCAAAATTTACCCTAGGTGGTTACCCATGGGTCTACGGTCAATTTTGACTAACTAAACCTTAGGTTAACTCACTTGTGGTCACTCTAAATTAAGATTCAGTCAAAGTGACGAATTTTGAATTAGATAAGGGTGGGAGATGAGTCATGCTTTGGGAAAGACTCATCTCCCTTCCCAAAGTTTGGGAATCCTTTCTCTAGGAAGACTTGGGAGGTCTCCAAGACTCCCAAGTGTGTGGGATCTTCCTCCAAGACTCTCACACACGTGTGAGAGCATCTTGGAGGGAGATGGCTCTCTTAGAGAATAAGAGGATGCCATATGGCATCCCTTATTCTCATGGAGGCTTGAAGGGGAATGCCACCTCACCACTCATTCTCTCACACATGTGTAAGAGCACAAGTGGATAAGGTGAGGAATGAGATGGAATTGGAGGATGACACTTGTCACCCTCACACTTCATCTCTCTTGCAAGTGGCATAGAAGGAGGAAGGAGAAGGTGACAAGTGTCACCTTCTCATTCCTCAAGGCTAAATTAGAAGGCCTATATTACCTCCTCTTGTAGAGGAGTGTGGGGTTCTTGCATTTTGGAGATTTCTTTTCTATTTTGAGAAATTTTTGGGAAAATTAGAGGGATTTTGGAGATTGGAAGGTTTGGAGAAGCTTGTAGCTCATCACCAAACGTGCTTCCATTATAGGGCTTTTGAAGGTAAGCTTCATGACTATGTTCTTTACCCTTTCTCATTTTATTATGATGTGTTTATGGATTTTTTTGTTGTTTTTTTTTTTATGTGGGATGGGAGTTTGGTGAGAGCACCTCCATTTGGAGGTAAGGCTCAACTTGTTTTGAGGTAGGGGAAAGGAACCTCCTCGAGGTCACCCCCATATTTTGTTTTACTTATGGCCTTGAGGGCTTTTTACTTGGTGTTGAAATTATTTGGATGGCAAGAGTGCCATGGAAGTTTCTTTGAGGTATTTGAAGAGTTGTGGTTTTGGAGGTTTTGGCTTGAGGCCATGGGACTTGTTGTTTTGGTATTTTTGGTGTGACCTTTGAGTAGAGGGGTCCATTCCCTATCCCCATCAAACTCATTCTCATGAGTTGCGTTATGTGTTTATTCTTGGGGTTAATTTTTGTGTTGTTGTTGCTTTGATACTTGTTCTGGTGTGTTTGCAACCGTGTGAATCCCTACCTCCCTAGCTCGGGGGTGACCCACTTGCGGGTCTATGGTAGGGAGGAGGGCATTTCGAAGTGGTTGGGTTTCCCTTTTTTGTTGTGTATTTATTACAAGTGTTTATTGAAGAAATGGAACTTTGGAGAAGTCCATTTTTGTGTTGCTTAGTTATGTGTTGTTGGCTGTAATAAGTGTTGCAATGTAAACATTCTTTATGTTTTATTTAAAAAGTTGTTTATTCTCTATGTTGTGGAGTTGGTGTGTTTTGAGAAATGCATGTGAATTTATATGTAATTTCTGTCATTGTTCTTTATAAGAAAGAAAATACACATCAGTTGTTGAATAATTTTTATTGCCTACAAAAGAAAGAAAGAGAAATTATAAATGTTAGCTTATGTTATGTTGCATTGAAAGTTCATATTATTAGTTACTATTATGAAAAAAGGGTTATTAGAAATTTAAATGAAAGTGCATATTCTACCTTATAGGTTCTTTCCAAAAAAAAGGGGGTTATCTATGTATATTTATGCTTTTTCAAAAAAAAAGGGAAATAGAAATGCTACTGATTTATTTTATGTTACAAATTTGAGAGTTAGTATTTCTGTTATTTAAACCATTGTTGTTAGAAAGTTAGTTTAATGGGTATATATATAATTGTACATATATATATATATATGAAAATAGATATATGTATAAATATATATATACACCTTTATTTTTTTTGAAATCTAATTGTTGTTTATTTATTTTTTTATCATTGTATATATACAGAAATTTGAAAAAAACCAGAGGCTTATATAATTGTTGTATATATTAAAATATATATATATATACACTTATATATATATATATATAAGTGTATATGTATATATATACCATAATAGAAAATATATATACTGTGATATAATGAAAAGACAGCATGTATACATATATATATATATAGATATATATATATGTATATATATGTGTAGATATATGTATGATACATATATGTACATGACTTAGGTATTGGGGCAGTACCTATACATATATATATGTATGAATATATATATGTGTAGATACATATATATATACATATATATATAGATATGTATATATATGTATATACATATATATATACATATATATATATATATAGATATGTATATATATGTATATACATATATATATACATATGTATATAGATATGTATATATATGTATATATGTATCTACATATATATATGTATATATATACATATATATATATGTATATATATACATATATATACATACATACATATATATAAAAGCTAATACACATTTCATATACAACATAATGGAATTTTAAATGTTACAAAAAAGACAGAGAGCAACGTATAGAGGACTGTGTTTCTGTGTTCACAAAAATTGTTTAAAAAATATATATATACTAAGGGGTGGGGCTATGGTGGGCATTGGTGCCCACCACAGTTCCCACCGCCCCTGCTATTTCTAATGAGGGTGTGGGGAGGGGGTCGAAACCCCCACCCACACCCTCCCCACCAATAACACTTATACCAAACAGCGCCCCACGCTATGCATTTTGTCGTCCCCTTTGAAGCCTGCGCTCCACCCCTGCCATGGCCATTGTTCGGCCCTTTATACTCTTTGACCTTGCAACAATGAATGTGTATATATATACATACATTTCTGTGCATCCAAAACATTGTGTATACAAATTTTTATCTTACTTTTTGTAAATAGAATTGGTTTAAAAAAAAAAAAAGAACATATAGGGTTACTCAAAAATGTATACCTCTGGGTGTAAACCCTCATGGCAGACATTGTTGAAAGAGCTCCAAACTTGCAAAGAAGAACACACAGAGACAATGGAGGCCATTCAAAACATAGAAAGGAAGAGAAGAAACACTAGAATAATTAGGGCAGATCTATAAGGAAACTATTAAAATATTCATTAGGGCTATCCCATTTGAAAACTAATTTAAAAATGGAATTAGGGCAAGAAGAGGATGTGAGGATTTTAAGTTGGATATTAGATAAATTTCTATTTTCTTTATTTTCTCATGTGCACAAAATTCCTAGTTTTTTTTCCCCTCTTTTATTTTGGATTTTGATTTAATGGGAAGTGTTTTCCCCTTGTTTTTAATTTTAGATTAATTGGGGTATTTATTTTATTCCCTAGCATGTTTTAATTATTTTACCTTTTATCGATTTTACTATGATTTTATGGGAAGAGTATTTTAATCTTTTCCCTTCTCTATTATTTCGAGTTAGTTAATAAATATAATGTCAATATTATATTTATTAACAAAATCAAATTTGAAATCTAGTTTGGTGTCACTTTGTTATTTTATTATTTTAAATTCAAGTTTTAATATTTTATTGCAAGTCGAGTTATTTGGACTTGGTGATGTATTTAAATTTTAATTTGTTCTTAAGTTTAAATTTTATTCTTAAATTTTGTTTAAATTCTTATTGGAGTTTTATTTTAAAATTTTTTAATTTGATTATTGAAAACGTGTTATACTATCAAATTTTTCCTAGATTCTAGGGTTTTAATTTTATGATATTTTATTAACTTTTATTTTCCATTCCACTTTATCATGTGTCCATCATGCCATTATTTCTTAATCGTTATTTCAATTTCATTTTTGTTCTGAGTTAGGGTTAGGTTTCAAATTTGATGAAATCCCCTTCTCACCTATGAAACTTAGGGTTAGGATTAAATCATTCTAACCCTAAAGGTGACACCATTCGTGTTGCATACCCCCTAGATGACTATCATCGCATAGGGGACTGCGTAGGATAATGTACTTTCCTAAGTTATGTTGACATGTTTATGCCTTATGCGTATTACCACTGAGCACACAGACGTTTGCGAGGGGGTTCCTAGGGATAGGTAGAAAAGTTTTTCATATTTTGTGTCATGACCACATGACAAATGTGGACATGACACGTGTGTTGTGTGTCGTGACCGCATGGGAAATGTGGGCATGACAGATCTACACTATTGAATTAAGGAAAATCAAGCTTCAACCCATGAAAATTGTTGGAAGAAGAAAACCCAATGTCTGAAGAAGACTCTGGTTGTCATCTGTTGTTCATGACTGAATGTTGAAGATTGAGGCCGAGAATTTTTTCATCAAGATCTTGGATTTTGGACTTGAGGGTGGAAATTTCATCCTCCATGTTTTTTGCTCTTGTTCAGGTTACTACCATAGCCAGAAGAATTTTTTGTTTAGTTTTTGAATGGGTAGAAAAACATGTGCTAAAACATGTTTAGTAAAGGGAAATTTTAATTTGGGGAAAACTACAATGGGTAATTGGGGTTTGACTAGCTTTTGGACACTTTCTAAGGGAAAGGAGAGAAGAAAATGGTGATTTCAGAAGTGGGGTGAAAGAATGGGAAATTTTGTCCAAGAGGGACAAAGGAGCATAAATATGAAAGGAACATTGTGGGAAAATCTTAAGGCTGTTGGTGGAGAATCGAAGAAGTTATGGAAAACCCTAAAAATAGGCAAATGTGGGATTTCTAGCTTCGATAAATGGAATTGGGAGAGGGTCCTCAAGGAAGGAAATGTGTAGAATGAAATTTTAGGTGTTCCAATGAATTTTGAGAGGAAACATAGCTAAAACAACAAAGATATGGTGAAAAAATGGAAAAAAAAAAAAACTTTCCTGGAAATGATCTGCCAACTGCTATGGACGGATTCAATCTGCAGTTTGCTTATTGCCAATAGATATGGGCCACAAGTCTGTTTGGCTTCCTAAAGGTTCAAGGGAATCACTCTGGCCACCAATGAGCTCTAATGACTTGTGTATTGGGGTAGTACCCCTCACTCCATGGCTCAGGTAAAACTGATAACCACTTTGCCACAAATGATAGCTCTTGGTTTACCTCACGGATAGCAACTAGTCAATCAGGTAGGGGTCATTTCCCTTTTCGCTAGCAGGTCCTCTCAATGGGCCAGCTACTTCAGGGTTCCTGTGATACTCCTCATAATTAATTTTAGGGTAATGTGCCCAAGTACTTCCCATAGTTAAGCGGATAGGGATGTTCCCTAATATGAACCTGCAATCCAAATTAACAATACAGATGCGAAAAAAAATACTGCTGCAATAATCACAATGCCTGGAAGGCCACTGCGGAAAAATAATTTCTGCAAAAATTCCACCAAGTGAGCCCAAGGAAGTGCTTTGATACCAGATTAGAGGAACCTCGTGTAACAATATAATGAAAAATGTATGAAATAAAAGATTTATATAAATAGCAGAAAGACAAAAGGAATTTATTGATTGCAGGACACTTCGAGGGGGCAACCTCCTTTGAGCAAGCTCAATATAATAAATTCATAGATGCCTTCATTGGCCTCAACACTTACTTATATACCAAGTCTAATCCAAACAACTACTAGTTCCCATGAATGTGGGATAATACAATATGCTCACAAGATGACTTACAAAGCATATGCATCTATAGCAACTAATATACTAACAAAGTAAAGAGAAGGGTTAAACATGGGTTCTTAACAAAGAAGAAGAAGAAGAAGAAGAATAAGAGCAGAATAAGAAGAAGAAGGAGAGGAAGAAGGAGAAGAAGAAGAAGGAGAAGAAGAAGTAGAAGGAGAAGAAGAAGGAGAATAAGAAGAAGGAGAAGGAGGAGGAGGAGTAGGAGGAGAAGAAGAAGGAAACGAATAAGGAGAAGGAGGAGGAGGAGAAGAAGAAGAAGATGATGATGATGATGATGATGAAGCAGGAGGAGGAGGAGGAGGAGAAGAAGTAGGAGGAAGAGGAGGAGGAGTTGTTATAAATATGTGCCTAAGTGGTGTTGTCATTGATGTCAACATATCCTTGTTGCCATTGGTGTCAACTGTATCCTATTTTTCTGCTTGTTTAGAAGACCAGATTGTTGAGGATATTGAGAAAATTAATGGAGATCAATATACATGGACCATATGGCTATGTAGAGGTTTGTTTGAAGAATCTCTAGTTAAGATTTGAGAGGTTCGCATTAAGATCTGAAGAAGTTATAGCCATCTGAGTAAAATCTGTTCTTGCGTTATTCAAGAGAGATAGAGTGACAGGAAAGAGGTCTGGATTGCTTCGGTAATGTAAAATGATGATCTATGGATCTAGAGGCATGTTTGGGAAGTTAGTGTGTATCATCCATTCAAGTGGTTCATGGTTTGGAGGTCTACAAGCAATCTTTCTAATGTGACATTCATGGCAGATAGTGTTCTTGAGGTTCTGGAGGAAGATGCAAGCGATTCAAACGATTTGGAGGAGTGCAGATGTTTTTGTTGAATTCAATGTGCTTGTGGAAGTCTCTGGATCATGTGACTACTATGTTGGAGGTCTGCATTGAATTTTGAGCTTGTCAATGAAGATTTTCTTCTTAGTATTACTATTCTTCCCAGTCTTGGCTGACCAGATGATTCAAGCATGTTGTGGATGATCTAAGAGCAATTTTTTGAAGTGTGGCATGTTGATCAAGGAAGATTTAAGTCCCAGTTATGTTTGGTCAACAACTTAGTGGTTCACATTAAGTCAGATGTTTGTAGTGCTGACCTTGATGCTCATTCCAAGGTTGATGAAGTGTATAAATACTTGTTGATGAGCTGTGGAAAATCATCCTTGAACGAAATGAATAAAATCCAAATAAAGGATCAAAAGAAAAGCAAAGAAGAAAAGGAGCAAGAGCAGTATAGAGTGAAAAGTCAGTGAAGAAGAATTTGGGGCAAAGTAGAAGTTTTGTGAGCATTCAATGAAACTAAACTGGGCATGAAGTAGATGCTATTTCTCAGTTAATTCTTTCTGTTCTAAATAAATTTTATAGGCAGTGAGCCTCTCCTTTGAGCAATGAGCTCTAGGCAGTGCGCCCAAAGGCATGTGCCTTCTATTTTTCTAAAGTACTTTTAACAGGGTACAAAATCTTTGTGGGTTAACCCCCACCGTGGTTTTCCCTCAACTGGGTTTCCACGTAAAAATTCTAGTGTTCTGTGTTCATTTGTTTCTATTCATGTGTTGATAATTCATGATTTAAATGTTTACATCATTAATCAATTTTGTGTGATAAAGAAATAGTTGAAAGTGTTAAAGATTTGGGACAACTAATTCAACCCCCCTCTTAGTTGTCTGGCCTAATTCCAACAATTGGTATCAGAGCCAAGTTCCTCTAGAAGAAGCTTAACTACTTGAGGAGATCTAGGATGTCGACCTATAAGAGGGATAGTGTTGTGTGGTTACATAACACACCCCATTTTGCCCTAGCAAAATAGGGACCCACCTTTTCTTTCTGCTTTGCCTTGCTTGTTTCTTGCTTTGGTTGGTTTGGTAAAAATCAGTCATGTGGGTCACCTTTGTTAAGATATGGGCATCACAAGATGAGGTTAGTTGCCAAGGTTAGAATTTTCTATCATAAACCTCATGGTTGGAAAGAGTACAAAATTCCAAGCAAGTTTGCCTTTTGGATCACCCCAATATTGTCTAAGAGTAGAAAGTTATGTTGAGTCAAAATTTGGTCAACCCTGATATTTCCCTTAGGGGGTCATATTTCTAACATCAATCATATTCGCTAACATCACCCAGACTTAGAATTATCACCCGATGACCATTAGGTACCCAATACGTGAACGTCAAAATTAAATAGGAATAGGTATCTACCCATCAAGAACCTCATATATTCACGGGGGGTCATATTTTCTAATATCAGTCATCTTACAAAATATCACCCCTGCGTGAATATCACCCTACACTAATATGACAATGACATCATTCAGTTCTAATAAGTAAAAGAAATCACCCTAGTCATGATGTAATCATTACACCTGACCCATAGAGGGTCATTTATCCAATTATCCGTCATGTTTTTCAACATGACGATGACATCACCAAAACCTGATAACTAAAGTGCGTTAATGGCATGATGATGTCATCATGATCTAGCCCCAAAGAGGATCATATTTCAAAGTGTCCCTGATCTTAATTTCATGACCCAATCTAGTTTATTGGTCAAAGGTTGACCATATCACCCTGATCTTAGTAGATGGTTATCCCGCGCAAGAAGGGGGGTCATATTATCCATTAGGGGATCATATTTTCAAATATTTTTGATCTTTTGAAGATCACCCCTTGGCATTAAATGCAATCAGAATGGTAGATAAAGCCCCACTGATTTCAAATACAAATTTAACACTTGGCATCATCTATGAGCTCCATGAAAATGATCGACAGATCATATCAGAGTAGCACACTGTGCCCTAATTTGTGTATTGATCCTTTTAAAAGTAAAATTCAAAGGTTATTTTCATTTACCTTGCGATTAATAAAAAATTATAGATCTCTAAAGTCAAACCCTTATTAGTCACCTGCTAGCAGATCGTGACCCTTAGCGTAACGAAACGGAATGGCTGACCCCACATGCTTACAGTCTTTCCCGTTATCAGTCATATTAACAGAAAGGAAAGCGATATTAGGTAAGTAACTTCAAAACCCTCTATGTTGTCATTTTCTACAATAACCAGGTAAATAAATCTTTACTAGGGTAAATTTGCATGATGATACATGAAAGGATTTAAAATAATAAGTAATAGAGATTAGATGCATGATATTATTGAATGTACCTGCATATGTCTATTGCAGGAGTCAATGGCGGAAGTTAGAAGGAATAGATCTAAGGCTGAGTTCTTAAAGCCTATGTTTGTCCAACCTGAGGGAGTGGGATATAGATATGGTGTTATCAGTGACACACATCATAGACAAATAGAGTTGGATGCATGGTCGAGGAAATTGGATGATGATACTGACAATCCTATACTAGATAGGATATTTACAACAGGTATGTGGCATGCAAAAGGATTCCTGTATGCCATGGTTGCCATAGAGCTGGTAGTTGAATGTGCTAGAAACTATAACCTAGAAACCAGGAGGGTAGAGAAACATGGCAGGGTATATGCTGACTTTTTAGTTAAGGGCCTCACTGCCACTTTCAATCTACTAGTGTGAAACAAGGTCGTCAATGTAGACCTCAATAAACTAGAAAAAGAGTACAACAACAATAAGAAATATGTCAGGAAGAGAATATATTAGTGGAGGGAAAAGAACAATACTTACATAGCCTCAGCCAAATTGCCCGTGTACCTATACAAGTTTGATTTTGATGATGAATATTAGTATATAATTGCCCTGTTGAGCAGGATGACCGGTAAACCTCATGCTGGGAACTTTGAGAATTGGATGTTTGGAATCATCCAAATGGTATTATACTCCAATAACAAGCCTCTATGGGCCAAAATCATCAGTGATTACCTAGATGTGGGGATGAGGAAGCTAGGTGGTCAAGCATGCATGTTCTACATGACTTCCTATGTTGTTTATTCTTGTGCTATCCGATGAACTCTTGATGCCTTACAAATAGTAGGCAGGGTAGGAAACAACACTGGTGATGTGCATATATGGGATCATTATCCCCAATTGCAGAGAAAAGCATACCTCCAAGATTACAAGTTGGTGAATGATGCATTTTCAATGCACCTAGTTAGAACAATGGAGGAGGACCGAACTAAGAGGCTGAGCATGGAAGCTCAAGAAGTTATTTACAAATATGGAGCTTGGTTTATCCAATTCTCCACTTTTTCATAAATAAGGATTGAAGGATTTGAGGGATAGCCCCTCATGTTACCAAGATACCCCACTGATAGGGTCATCTTGATGGAATTTGTTAGGCAAGTGTCCACTTTGGTGGAAGCTTTCATAGAACAAAAGAAGATCCCCTTGTACTATTCCTAGTATATATAGGATGGTACTTATGCCTAGACAGACAGAGCATCAAGCACGCTATTGGAGGGATAAAACTCATGTACTTGTAGCCATTCCCCATTGCCAGGTCATATGACCCTTATGGCAGGATGCAGAAGATGTTAGGAAAATAGATACATCAAAAGCATCTAGAAGACTTCTGGACCGACTGTGATGATGAGGTAGAGCTGAGAAGATAAAAATATCAAAGGCTCACCTTGAATCAAATCAGGACCTTTGATTGTATCACAGTGCCTTCACAACAACATAATGATGATGGAAATATAATGTCCAATGAATATGATGAAAAGAAGGTGTATAATGACACCATTTCAGCCCCTGATCTGACACAGTAGGAGGATACCTCCTTGGACCAAATAATGCAAGGGGTAATTAAACTGACCCAAAGTTGGGTAAATGCAAAAATTGCCAAATTGAAGAAGGGCATGGCCCTCATAAGAAAAAGAGATAGGAATTATCAGATGAAGAATATGATGATTTCCTTATTGAGAAGAGAAAATCCAATGGAGAAAGATTGCCCACTGAAAAACAAAAGTAGCCATCCAAGGGTAAGAAGGTAGAAGATGAACTAAAGGGGGTGATCATCAAGAGAATTACATCTAAAGGTGATGTGGCATCCACATCAGCCCATGTATCCACATCACAGCCACCCCCTGACAAACAAAAGACCAAGAGGATATTGAGGCCTACTACTGAAAGTACAGAGAGGCAGGTAGAGGATCAGGCTCTACAGGATGAATTAGAGGAAGGTGATCCCTTAGAAGGAGAACAATTGAATAAAGACCCTAGGGATGATGACTTGCTGATAACAAGAAAGAAAAGGAAGAAGGTGCTATAGACACCACCACCCAAGAAGTAGAGAACAGCCATGAGGGGAGATGTTAGCACTGACCCCATCATGTTAATGGGTATGGGTGGTGCGGCCTTCAGGAGAGAACTACAACACGAAGTCCCCATTCCTAAGATAATTTAGTTTGACTGAGAAGGCTAAGGAATAGAAAGAAAAGGAAGTACTTATGGCTAGTAGGGAGTCTCCCTTTCCCTCTAGATGATACTGTAGAACTATCAGATGATGAGGTAGTTTATGATGTGACTACCGAGCGCATGGAAACCTTGGTTGCTAATACCAAGATGACTCCTCATGGGACCCCATTGGCCTAGATGAGGACGTTACAAGAAGAAAAGAAAATGGATGAAACAAAGCAGGATAGTCCTGAGAGAGTAGCCCAATAGATAGGGTTGGATAATTTGGTTGAGCAAGTTACAAGTCCTACAGCGATAGACCTAACATACAGGGGTGATATAAGTCCAAGTAAAGACAATAATCCACTTCTGGAGCCTAAAAGGGATGAAGATGCAAAGCATACCAAGAGGGGTGATGCTCGACCTAATCAAGGCAAGGACCAAGATAAGGCACCCACAGGACTAGAACAATCAGAAGCACAACTTTAGAGTGGGGGTGATAAGGACATGCCAGACAAGAATGTTGGTCAAGACCAAAGTGGTACATCGCTACCTACTGCAGGGGGTGATCAGAGTAAAGGCCCGGCATCAAAGGAAAAATTAGCTGAGAAAGAAGTTAATATAGAAGAAGATGATGCATCTAAAGGTAAAGAGCAAGGTTTGTCACAGGGTGATGGTACAGAGAAAGAGATAGAAAATGTGATCAAGGTAATCCCCAAGGTCAAAACACACAAACCTCTCAAGAGGCCAGTGTATCACAAGATGAACAAAGTGAGAAAGCCAAAGAAGTTCCAGAGGAGAACTTACAAAAGGAGGCACAAGATCAAAATGTTAATACTTCAAAAGAGCCTCCTCCACAAAAGGAAGTCCCTCAACAGGAGGAACCCCAACAAGATCCCCCTCATGATAAAGTACATGAGGAAGAAATCAGGAAAGAACAATCACCTCCAAGGGCAGAATTAAACACAGGGGCATAGGACACCCAAAATACCGGGGGTGATCATCAGGAGCCTAAGGGTGATGTACCTCATTGGTTGTAATGAGAGATACATTTGCAACAGGCATAGGAGGTACAAGATTTTGATGTATCTACTTTATTTGTTGGGAGCATGATGAAACCCAGAAGAAAATCCAGGCTGACATTAGCAATAAAAAGAGACCCTACTATAGGTAGGAGAACTGCACAAATAGCCTTGCCTACAGTAGAGAAGGAGAAATAAAAAATAGGCCTTGAAGAGTTCTAGGTCACTAATGTTGATCTAGGTTTTGCAGACGAGGACCAAGAAGGTCAAGAAGGAAAGGACATCATAGACTCTCTAACACAAAGGGTGAAGAGAGAAAAGGAGAAGAATAAAAAACATAAAGAGCACATTGCTCAGCTACATTCTTTTATTAAAGGGTTAATTAACCCTGATCATGCATCTGCTGATCTTGCTACCCCACTATCCATTATATCACAAGAGGAGATTACTAGATTAGACCTGATGAGGTATAAAGCACAGGTAATGGAGAAGTAGATGCTGTCATCTATTTTTGAAGCTGAAGATGTAGTGAAAACCTCTTTGGAGAGGTGGAATTCTTTGAGTACATTAAAGAGAAAAGTAGACAAATTACAAAATGAAGTAGGAACAAGATCCTTTAAACTAGAAAAATACCTAGATACACTAGGGGAAATGAAGAGGATAGACACACATATCCTGATAAGCAACAATATATTAAACAATAATACCTCCCAGCTGCTAAGTATCTGGTATGAAGATACTAGATTTGAATGTGACATACTGAAGAGATGCAGTGGGAAGCTCAGAGATATAAGTGTCAAGTTACATAACCTAATGGTGCATGAGGTAGAGACCCTAGAGGATTTGGAAGGAAAAGTAGAAGGGAAGATGGAAAATCAAGATGTAGATTTCGCTGTCAAGGCTTTTCATGATAATTTCAAGAAAGTTGCAGAGGACCCCCTGAACCATTTGACAGAGGAAGTGATGAACAAGGTCATGAGAATAAAGGTTAGAGTAGAAACTTATACTGAGACACTGAATAGTAGGAAAAGCAAGATAGAGGCCCTCCAAGCTAAATTCCATTCCCATAAGCATGTAGTAGTGAAAGCCAAGGCTCAGGATGGAGGCAAAGTCGATAGGATAGTACAAGCATATAAGTCCATCAGGGAAACAATAAAGGTACATATAAGATATGATCTACATCAAAGTGATAGTGATAATGAAGATGAAGATGATGTAGAGAGTGAAGAGGAAGAAGAAAGTGAAGAAGAAGAAGGAGATAAAGAGTAAGCAGAGATGCATCATAAGGTAAACATATGCATAGGCTACTTAAAAGAAGAAAGTTTTGCTAGATAGTTGCCAGCTGGCAACTTGTGCCACAAATAAAGATGTTGACTAAGTCAAGTAAGAAATGTTGACCTTTGTTCTAAATGGATGAATCTTGACTATTGGTCATTCGTAACCGCCTCCTCTCCTTATTCTATAAAAGGGGAAGGAGTGCATCTTTTTAGTCATTAGAAACTTAATTGAAATTTGATTGCTAAAGAATTCAGGACTGATTTCAAGGCTATTGTGAATGTACATGTTTTGCATACTTAATGAAAGAGAAAGCTATTTGATTACAAATCATTGTGAATATTGAGTAATCAGTGAGTGGAATCTAGATATATGCATTGATTAGCTGTGTCACTTGGAGTGCTTGTTAGTCTACATATATTGTTTTCATTCCTTTTTCCTTTGAAGTTAGCATCAATCATACTTAGCTGTGGTGAATTATGGTTTGATTTCTTCTCTTCATGACTCTATCTGGAATGTATGTGACTTAATAGCTAAAGTTTCACTAAAACTAGAAGTATTTCTTTAAAATTTCTTTGAATTTCATTACAAATCACCTCCATAATTATAAATAACATACAATCTAAAACAAATGCACATGAAATATGCCTATATCTCATAAACAATTGAAAATATAGAGCATATTTGAGTGAAAGCATGTCAAATTGATAAATATCATGCAAATACATATTAATATCCATGATAAACACACAAATATCCACTTGTAGGCACATCATTTGAATGAATATAGAGTGCAGAAGTATATACAAGTTCCTGAAAGTAGATGCTTAGAAGAATTGATCAAACTTACAAATACAATCATAATTTGTTGAGCATAGAGAAAATAACATCATTTGTGAAGTGAATTTACAGCAGGAAGGTATACAATTAATCTTTCAATAAGCGTAAGACCCCTTGAAATGGAAAACAACATGTCACATCAACCTTTGAGTAATGTCAGACGATCATGACCTGATCAACGAAGCCTTGGAGTCATCAATTTATCTCAAATTGATCGTACTTTACAAGAAAAAAAAGGTTTGTTGTGCAAATTTTTATGATTGTTGTTATGACTAACAATCATCATCAACGGATAGCCCAAGATTTAATGGAACAAATTACTCTGTTTGGAAAAGTTGCATGGAGTACCATTGGCCATGCATGGGTGATGCTTATTGGGCAATAACTAAGGATAAGTATGAGCCTCTAGAGAAACCTTCAACTCTAGATGAAGTAAAAAATGTTGAAAATAATCTTCAAGCCAAAGAAGCCTTGCTAAGTGCCCTGACTGATTCAGAAATGACAAATGTCTTTGGACTAAAAACTGCTCATGAAATCTAGAAGAAGTTGGAGAATCTTTGTGAAGGTGATGAATTTGTCAAATGTGCCAAGCTACAGAGTCTGAGAGGAAAAATTTGAAAATCTGAGGATGAGTGAAGATGAAAACATCACAATCTACATGCAAAAAATAAATGATCTTGTGTGTGGTATCAAATGTGCTGGTGGGACTTTAGAAGAATCAGAGATTGTGGCAAAAGTACTCAGATCTTTACCTGATTCATACAAACATAAGGTTGCTACTATAGAGGAGATCAGGATTGTCTCAAAAGTTACAAGAGATCAGCTAGTTGGCAAAATTTTAGCTTTTGAATTAAGTGAGTTTGGTGATTCTCTTCCCAAGTTTGAATATGCATTTAAGGCTAGTGTATATGGAAAACAAAGATATGATCTAGGTGAAAGATCTTCTACAAGATCAAACAAATTTGTGAAGACAAGGAAGGATCTTGAAGATGTTGAAATTGAAACTGTAGATCTTGAAGCTATTATTGCCAAAAGACTGCTAAGAGGATCTAATAAGTATGAAGGAAAATTGCCACTCAAATGTTTTGCTTGTAATAAGATTGATCATTTTGCCTTAAGATGTCCGGAGAGGTTTTCAAAACCAAACCCTAACAGATACAAAAATTAGAAGAAATGTTACTATATCCAAGAAGTTGGAGAAGGAGTCACAGACGATGAATCTGATCATGGAGGTTCCTCTAAAAATGATTGGGTGTTCATTGCTATCAAAGAAGAATATCTAGTGTCTATTGAATCTGCTAGCTGTGTAAATGTGGAAAGTGCTTTAGCTACTCAGGTTTTTGAAAATGATGAATGGGTGATTGATAGTGGATGTTCTCATCATATGACTAGTGACAAGAGTAAGTTTGTGAGTTTTGAAAATTATAGAGGGCATGTGAAATTTGGAGACAACTCAGCTGGTAAAATCTGTGGCAGAGGATCCATCTCCTTTGATGCTAAGAATAGCACCAATGATGTTCTATATGTGGAAGGACTAAAACATAATCTTCTCAGTGTTGGATAGTTGGTTGACAAAGGTTATGATCTTCGATTCAAGGATGGAAAATGCAGAATCTTAGAGAGCTCTAGAACTAAAATTGCATCTGGTACTCAAACTAGAGGTAACATTTTTCATTTAAGTAGTTATGGCAAAAGTTGTTTGATTGCTCAGACAGATCAAAGTTGGTTATGGCATAGGATGATGTGTCATGTGAATCTTGATAACATTGTCAAAATAAGTACCACTTAGACTATAAGAGATCTTCCAAAACTTGTGAAACCTAATAGCATGTGTAGAGAATGTCAATTGGGGAAACAAAACAAAATTTCATTCAAAAGTAACGAACAATCTTCAAGTGGATGATTGGAACTGGTACATACTGATCTCTGTGGTCTTGCTAGAATTAGGAGTGTGTAAGGAGATAGATATTTCATGTTATTGATTGATGATTACTCTAGGATGACTTGGGTAACTTTCCTAAAAGAAAAATCATAAGCTCTTGACAAGTTTAAGGTGTTCAAGGTGATGGTTGAAAATGAGATTGGTGAGAAATTAAAATGTTTGAGATCTAATAGAGGTGGAGAATTTACTTCTGGTGAGTTTGATGCTTTCTATGAAAAGCATGGCATAAAAAGATAGTTATCTTCTTCCAGGACTCCCCAGCAAAATGGAGTTGTGGAAAGAAAGAACCAGACCATTCAAGAAGCTGCCAGGACCATGATGATGGAATCAAATGTTCCTCAAGTTTATTGGAGAGAAGCTGTGAGTACTACTATCTACACTCTTAACTAGGTGTAGATCAAAGGCAATTTTGGTAAGACCCCTTATAAACTATGGTTTGGTCATCCTCCTACTATGAGATATTTCAAAGGTTTTGGTAGTAAATGCTATATCAAAAGAGATGAGGATTTAGGCAAGTTTGATACAAGAAGTGATGAGGGAATTTTTTGGGATACTCTACTCAAAGTAAGGCTTGTCAGTGCTTTAACAAGAGGTTAAAAAAGATTTTTGAAAGTGCTAATGTTAGAGTTGATGAGAGAAAGGAAGGACATTCTAGGTTCTACATATATGATTCAGATGATCAAGATGAAAGTCAAAGTCAAGGAAGGCTAGTTCAAACTCAGACCCAGATTCAGATTGATCTGAAAACTCTAGGAACTCAAGAGAATAGTACAGATGTTGAGGAACAAGCTCAAGAAACAAAAGTTTGAGCAATTCCCAAAACCCCTAGGTATGTAATGCTGAATCATCCTGAAGATCAGATCATAGGAGATAAGAGTAAAGGTGTTCAAACTAGGAGAAATTTTTTTGAAGATCAAGAGGAAATTTGTTTGATTTCAAAGATTGAACCTCAATCAGTAAGTGAAGCCTGCAATTATGAAAATTAGGTAAAAGCAATGAAAGAAGAATTGATGCAAATTGAAAAGAATCACACTTGGGATCTTGTTCCTAGACCTGAGGACAAAAATGTGATTGGAACCAAATGGGTCTTTCGAAATAAACTAAATGAAGATGGTGAAGTTGTGAGAAACAAAGCAAGGTTGGTATGCAAAGGCTATTCTCAAGTGGAAGGAATTGATTTTGAAGAAACTTTTGCTCCAGTGGTAAGAATAGAAGCAGTCAAATTATTTCTTACATTTGCTATCTTCAGAGATTTTAAAGTTTATCAGATGGATGTCAAATCAGCATTCCTAAATGGAGATTTGGAGGAAGAAGTTTACATTGAGCAACCAGAAGGATTTCAATTGTCTGATCAGAGAGATATGGTCTGCAGACTAAGAAAAGCATTGTATGGACTCAAGCAAGCCCCAAGAGCCTAGTATGCAAGACTCGATAAACATTTTCTTAAGCTAGGATTTAGCAAAGGTACTGTTGATAGTAATGTTTACTTTAGATTAATCATGAGGACATCCTGATTGTTGAGGTCTTTGTTGATGATATCATTTTTGATGGAAATGAATGTATGTGCAAAGCATTTGCTGATTAGATGAAAAGTGAGTTTGAGATGTCAATGTTTGGTGAGATGAATTTCTTCCTAGGTTTGCAAATTGTTCAGTCAGATAAAGGTATCTTTATATCTCAGTCCAAGTATGTGAAAGAATTGTTGAAGAATTTTGGAATGGAAGATTCAAAGCCAGTAGGTACACCTATGGTAACCAGATGTAAGTTAAGCAAAGATGATGACTCCCCCAAGGCAAATTAGAAAATGTATAGATCAATGATTGGAGGATTGCTCTATCTAACTCAGACTAGACCTAACATCATGAATGTTGTTGGACTTGTTGCTAGATTTCAAGCTAATCCAAAAAAATCCCATGTTGTGGCAATCAAAAGAATATTCAGATATCTCAAGGGGACAATTGATTATGGATTGTGGTATCCAAAGGATAATGACTTCACTCTTCATGCATATACAGATACTGATTGGGTGGGAGATGTGGATGATAGGAAAAGTACTAGTGGTGGTGCATTCTTCTTGGGAAGAAGATTGGTCTCTTGGATGAGTAAAAAGCAGGAGGCAATATCTCTGTCTACTGCAGAGGCAGAGTATATAGCATTAGCAAATAATTGTACTCAAGTTCTCTGGATGAAGCAAATATTGAAAGACATCAAAATTGTGTTTGAGGAGCCAATCACAATCTTCTGTGATAATTCAAGTGCAATAAGCATCTCAAATAATCTAATGTTGCATTCAAAGATGAAACATATATCCATCAAGTTTCATTTCTTGAGAGAGAAGGTAAATGAGAATAAAGTCAAGTTGGAGTTTGTGTCTTCAAAAGATCAATTGTAGATATTGTTAGGTCTCAAAAATGCAAGTTGCTAATCCTAAGAGGATGCTAGGCTCTATGTTTGGATTTGCAACGTTTTTTGAACTAACTTGACGAAATCAACCTTCAATGTTTGATGATTTCCTACACTTTAGGTCCTGCTACACCTAGGTGGGTGAACCTTGAAATATTAAAGCAGTCTGAGTGTGGATGAGTGGACTAACTAGATCTATCTACAATGGCATAGGATGTAAGATAGATGAAAAAAAAGTTGACTACTTAATTCTATGTATAATGTTCAATAAATGATTGGCAGAAATTGTATAAGCAATATCAAGGTAAAAGGTTTTAAATAATGAGTTGAATGAGACCAGTGCCTTGTTGGATAACAGAGTCAATTTGAAGGACCTAGACCAGTAGTTTCTTAATGGTAATAATTCTAATTGCTTGGTACAGCTTTGGTTTATAGCTTGTATAAATGTGCAAGAAAGTGATTGACAAACTCTTCTTAGCAATCCAACCAATATAATCAATTATCTTATAATTCACCAGAAGGTATTTTAATCCTTACTTGAAGGAACCAAATGAAATGAATGGGCAAGATTAACAGATAATATTTTTTGGAGACAGAATGGTAATCCTAATTATATGGCTCTACTTAGTAATCCCAACTTACTACTTCCAGGCTACTACGACTAAATTAGAAGGGTTTAATTCCTCAGATGGACACCAACCAAATTAATCACACAGATACAGCAAGTGTGTAATGATAGATTAACTATATACTTGATATCTTAATCTGAATAACAAGGAAATGCAGAAATGGAGATAGCCACACAATTGAATATTTTCAACAAACAACTGATACCAAAATAGAAACACTGAATCAGAGAACTTCAAACTTCTTCTTCAAATAAAATATGCAACATAGTCACTTTGAGACATTGTATATTATGTATATATGAATATCTTCTACTGCTGATGATCATTTCAGCATCGATTGTTTGAACTTATATAGATATTTCTATGAAGAGATACAACTCTTCAATAAGTCTCTTGGGAACTTAACAAGTATTAACAATAATTACATAAGCGTAATTAGGCTCTATTCAGCCATAAATAAACTTTAGCCAGATGATCTAGATACTCTTGATCACGGTGAGAATCAGTAAGCTCAATAGCGCTTCTGGTAATTACATCAAGAGTAACCATTTCCTCCAATTGTTTGCAAACTTCTTTGGATGCAGAGGCTTTATCTTTCAGAGCTCCTGTGGCTTTGTGTAATATAATCTGACAATCAATAATCCATTCTTCTTTGCTCTTTACCTCTCCATTATCTTTAAATAACCTAGGCACTCCTGCACTTGAAGCATCAGTCCCTTCCTTAGCATCAGCTTTAAGTTTGTCATAATAATTCTGGTGCTGTTTGAACAATGCTCTTGCATCAGAGATATCTGTACCATCAGTGGCACTTCTGTTTTGTAACTCAATCATCTTTTCTTGTATCCTCTTATCAAGCCTTTCATGTTCTTTGACTGCTTTATGATTTTCTGAGTAGTTATCCCAAAACTGGTTTAACCACCGTACCATATTTGCATACCTGCTCTGCAGTACTGTAACAAATGCGTCTATCTAAATTTGTGTAGCCTGATTAGGGGATATTACTTGACTACCTTGTGAGCTCTCACCTTGAGTTATTCTTTTTGTGGATTGGCCAAAGGTACTCTTAACAGCATCCTTCAAGTAATCATTTTCTTTTGTTAATCTCTCACAATTCAGTTTATAAGAATCTCTTTCTTTGATCAGCATCTGAGCTTGTGCTTTATTTAACTTTGCAACATTGATACCAATGTCTGCAGTAATTATAGGGTCAGTTTCACCTGCTCTAAAAGTCATAACATGGCCAAAAGTTTTTTCAGTGTCTATGATGGCCGTCTTCTTATGGGGAGGATACAACGCCCATATCATCAAAGAATTTTCATCATTATTGTATCTAGTCCCCATATATACTTCATTAACTCCTTCTGGAGTAAGCTTATACTTGTCATTAGCATTATTCAAAAAGCTATCAAAAACCAGAGCAGAATTTAAATCCAAACCAGGAAAAATCATAACCCCTGCATCTTTGAGTAACTATGTACCCTTGCTAGGTGTCATGTCCTGCATTTCTTTATCTACTGTTTGCTTCAACATATCTAATAACTATTTTTCATTATCAGCAGAAACATCATCTACTGACTCTCTAATTTCTTTTCCTTTGTATTTATACAGGAATGATTTAAATTCCTTTGACTGAATGAAAGTATCATCTGAAATGAAAGAATCATAAGCCTTTTGTCGTGGATCTTCATCAGCAGACCCCTCCTCATCATGTAGCACGACTGGAGGCTGATATTGTTGCATTTTTCTTTTAGACATTTCTATTGTTTTATCTTGTGGCTGCTCTTGTTCAGTCAATTCTTCATCTTCAGAGGATACCACTTCAACTTCTGCCAACTGCTTTTTCTTTTCATTTAAATCTCTGTTATATTTTTCTACAACCAAGTCGACTTCAGCCTCTTCCAAATTTCTAATGACATCATCATGTGGATAATGTATGTGCATGTATCCACTGAGATTTTGTTTTCTTCTTGCACAGTCAATGAAACCTTCAGGGTCAAACCCTTTCCTCACCTCAGCAGTCACCATGTTATAATGCATTAGTTTATCCAAAATGAGATTGTATCCTTCTTTTGAAACCACAGTAAAATCACCAAAACACAAAGTGCTGGGCATAAATGATTGTTTATCATGTGAACTTAGATGCATCACATTCGAACAATGCATTTGCCTAATTATTTCTAAATATGCAAGTCTGTCAGGGACAGTTTTAGGCAATATGAATGGAGTATCCTCAAATCCATAAACTCTGATCATAGTGGCATCCTCAAAGCAGTAACAGTCTCCTCAATTATGAGTGATAGTAGGGGGACCACCAAAATCTTTAGGTCTGAGGAACCTTTTTATTTCTTTTGAAATTGAATATTCACAGGGGTGGTTGAAATACCTATATAGCACTTTAACACAATGCTCTTCAAATTGAGCATAGCTGGAGTTGGCATACCTGCTATCCCAGATTCTGGTCCACATTTGTACAGGTATTTTTTCCCCTTTCTTATCCACAGCAACAACTTGAAACTCACTTGGCCACAATCCTACTTCCTGGCCATAGTATAACACTATATGCATAAGCATCGAGTAATGCTTGAAAGAGCATGCTGGAGCATTGTTTTTTATTGTAGATAGACCAGAGTCTATTCTAGTAGCAACATAGGAGGCATAATCAAATTGTCTGGCATTGTGACATTGAATATCAGAGGCTATGACCATCAGAGGAATAGTCATGAACTCAGGGACCTCTGAGCCAAGGACTTGGCCTACAGAAAAGTAAGTATATTGTATGTATGGTTCAAAAATGACTACATGAAAGGGAGGGCCATCATTCTCAGTCAAGGGTATCACTTCTCCTTCAATCCTAGGCCTATGAATGGGTAACCTCCATCCATTGTAAGTTGTATCCATTCTCCAATACTCTTTATCCAAATCTTCATAAACAATAGGGACAGTGCACAAATCATCTAAATCATACACCTCACAAATAGCATTTTTTGACAGGTGTATAATTGGTTCTCCTTGAGGGTTGCAGATAGCTTTCAGGCCTGAATTGT